>JAHQIW010003486.1:0-348747 GCA_019055375.1 Parelaphostrongylus tenuis
AAACAGAGTAAGGAGGTATAGTGTGATATGTATAATTTATGTGTTTTATGTATGTGTTTAAGTTCTGACGAAGTAGTTGTCTCCGAAACGTTGGCCATCGAATTGTGAAGAAAGAAGGCTAATTCCTGAGAACTTTTACATTTCTTCACTCATGCCCACGTTTAGAGGGAATCTGGTTTCTGAGCTATCACCTCTGAATATTGTTGTTTGTAGCTTGGACTCTAGAAGAAGAATTTAAGTTGCTTCCAATGGGTATTTTATGGCATGCTGCTGATGCCATGCTGTAAGGAAAAAAGTGATAAATTCAGAAGTCAACCTTCGTACTGGTCTTGATTTTGTGCAGCTTGCACTAGCTATCATCCGTGTAAGGTTTATTGCAATTCATTTAACGAACTGGGAGAGTGTCTGTCTTTGAGCATGTTATGATGCGACCACAGTATAGGGTGATACGCAAGCTCGACTTCCTGTTCGAAGTTAGAAGTTTAGCATATCATCATTACTCAGTATTCTCGGATATATGGTCATAACATCATAGCACTGCTATATCAGTGTGGTGTCTTGGAATATTAGTGAAATATCACCTGTATCACCTGTCGTCCCGTTGATCGTCGAGTGACTCGAGCGGGTACCAGCAACTCTTCCATTTTTCCCTATCGCGTGCAGGAGTAGCCCAGTGGGGTCCTCCTCTGTCTCTAGGAATTCGCTGAGCATCATATCTTTCTTCCATCGCTTTCGTGAAGAAATCGGACCAACGGGTCAGTGGTCTTCCTTTAGAGCGCTTGACGTCCCGAGGAATCCAGTCGGTAACGGCTCTCGTCCATCGGTTGTCGTTGAAGCGCATCACGTGTCCGGCCCACCTTATTTTCGATATCCTGGCGTGTAGAACGGCGTCTCTGATTTTCGATCGTTGACGTAGGTCGGAAGTTCGGATCCTTTGTCTCATTTGCGAAATACGGATACTCCTAGCATCGACCTTTCGACTGCGCGTTCGTTATCGAACGCGTAGTGTAATATACATATATATATATATATATATATATATATATATATATAATTTAGATATATATCACTTGTATCACATGTCGTCCTGTTGATTGTCAAGTGACTTAAGTGGGCACCAGCAACACTTCCATTTTTCCCTTTTACGAGCAAGATTAGCTCAGTGGGTCCTCCTCACTCTAGGGATTCGCTAAGCATCATATCTTCTTTCTATGCCTTTCGTGAAGAAATCGAATCATCGGGTCGGTGATTCACCTGTAGAGCGTTTGATATCCCGAGGAATCTAGTCGGTAACGGCTCTCGTCTATCGGTTATCACTGAAGCGCATCACGTGTCCAGCCCACCTTATTTTCGATATCGTGGCGTGAAGAACGGCGTCTTTGATTATCGGTCGCTGACGTAGGTTGGAAATTCGAATCCTTTCTCTCATTTGCGAGATACAGGATACTCAGAGCATCGACCTTTTGACTGCGCGTTCAATAAAGTCAAGTGATCTTTCATCTTGCTTACGTAGCGACCAGGATTCTGCTGCATACCTTATGGCGGGGATAGTCGTCGAGTCAAAAAGGTGGTCACGGAGTCGGATGTTCTTTGTCACTTTGACTAAAGCCTCGATTCTCATAGACGTTTCCCGAGCCGCTCGTTTCCTCCTATTCAACTCTGGAGCTAGGTCGTCCATCATGTTTATTTCACCACCTAGATAGACGTCACTGGAGCATTCGAATATGTTCGTTCAGTTGAGCGTGAATGGCTCATCCAAAACCCATCCGTTCCTCATGAACACCGCTTTCGTTAGGCTCAATTGGAGGCCAATCTTTCCACAGGCGTTGGCGAATCGGTCAACATTCGTTCCGCTTGGCTGCTGTTTGTTGTTATGAGAACGATATCGTCAGCAAAGCGAATATGCTTCGATTGTCGACCGTCAATTTTCACTCCTAGACGTCCTATTCTAATGTTCACATGACGTTTTGGAGGGTGGCAGTGAATAATTTTGGCGAAATTGTATTGCCTTGTCGAACCCCTCTTCCTACGTCGATGGTGATATTGTTGCAAAATGAAGACATTTTGGCCGTGAAATCTTTTTATGGCTTACGAAAATCATTATGCACCGAGTAGGGACGCTTTGGTTACCTAGAGTCTCTATAACCACTTCTTTTTCCACTGAATCAAAGGCTTTCTTCAGGTCATTGAAAGTGAGACGGAGCGGTAGTTTGTACTCCCGTGAATATTCAAGGAGTCTTGTGATTATACCTTTATTGCGAGTGTTTTGTTAAGACCACGCTCAAATTTTAATAGATCCTTTCATTATTATTTAAGCCAACTTGTCATCTTGTCTGGTAAGGGCTTTTGTACAGCCCGATACACGTGCTCCGTCTTTACAGACTCGTCAAATAATAATGAAAGGATCTATTGAAATTCGAGCGTGGTCTTAACAGAGCACTCGGAATAAAGGTATAATATGATTGAAATACCACCCAAAAAGCAATCGAGTGCGCAACACTCTGTGCTAGGTGGAAATTTCACTTGACATAGAGTGTAGAACGTTCGTCTTCGATAACTCTCTGTAGGGAGAGTAGGGCTTCCTAGAGAAGTGACTATAAAAAGATCGAAAGACGACGCGTTGTGCCCGATTGACGAGTCTGTAAAGACGAAACACGTGTATCGGGCTGTAAAGAGCCCTTACCAGACCACATGACAAGTTGGCTCAAATAATATTGAAAAGAGTCTTGTGATTGTGTGGATTTTTACAAGGTACTGGATCCTTTTCGGAGCCCTGCTTGTTCGCATAGCTGTTCTTCGTCCAGTGTTCTGTCAGTCCTATAAGATGACTCGAGTCAAGAGTTTGTAGACAACAGGAAGCAAATTGGGAGACAATTGCCTATCTCGTGCAAATCTCCATTTTTGTACAACAACACAATCTTGCTGTTTTTCCATGGATTGAGAATCTCGCATTCTGACATGTAGCGAGTGAAAAGCCGGGGCAGGGTGCCGATGAAGGCTTCTTCAGATTCTTCAGGTGTTCTGGTCTAATTCTGTCTGGACCAAGTGTTGTTCTATATTCACCGATGATATAGCCTTGCCGGATTTTAGAAAGGAGGATTGGATCCTTTTTCAATTTATATGACGGTAAGAGGACATGGCTAGAGAAGGGAATCGAGTAGTAGTGATGGATGATCTTTTCCATCGAACTTCTAGGAGCTGTAAGTGTCCCGTCAGCGCGTCGGAGTACAATCATCTTGGTCTTGTGATTGGCGAGATATATATGTGGTTGCGGTAGGTTGTGCATCACGTTTCTCATGCCCAGATTCTCATAATCAACGAGATACGAGTCTTATTAATCAAAGATAGTCATACATCTCACAAAACGCTGACACAATTTTTTGGAGTCCTTCTTGGGTAAACAGATTTTTTATCAACTTTCAACAGTCTTTGCAGATGTAGTGGTACACATATTAGAAAAAGGTCTCTGAGTTTATCGCTTCACATAATTTAGCATCATTCCCAAAATATGAAATATTTTGGGTTCTTTCCCGGTTATCCGTGTTCAAGAGGAGAAACGACCTTTTCTTTGAACAAAATATTTCAGACGACTGTTAGTCATTATTCGAGAGCTCAGATCCTTTGCTATTGCACTAAGTAGTCCACTATTGAAAAGGCCCTTTTATTGTGCTATAACATATAAAGCTAAATTATGTTTCGCAATCGCTGTACACTTAATTTTTCGACACGCGTATAAATCGCTGGAAATACGAAAAGTATTTGAAGTTGTAGAGGAATTCTATGAGGCGTGGATAAAGTCAGAAATTGTATCACTGATACCTTACTTTGTAGAAACTCAATGTTACGAGATATGCTAGCTGCACTGAAAAAAGTTATGCACTGAAAACAAGTTATTGTAACTTGATGTGGAAGTGAGGAGAAACATAAATATTTTGCTTTGGTTAGCAAACGAGTGGTAGGCAAAGCTTAGCATGGCTGTAATGACATCGGTTTGGAAAGCGAAAGATGTTTCACATCTGGCACATTGATTCCATGTGGAGAATTGAGGTCGGTACACTGAATAGAAATGGGCTGATAAGCGCAAAAGATGGTTTCTGCTTCACCAGTTTCCTGAGTTGATAGACAAATCTTTTCAAGATATTGTTATTATCATCGTCAAATATGTTGTTAATTCATTTTGTGCAAGTAAATGATATCTATCTCGGATGCGAGCGTGATCCGAGAGTACATTATGGATACGCGTTCTCGGTAGATCCCGATGCAAAAATCGTAAAGGAAAGCAAAAAAAGGCTATTTCCTTACTCTCTTTTTATAATCCCATTCCTTTGGCTCACACAAGGACATGGACGGCAAACGGCCGTTCATTAAACGACAACTTCCATCACTAGTCATTGTGATTGTTGTCACTTATTACTCACTTCATAGAGGGGTGAAGACGATGTGAAAGATACTGATTGCTCTCACAATAGTTAGTGTTACATACTGTGAAGAAAGTAAAGACTGAAATGTTTTCTGCTTTAGGTCGCAAGTGGATAGAAACATCTATCCGATATTGATGCGATGAGAACGTGGTGGGAATTACAAAATGCTTAATATTTGAAATATATTTTTCAAATGGAAAAGTGAAGTGATTACGATGAATACACATAAACTGATAAAGCTGAAAAGGAATTAGTAAACAGCCATATTATTCAAATTAAAGCTTCCTTTTACATTTTTGCCTATCACTACCAGACATGGCATTAGTTTTCCTCGTTTAGGTGAATGGTATCGATATGGAATGTAAGAAGAATTTAAACGGCAACGTTACGATATTGTTTTGAGGTGGACCGAAATGCAGAGATAACGAAGGGAATGAGACGGAACAAAGTAGAGACTTTACCTTTTGAGCTATAATCCCAATTCTTTAGTAAGCGAAAAAGTTTCGACGGTTAACTGCCAACTATGAGTCAAGGACATTCATCCGAAGTCATACTGCTCTCCGTCCCTAACATTTCAATCTGCACATAACCTGAAAGTGTGGAAAAGACACATCTGCTGAAGGAATTCTGTGAAAGTTCTTACTTGAGTTGTCGGTCGTTTCTCCGTCAACAAGACGTATTTCATCGGGTAAAAATTTGAGAGATTTATGAAATGATTGAAGATTAGCAAACTCCATCTCTGTTCTAATCAAAGTTCGTTTCAAAAAACGTTCTGCGGTAAATGTTATGTTTGATTTTTGTCGATTGACACTTCCATTACGGACTTTCTCTCGAAAGGAAGAACGCGAATTCGCGTCTTCCGATTACGAATATTTTAGTCTTAGGAAAGATGAGTATTCGCGTTGCAGTATCAGAAATGAGAATGTGGGAAGCAAATTTGAGCAGCGTCAATTCCGGAAGCGATACATTCACTCTTTCCGTTTTTCAACATTTCACATGCATTTAACACCGTTCCTGTGTGCTTCGCAATAGTAAGTCCTTACACAAATTTGCTCTGGTGAATTTCGTTTCATATTAAAAACTTTGATATCTCTGTCAATCTTGAAAAAGTTAAAAAACTGTCCAGACAACGTTAAATACTGAGTGCCAAAGACTGTGAATCGTGCGATGTAAAAAGTTGCAATTTTTCTCTCAGCTGGATCTACAAAAGATGTACTTTTATCAGCTAAAAATAAGTACTTTTACAAATATGGAGAATCTCCCGACTTGTCCCATTATGATATCGCTGCTGCTCACATTCTCGACAGTGCTGGGATGAGGAGTGATATCTGCTAGTCAAACTAGTGAATAAAGATTGTTTTTTAGTAGAGATATCTCTGATCTTTTGCATAGTTCAGAAATTATGATGAGAATGAATATATTCAAAGCATTGTCACTACTCAATAGGTATATAGTCAGAGCTCTCTATGATGACGTTGAATTTCTAATGAGAAAGGGGATTTTCTCATCATAAATTATTTGATATAGTGATTCATTTTTTATTATTCACTGAGTGAGCTACGAGGTTTTGTTACAGCGAGTAATGGGACCTTCACCGTCACAGGCTTAACAACTTTTCATGTTGCCATGGTTTGCATTAGCGCAACGAATGCTGTTCGGGTCTCTGGTATTGCAACCAGCGAGGCGAGCGTCAGAGGATTTGTGCATCGTCTTGTAATGCAAACTTAGTTTACAAATCTTAAATTCCAAGTTCTTGTTGCACTCAAGAAAGGCGTAGGAGGCAAGCTGCTGTTTTTGACATCACTTCAGGCTTACAGTACTTGTATGCTTAGGGACTTTCACGTAACTTGATCAAGAACATTTTCGGAAGAACTTTATCAACAAGCGAAGAAATTTGTTCTTCAAGCGTTCGCTATTCTCGAACGCCGACTCGCAGCACTCTTCTACCCGATGCTGTAATCTCAACAATTTTGAGTCAACTTCCTGCTGAGATTAACTAAACACCGATGAATTTCCCTATGATTACTAACCCCAGAAGTGATGCGTACGTCTTCACTATTGAGCACCCATATAATAGGATGTTGAAAAAGTTCTGGGGAAATGCTTGCAAAACATTTATTTAAGCACCTATTACACCCGAACAAAGACAGAATAATAGTCAGAGTACGCCCCTTTCAACAACAAACACTTCCTGCCACTTCTCTGGCAAAAGATCGATTCCGCTTCCGATCGATTTGATGAGTTTAGCTGCCACCGTCGCATTTGAACCCAACAGCCATTCGTGCACCATCAAAAACCTATTTGCTCGCTTGTTAACTCCATCTTGAAATAAGTAGTCAAATTATATACCAGTCATCGCGGGAGGAGACGGGCTTTCAAACGAGCCTAAAAATACAAAAATGGCCTACATTCAAAAAAGTTACAAGCATTTTCTCAGAACTTTTTCCCCCAACTTAATAAAAATTCACAGGCAGAGGTGTACCAGGCATTGAAAAACAAAATACATGTTCACCGTTCTGAAAAAATATGCTTAATATTCTAGATGATAGACAATTTCTAAAGAAGTACCAGAAAATATGCAAAGTATAATAGAGGCTATCTTAATGGTACTGATACTGAAACCTTCAGAGCTATGCTATTTTCTAGTTTTTTTTATCTTTTGATAATGATGAGCAACTAATATGAGAGCTGATAGCTTGAAGGGTCTTGAAAATTAGCTAATAGTTCAAATGGTCATGAAAATTGCAGAAAAACAGTGGTCAGAGGTGTTTTTGATTTCTTCACTTTTTTCTCTTTATAGAGAAGCGTATATTTGACAAATGCGTCTTGCAAAAATGCTCCCCCCCTACGAATGGATGCGACTTACTGCGTAATCATCGGCAACACGGTGACAGGAATTTGCACTATAATGATGGGACAGAATAGAGCGTGTAATATGCATATGCTTCCCATGGTGATCATGAAGTCCTCTCTTGGTTCAAATTACTTTTTTTAAGCAATTCGATTCTTTGGAATATTCTTTGTAGACTACGAACATGATCATGGCGAATTGGTCGAGAATGATGTGACAAAGTGTAGTGGACAGAGCGGTTCGAATGTTAGTATCGCGTCCATTTGGATCACATTTCTTCTCGGCACGGGCCACTGTCGGTGGAAGCTGAAATTGAGCTGTGATATATTATGAGACAAATATCTTCTAGCAACTCTCAAGACCGACTATTTATTAACCTCGGCATGCTTCAATATTTCCTGATTTTCTTCTTCAAGCCAAACACGAAAATTATCACGAGATGTCACGAGGTGGACAAATACAATCAACCGATATATGTTGAAGTATTGCAGTAGCAATCGTCTGACATTTCTGCGTCGAATAATTACACTACAAGGATATACGTTTAAATGCACATGGTGATGCATTCGGTATCAGAGTTCTTCCAGCTAAGAATTTGTAAATTCAAGAAGAAATAATTACTAGGAAAGTCTCTCCGCTATTCTGAGAAAACGCTCCCGTATTTCGTTCCTTACTGGTCATGAAATATGTGAAGTGAACAGCTGAAAAAAGTCCTTAAGGACGGGAACAGATATTATGTAACAATAATAATAAGTAGCGAAATATTATAGAGCAATTTAACGAAAGCGAAAATAGCATGAGTAATAGTACGACAGTAGCACTGCAATGAAAAGACATACAAGGTATACGGAACGATATAAAATAAGCAATGATATGCAATAAACAGATAGCTCGATTACATACATTGAGGCATGTTGAGCTTGTATTCAATTAAATTATCATGAACATGTCCGTTTTCATGTCAAGATGATCGCCATATCCGCTGTCGAAATCGATTGGTAAACATAAAAAGGTTTTCAAAGCTTGAGTGTTAGTAAATCACTAATAGCTCGTTCACTGTGAAGATGTTTTCCCATATCCGCCACATGATAAGTGAAATTGAAAATGGAAGGCGTTTGAATTTTTTAGATTAGCTATCTCTGTGGAAGAGCCATAAGTCTCATGAAAGACCCCTGAAACAAGCATGAAAGAGCTTTAAATGTTCACCGTTTTTTTTATGTTCTGATCACTAAGTTTTAAATCATGTTGATAATCGTTCCTGTTAGAGAATGATGAAAGCTTTGAATTTAATCAATACTTCATAAAGTAGTTTCATACTATTGTAACAGGTTGACAAAGTTTGACCTCGCTCTAAACATTCGATATAGCCTGTAAGAATGTTTAGAGAGCCTTACCTAGGTTGTTAGGTCAAAGCCTTGTGCGTCTTAGAGGTATCGTTTCCCCCCGCTCACTCCCCCTCCCCCTCCCCCCTCAACTGTGAAAAATCACGTGATCGCCAAATTTCGACAATCCGTTGCTCTTGGCTGGCATTTTGATATATTACACCATTTATTTCGAGTGTTTTACTAAGACCACACTCAGATTTCGATATATTTCATGATTATTATTTGAGCCAACATGTCATGTGATCTGTGAATGGGCTCTTGTACAGCTGATACACGTGGTTGAACCTTAGAGTCTCTTCAGTCAGGCAGAACCCTTCTTATAATATTAGAAAAATATCAGCCGAGAGCAGTCGAGTGTCGAAAATTCTCAATCTTATAACTCTTTACTTAACTGCGATTGTGTAAATCATTCGTCTCTGCTCACCTCTTTGTAGGGAGAGAGGGAACACCCGACACGATTGGCTAAAGATGAAAGGTTTTGCCCGACTGAGAAGATTTTAGGTCGAAACAGGTTTATGGGCTGTACAGAGCCCATTAGCAGACCATATGACATATTGACTCAAATAACATTTATGAGATATAGTGAAATTTGCACGCCGTTCTATTAAAACATCCGGGATAGAAGGTAAAGTACCGAATAATGTTTATTCAAGCAGCTGACGTTTCGGCAATCTCGCCTTCAGAGCCTGGAAATATCAGGTTGTACATGATCTAATTAATCGAACACCTCCATTACTCTTTGGAAAAACTCACCAGAGCCAAATTTCAATCGCATCAAGGATAAAATAATCTTTCAAGATACTCATCGCTTTTTATATGTCTTCTACTGAATGATTCAAATCGAGATCATCGAAATGAGACCACATAAGCTCGTAATGCACATTTCGCATTAATGAAATAAGTACAGTCATAAAACGTTGTCTGAAAAGAACAGGTTTCAGAGAGATGACGATCACTGAAATATTACTGAATACTCTGAGGGAACCAACTAGTTCAGAACCGCTTATATGACCGTCACTGTACAACGAAACAATGCCAAATGTGCCTTTATGACAGAGCCGGTGATTTCAACAGTGCAGGCACAATCGCAGAGCTGGCGAAAAACACATTGCAAAATGGATAGGCCACTCTGGATCCGCCATAGAAGAACACCTATCTGACAAACGTAACTTTGAACCCCCTCCCCCCCCTCAGCACTTATAAGGAACAGACGCATAGCGGAGTAGATTTTGACGTAGAAAGTCACCATCTTTGCGCAGGATCATACAACATTAGAAAATAAGATTTAAGAAGCGGTTGGTTTGGATTCATGCGATCAATCAACTAGAAACCAAAGGGAAAAATGCCTTCCAATCATTCGCGATAAGACATAAGACAGCTGTTTTGATGGGTGTGGTGCATTGCGAGTCCATGTGATCTCCTTCCGGTAATCTCCACTTGAATTATTTAGTGGAATACATGTGAAAAGCGGTGATTATGTTAAAAGTGGATTATATGCTTGGTGCGGTTAGAATCTAGGTCAGATGACTTTTTTCAAAAGAGTGATTGAGGTGTTTCACTGATTGGATTGTGAGGAACCTGATCTTTCCAGGCTCTGAAGAGGATGAAATGCCGAAGCGTCGGTTGTTCGAATAGGTATTAATGTAGAACGTCGTGTCGGTCTTGAGAAGAAAATAAGGAATTACTGAACCCGCTTTATGTTTCAAAAAGCTAGCTGACTACCATGAAAGTGTGATGCATTTTTCTTTACGTTTCTGGCTATAAGTACTGTAAAAAGAGAATCAAACCTAATGCTTGATTTAACATTTTTCAAGCTAACGAATGACTAATAATGGTGTAGTTAAAAAAGGTATCAGTGTTGATTGTCACAACTACACGGTGCTTGTGTACGAGTAAAGGTGGCTTCATAATGACCAATGTTCACTTAGAAGTTGTACATTGTAGATGGTACGACTTTGAAATAAAAATGTGCAGGAAGATTGGAAATATGCTGTTGTCTCATGAATGTATCTTTCGTACTGTAAAAAGCACATTTTTGAGTTTTCTTTTCTAATAATAGCTTCTTTTTTTTCAAATTTCTAGCCAATTTGGTGGTTTTTCTATGAAAAATTTGTGCAGAAAAATTACTCCAGTAATGATCCGTCTTTTCGTAACTATAAGGTTTGCTTACAGTCAAACGTTTACCATACAATGTCAAAGGTTCTGCTACAAAGTTGAAACAACGGACTTCAAAAGCGAGACGTAACCTCTTTTCGTTCTTAAAATATTAAATGAAAGTATTTTACAAGCCAAACCCAGTACTAAAACTTCCATTGATCAAGTTATCAAACGATTTTAGTAACTCATAGTCTAATATAAACGCTTTCCCGAGTCCGAATAAAAAAAATGAATACACGATCCATATTCACAGAAAGCAACAGTGTTCCACACAATTCGCAACGAAAAGTGGAGAATTTCAGGACAAGTGGGCGTTCTTTTTATTGAAAGCACATTCAAGAAAGAGTCTTCAGCAATTTTCAGATAGCTCCTCGTGGAGACAAAGTTTGTTTAAAATTAAATCTTATAAGGATATTATAAGTTTTAAGCCGATAGGTCTAGTGCTATAACAGGCCTCTATTCCGTCTTGTTGGGACTCATCGGTAGCACTCTTCCTCGGTTCCGTCAATCGATAGCAGGGGTACGATCATTATAAAAGCAGCAAGCTCGACTGCCGGTCACCACAACTCAGGTAATATGCCATCATCCAACTTGGGGTGATTATTTCTTACTCAGTGTCGATTTCTTTAGAGGATTATTTAGCCTCAAGGGATCAAAAAGCCAAGGAGGGTGCTACGATTAGTCCCAATAGGACGAAATAGGCACCTATATAGCACTAGAAATATCGGCTCAAAACATATAATTTTCTTATCAGATTAAATCGTTTTTACCGGGTCCGTAGAAGAGCGATCGATAGCAGAGGTAATCAAATCTTCCTTTGTAAAACCAAAAAATCCGCTACTGAGCTGGAAAAAAGAATTTTGGATTCCATACGTAAATCCTTTACCGCTATTAAAGCGTAATAAATTCTTTCCATGAACCAAACTCAGTGTTGGAATCAATATTTTGCTAAATCCATATAATCAAGCCAGAGATGGCTGCATGTACAGTGACTTAATGATATATCTATACTTTTGCTCTCTTCTCAATTGGATTTGATGCCAATTTGGTGACCCGAAGCGATGAAGGACTTGCCAAGCGCTTGGCGCTCAACCGACTATGAGCGCTTATTGATGGGCACCTCTTAGCACTGTGTCATGTGCACTCATTCTGTACGCTGTGTGTAAGAAATTCTATCTCGGATCTTTGCGGCTTCAACTTGTACCTCTTTGGTGAGTGATTTCCCCCAACAGATTGCTTTATAATTGAGTTCCGGCCAAGGATTTAGTTTCCTGAACAGGTATTGAACCTTGCGAATGGAACTTATATAATAAATTACATTCTAAGAGAAAATCTTCAATATAGAATAATGAGACATCATTACAAAGGCATATATAGGCTTCATTATTTCAACAAAAACAACGTTTATGTGATGGAAAATCTCTTGTGTTTCAATGACAAAATCACATCTTTCCAAAAAAGAACATTTCTTCAGCTGCTACACTACATATCTCGCATTCCATTAGGTCTTCTCATAGCTTTGGCATTAGAGCAATAAGCACCAAATTCAGCATCGTACTTGGATTACTAGTAGTCATTCGACAGCCGAATCTGGACAAATTTGATTTTAAAACTGCTTCTTGAAACGGTTTATATAGAGCGGTGTTAAAGCAAAATGGAAATCATGTTTGCATTCGAAGTAAATAGCTCATCGCTCAAACTTTAAAGTGATTTATTTGGCAATGTGAATTTGAAAAATTTTTATCTATACAACGATAGAACGGTCTTCTTTACAATTCTTTTACAGAGAACCTAAAAACTTCGCAGAAATGGAGAAAAACTTTTAATTAAGAGACGTCGTGCGCACCGGTTTCAACTACAACCTCAAAAAGGCCATCATTCAGGAGCTGCGCAATTTTCTTTGCCTAGTTAGAAATTTCTTCCCTTTTCCTGGAAAATTTCTATATTTTTGCATACAAATTGTGAAGGAGGATTTGTTTTATCGTTCTATAGGTGCAAATTTTTTTTGTTTCTCAGTGCCAAATAAACCCGATGTAAAGTTCAAGCGACGAACAAACCACCTTGAGTGCAAAATATGATATACGTTTGGCTCCGCAACAAAATTGTTGAGATTCGGTCTATGGAATGGCAACAAATAATCTATGCATATTACTAGATTTATTGCTTATTGCTCTGTGCCAAAACTTCTGAAAACACCTAATAACTATGCTCTGCAATTACTCGACAACGTGCAAAATGCTGATTCTCTATTACTGTGCTTGGTTCATGGGAAGATCTTCTTATTACGTTTGACTAACGGTAAAAATGTTGCGTTATATTCTTCCTGTGGTTAATCATTTGCAAATTTCTCTGCTACTTATCAAGAAGGCACTGAAAGAAAAATCATCGAACCACTCACTTTGATGTAATTTACTGTGTTACTCTGACTAATGAACACTCATGTTGTTTGTCAGTTTATTGATGTTGTCATTGCTACAACAAATATCGGTCAGATAGAAATGTTTGTTTCAGACACATCACAGTCCACTTTTAGTTTCAGCTGACAGTGGCAATTGCCGAGAAGAAGTGCGATTTGAACGAACCCGATGTCAACATTCGAACCGCTCTGTTCACTACATTTTGCCACATCTGTCTCGACCAATTCGCCATGATGATGTTTGTGGTCTGCATAGGTATATTTTTCTACAAAACGCTGTTGAATACAAAAATTAGCGATTCAGACCGATATAGTTCCCGAAATTGACAAGTGCTGTGGGGGAATGGCAAGTATAGTCATCATAGCTGGCATACACATCATATCACACCACTTTTTCTGCAAATTCCTGTCACCGTATTGCCACCAGTAATGATGCAGTTCTCTTTCAATTGTCGTCAACTGTAAAAAAGTATGATTTTTTGAAAAACGCCTTGTATCACAATGAGATATTGTATAAAGCCAAAAGAATTTTGAGCACTGAATTTCTTTTCTTCTTTAAAGTATGCACACCACTAAATGACACATCGGATACCATGTCAATCTCATAAAAACTCATTAAAAACTCGTTATATTAAATCTATCTTGAAGGTTTCAATAACACTTCCACTATGATGGTCGTTTGCAGATTACAGGACAATTTCCTTGATTTACCGAAACTGTTTGTTTTTCGGAGAACAATTAACACGGTTCTGATTTTGTGATTTCTGCTGAATTTCTTATGGAGGCGAGAGGGGGGCGGTGTCCGAGTGGTTAGTATGATCGGCGCTGGTTGATCCCCCAGCACTCTTCGGTAATCGATCAATAAACGCCTCAAAGAGCGCCTAGCCTATCTACCGTTGAAATTGCAATGAGATCTGCCGACCAGCTTTGCGACGTTCGTGAAGCAGATGAAATCCTCAAGTAATCGTTTGCTGAGAAACGGATTGAATGCTAGAAGTACTGGACTCACGTAACAGAAATTGAGGGACGGGTCAAATAGAATAAAGCATTGAATTTTTGCTTGGATCTCAAATAGATATCTAATGTGGAAAACCCACTATTACGTTTCCAGTTCAGAGTGAGAAGACTTTCTGGCATGGCAGTGGTTCGTAGATGACGTTAACAGTAA
Organism: Parelaphostrongylus tenuis; assembly: GCA_019055375.1. NCBI lineage: Eukaryota > Metazoa > Nematoda > Chromadorea > Rhabditida > Metastrongylidae > Parelaphostrongylus > Parelaphostrongylus tenuis. Next base: position 14,399 of record JAHQIW010003486.1, read on the forward strand.
GTTGACGCAAAATGGCCGAGATTATCTCCTCAGGTAGGAGTGCGCTACGTCCTTGGCTTTCAAGAACAACAATGACCTCAAAACAAAGTCTTTCACTTGTTGACAGAGTTTGCCTGATATTGTTTCTGTCCAACTTGTTAGAAGAGATGCAGGATATGGAAGAAGTGAGTGGTTAAAGTATTGCTGTAAATTAACAGCTCGTGTGCTGTGCTTCTTCAATATTTGCAACAAATAATAGTTTTAATTGAAAGTATCTAACTCACCGTTTCCATTACAAGCTGTTCTACAAATGTCTGAGCTTGCCGCTTGCTAGTTGAAATGCCAGCAACTTGAGCAAAAACTTCGGACTTATCAGTATAAACCATGGCAACAGGTAGAGTTGTGAAGCCAGTGACATTAAAAGTCCGAGTGCTCCCTGCAACAAAACTTCATAGTTTTTGTAGGGATTAGTTAAAACCTAGACTACGATTTGAATAGGTTTTGGGGCTTGCTTCTATTCTCATCCAAGATTCGAAGCATTTTTATCGATGGTCTCGGAGTGAAATAGTTCTCAAACACAAACATGTTCTAGATGAATATATTCTTATCAAACCTCCTAGTCTTGCTTATAGGTAAAATAAGTCTAGTGCATACAATCTTCATTTCAGTTTACCTGGACCTGCAGGCACCACTCCACATCCCAACACCACCGTGACTGCAGCTAGAAAAGTAATTATGAAGTGATCTATAGGAAGTCTGGCCGGGTTAGTAAGAATTCTCATTCAGTCTCCTAAATGTCTGAAAAAACAGTCTGAGCTAATCATTCGGAATTCATTGATTCGACCGCCTCTTGCGGTGGTACGATCTTACAAAAAACCCAATAATGTATAGTGGTGTGCAAAAACACATGCGTCAGCCAGGATTCGAACCCAGATGTCACTCTAGTGGGCTCAGTGCCGATAGTGGCTGTGCCGCCAGACCGTTGACGGTTAGCTGTTGACAGATAACGCGTTGTAGCGCAGAAAGAGTGAAGTGCAAAACGACCGTCGTAGTGCAACTGCTCAGCACGCGCTTCCGGAAAGAGTGAGATCTGGGTTCGAATCCCGGTTGTCGCGAATGTTTCCCCACACCACTCTACATTATTAAGTCTAAACTAAGATAAAGCAAATTTTTCACTCTTTTTATCAGAACGAAGAAGAAAGATACGATGCTTGGCGAATCCTTAGAGCGAAGAGGACCCATTGGGCTACTTTTGCACGCGATAGGGAAAATGGAAGAGTTGCTGGTACCCGCTCGAGTCACTCGACGATCAACGGAACGACAGGTGATACAGGTGATATCAGAGCGTTCACAAGACAGCAGCGGGTTGGCACTCAGTACTTATACGTGGATGACGTCGGTGTCGGACGTCTTCGACTTTTCCAAGAGCTTTAGGGTAATCCCAACCTGCCTAATTCAGAATAAAATTCTTTGAAACAAATTTTCATTGAGGTTTCTTTCACGCAAACGAAAATGTACCACTGAAGTTAAGTTTATATTTAGCTTCCAAAGAGAACAAGGTACGTGAAGGAAATTACGTAAGAGGAAATTTTAGTGAATACGTCAAGCTCTCAGGTGCCCCGGTTTAGATTGAATTCCCACCATCTCATTTGGAATGTTGCGACATATAATTCTGACTTTCCGAAGAATAAGAATTTACAACCTACAAAACAAGCTAATCACAAGTACGATTTGCTCAAAATCTGTAAAGAAAGACATCGATTGATAAAATGAAGCATAGCATTTGCTATGAAATGTCTTTGGCAACATGTTAAGGGCACAAATCGCAACAAAGAACTACGAAATTTTACTGAGTAACTCAGAGACACGACGAGCAATAAAATCTGACCAAGAATCCTCCAATACAAAGAGGCAAAAGAGAAATTATTCGAGAATTTGTCGTGGCAGAGTGCCTGCACTAAGGGGTCAGACCTTGCCGTGACACACAGGAATTCTACATTTTGATAAAATTTTTAATATATAGATGTTAAAAAATCCTGTTTTCTAATATTGCGTTTGAGATGATTCTAAGTTATGGGGAATGTTTATGGAACGCCAACATTTCTCGCGTCATTTTCGCGACGTGCAGACACAACAAAACTTCATTGTATACTTCGTTTAGTGAAGTGTCATTCGTTTGCGTAGCGGTTACAACTTACTTGGTGATTAGTCGGAATTCTACAAATATTTCGGAAAAATCATCTGAGAGGTGAAATTCGTTGATTTCCTGTGATAGGCGAGCAATACAACATATTCCGCATATTGAATTACTAAAACATATCTTTGATGTGAATATTTTTTTAACACACAGGATTAACAAGCTGCATTCAATTCGATTTCGACATTTTGGTCACTGGGTAATGGTAGTACTCGTTCTGTAGTTCTCAGAATTCTGCGCTGCATACAATGGAATGGACTCATTTTGAAGAGCTCTCCACAAACATCTGCACCTGCAATGAATTGGCAAGTGCTCTAGTAAACGTCTATTCTACCATGGTAGTCCTACTTCAGTAGTGAATGACGAAATGCACAAGTTTCTCTGATCTTAAAAGATATTATGGACAATTCTTAAAAATGGAAAGTGACAAATTCTATTTTGTTCTGGAAGAATAAGTCGAAAATCGTCGGCCGTGATGTTTAAACGGTGGTTTTAGCTGAATAGACAGTTCCGTGTTGTAACAGTTCCGCGTTTAGCATTTCCCTGTTCAGTCGTTCTGTGTCGTTTCTAAGTGATTGCTGGGCAAGATCTGTAATGCTGCAGTATCCTTCCTACGCTTTTAAGAAGGCAATGTGCTGAGTCAGCGATGTTCCGAGAGCTAGTTTGTGCGGATTTCCTTCTGCTAATCGTGGAATGAATCGAACAGAAACCTTCAAGAATTTCATTCTTCTCTGCTGCGTGCACGAGTAATGAAATGGGTTCTTCTGATCGTAGGGATTCCTTGAGCATCATATCTTTTTTTTTGGGATTTTTGTGGCGACAACAGAGCATAAGAGGTAGACATTCTGATGTATGTGCGATATTTTGAGGAATCAGGTCGCTAAGTGCTCTTGCTAATTGGTCGTCTTTGAAGCATACGCGTAAGGCACACGTGATTTTTAACAGCATGGTCTATAGTACAGGGTTTCTAATTTTAGGCCGATAGCGAAAGTCAAAGAAGTGACCTTTTCTCCCAAAGTCGAAATAAGGAATACTCCTAACATAAACCTTATGACTGCATCTTCAGCATCCTTAAGTAGTCTTTCATCCTACTTACGTGGTGACCAGGTCTAGTAATATTGGTTTATCAGTAGATGCCAAGGCAGAGACAATCGCAGAGTCGGAAAAGTGAGCAGAAAGTCGCGTGCTCTACATTATCTTCACTGCAACCTCAATGCTCTCAAACGCTTCCCAAACCGCTAGCTTTCTTTTGCTCAACAAATCAGCTGAATCATTCATCATATTGACCTTTCGGCCTTGATTAACTTAATTGAAGCTCCCGGATACGAATTTCGTTAAGCGGTGAATAAGTATTTGAAATCAACTCGTTCCTCATGAAAGCCGTTTTGTGAAACTCAATTATAATATTTTCTGATGTTTCTGAAGGTGTTGTCGTAAGGTTAACATTACTATCGCCTGACTGATGCTCAGTACCATGAGAATGGTGTCCTGAGCGAAGGGAAGATGGTAAAAATCTTAGCAATTGAATTTCAACTCAGTGTTGGCTCATTCCAATGTTTACATGACGTCGTTGAACAATTTTGGCATGATGATATCGCCCTTTTTCTCTTCGCGTGGATGGTGGTGTTTTTATGAAATTTTTTTTAGTTGGCTACTTTTACATAATTTGTAACTTAACTTAAATTATATTCGATCCGTCTCACTGTTTTCCTTTTTTCACGGTGCATAACTCAGCATTCCAGCGTTCAGTTCTTTTTCCGTTATCTCCTTGAATGTTATGAAACACTGATTAAGCTCATCTCCTTGAAATCTCAAAAATAGGCTGACACTGCGTTTCGAGCGCATCTGGCGCAGTCGTCAGAGGTGCTATGCCTCGCACACAAGGTAGTTGGTTTGATCTCGCGCTCATGGCTTACCAAGCCATCCATTCATCCGGGGTCCGCTAAATTGCTACCAGACTGCTCTCAGATTTGTCTGGGAGGATATGCAGCACTGCTCGATACAGCGCGAGGCCACCGCGAGTCATCATAAAGGCCATATATGCATTCAATAATCTCGAACGCAGTAAAAATGAAGACGAGTGCATGGCGCATCCCTCAGGTATTGATCAACGCGGCGAGCTTTATTTTACATCCTTTTTATAGTGTTAGAGGAGGCTCAGCCTCGCACCGCGGATTATCACAACACTCGGCCATGGCCCTCTCTCCTCTATATAATTTATAAAGATTGGCTAAATTAGCCAGAATCCTGCAAACAAGTGACTGGGAAAAGCGCTTAAAGGCGGTTAGGAGTGTGCTTTGTTGAATATGCTTCTCAATATCTTTCCGAGAGAGATCTGCGCTAATCCCGAGTGTGGCTTTCATGTTCCGAGCTTGAATGCCGCCGTATCGCAGGCCTTTCTGTAGTCACAAAAAGAAGGACCAATGTTTTAACCGTACTGCCTTCATTATACCTTTATTTCGAGTGCTTTGTTTAGACCACGCTCAAATTTCAATATATCCTTTCATCATTATTTGAGCCAACTTGTCATGTGGCCTGGTAAGGGCTCTTGTACAGCCCGAGACACGTGTTTCGTCCTTACAGACTCATCAGTCGGGCAGAACCCGTCGTCTGTCGATCTTTTTATAGTCAGTTCTCTCGGGAGCCTTACACTCCTTATAGAGAGTTATCGACGACGTACGCTTTACACTCTATGTCAAGTGAAACCTTCACCTAACCCAGAGTGTACTCGAAATAAAGGTATAATTTTGATAAAAGTACCAGCCAATGAGCAATCGAGTGCACAACACTCTGGTTAGGTGAAGGTTTCACTTCACATAGAGTGTAAATCGTACGTCGTCGATAACTCTCTATAAGGAGTGTAAGGCTCCCGAGAGAACTGACTATAAAAGATCGGCAGATGACGGGTTCTGCCCGGCTGATGAGTCTGTAAGGACGAAGCACGTGTCTCGGGCTGTACAAGAGCCCTTACCAGACCACATGACAAGTTGGCTCAAATAATGATGAAAGGACGTACTGCCTTCAGTTAGAACCAGTGCGTAAAGATATCTAACTCTTTCCTGACGATTAAGGTTGTTCCTAATACGCTGATTTTCAAAGGTCTCTTGCAGTGGACAAAGCTTCTTCAGTAGTATTCCTGACATGATTCAAAAGCTTGAATCGCTGCAACTTCTAGACTAAGCTTGGTTTGTGAAAGAGTCTTTATAAGTACGCTAGCAGTTAGAATAAAATCGTGTTTCACACTCAGAATGCTTTGTGCACAGCTAAGTTCTGTTGGTGGTTATTCATTAGATCATCATAATACTTGTTCGATAGTGCAATTTTCGGCGGTTTCGAAATTATGCCATATTTTTGAGAAGGATTCAATAATGCGCTGCACGAGCAAGAATAAGAGTACTTCACAAATTGTGAATGTCGCACGGCGCGTGCGAAATCGATCAACAAACGTTCAGAAAGGATTATATCTCGGTGCCAATCTAGTCTGCCCAAATACATTGAACTAAGATGGGAATCTTTACATATAACGCACATTTGACTGCACTTGATTCCGCCATAGAACACTGCTCATTCAGGCAAAATGGGTAAAGTAACGCCATTAATTTGCTTCGTCTATGGACAACGCAGAAGTACTGTTTCTCAATGGTTGCGGTAGCGGAAGAATTGGCAGTGCTTACGTTTTCATTACTTCAAGGTTTGTCTATCAAGGTCAATTCAACTAAACAACTGACGACCATTGCCCATATTCGTTGTTCACTCACCAACCAAGCATTTAGTGCAAATACCATAATAAAAGTTGGTTTTCACACCACTAGGAAAGCTTGACGCTGGCATGCTACGCATAATGTTTTCAAAAAAAAAAACGGTTATCTAAAAAGACCCTGAAACCGCGCAGATCATTACTTCATTCCGAAATGAGAGTGGTTCCATTGCCAACTTCTCCACTACTTCTGTTCATTGGAGTATTTAATAGTTTACTAGAGTAAGGTGAGTTGAGAGAAGAAAACAACATTCAAGACATATCTAACGAAGAAATCTACATCTCAAGTGATGATAGAAAGTAATCTGCTTTCTTTTCAATGAACATCAGTTGAAACGCTCAAAGATGTAGAACTTTTAAACAGTACGCACAATATGTCTTATAATTATTTTTGAGCTATAAATTTGGCCTGTTATGGGCACTTATCAATACATGTGTTCCGGTTTTCCAGCCTCGTCAGCTGCACTGTGCCCTATGTTCCAATCAGTTCGGCGGGGAAATATTGTGCGCGAAAAGAAATCAGTGCCGTACCTTTTACACGCACCATCAAGTAAAAAGACCATTAAATGGGCAGTGTTGTTCATTCGATTAGTCTTGGCTGATAATCGTGAAATATCATACCATACGCAAAGGCAAGGCACCCGTGCAGCTGACGAGGCTGGAACGCCGAAGCACGTGTATTGCACTATGACTGCCCATATCAGAGCACATGCAGGGCTCAAAACAATTATCGGGCATACTGAAATTTGAGCGTGGTCTCAAGAAATACTCGAAACGATTAGTATACAAAACACTTCTCCAGGATCCATTCTCGGCAAGAGTTGATCTAGACACCTTCCAACGTTGGTGATGCTAATACGGGTTTTGATTTATTTTCAAGAAAAAATTTCCTATGAGTTTCACAATAGATTTTTAGTGTGGTTAACCTAATGCGACTGTTGATAGCGGGCAACATCGTGTTGACCGCTCGTTCGAAGTCGGCGCGATCGACCTTGGAGATGGAACACATTGTCTTCACAATGTTATAAGGAGCAAGCTCGACTACCGGTCACCACAAAGTCAGGTAATGCCATCATCCGACTTGAGGTGATTATTTTTTACTCGCGTAATTCCTTCAAAGGATTATTTAGCCTCAAGCGATCGACGGAACAGAGGGATGGTGCTACTGATGAGTCCCAATAGGACGAAATAGGCGCTTACATAGCACTAGACCTATCGGCTCAAAACGATTCATTTCCTTATCAGGTTATGAGGAGGTTTATTCGGAGGATAACACGGCATTTTTGAAGAGGAAATCAGATGGTTAGGAATAGGCTTATTTTTAACGAATAATGGAAAATCTTACACTACTTTATTTGTATTTATCCTCATCTAAGTCATGTTTATCGTTCATTTCCTATGTCAAGAGCAATTATCCTTTACTGATTACTGAAAAGGAATAAATCATTAGATAATCAGTTGCATTTAGATTTTAGACTCTTGAATAATAGTATTACGCCATAATTTTTAGATCTTCTGACATTCTTTTTCCACATAATCACAAAAGCTATCACAGTGATGGCTGAGAATTTTAAGACAAAAATAGTTTGGCAAAAATGGCGCCTGCATACTGCATGTGATACCACTTCATCGATAAATCTAGATAATTTTCCAGTCGAAAAATCTAATGAACTTTCTTCTATCGATCTGTGAGTACTATTATTACTCGTTTACTCTGTAATATAAGTAAACCTCACCGTGGCGATTTTCACGTTGTATATGTGTTATGACTTCACACCTTTCAAGCACTTTTTTAGTTGAATGTTTTTCAGACAATTTCCTGTACTCCGTTCAGTCCCAAGAAGCTTTGCGCAAGAAGGATAAATCTTCGCAGATTGATAGAAATCTAATAATAATAGAAGTTGTGAAGATTATACCCAATTTCATGTTCCAAGTGAAAAGTTTTGTCATGCCTACACATGAAGGCTAGGAAATTCAGCTCTGTTGCTTTCTGGGAAGCAGTAAAAACAACGAGAAGGTTGGTGATGAACCCGATAACACCATGGATTACAATGCACTAATCAAGGTTCTCGGGGAGTGACTTAAGCAATGAAGAACATTGTACTTCGTAAATAAGAGATAATCGGCTATTTCTCAGGGCAGGTGCTGTCGCTGAGAACCCTATCTCTTGATAAGCGACGTGTAAGTAGGCCTAGGGTGACATAGTGCTCATATGCAAAAGGCCAGTCGACTTGTGCAAACTATTCATATTGAGCTTACACCACTATTACGTCTATAAAACACCAGTGTGCACAGGTGCATACAAAACTCTCGCACCAGCTCTTTTTAAACAACTGTAAAGCTGCTAATCGTACGAATTGTGAGAAGAAGTACGCTTAGATAAATATTTGTCGAAAAGGTTTCGTTAATCCAAGTGTACATTGAAATTCTGCATCTTCTCTAAAACGTATTCCACAGTGCTCACGACTTGATTACCCGGTATTCACTACCCGAAAGTCCACCCTCAGAAATAGTCAGCTGAGCAGATTGAGAGTTAATCTGACTTTTTGACTTGCCTAAGCAGGCGAAACCTCCACAAATTTCGGCCAATATTATACTTTATTTTTCCCAAGCGCATCAAGAAAGCACTGGTGAAGAGAAATGAGAAAAGCAAAAAGTAACTGATTATGTTAAGAAAGAATGTTCAGAGCGTAAGCGAGATTGGTACTCCAGAGCCATATACGCGTGTTTCGCAGGTCTCGCCCTCCTCGTCAGTGACCCACGTCCCACATTGAGCCCTGGACTGTAGCAAGGAGGGAGGCGTATGTGGCGACGGCACAGTGAATGACACTGGTCCATCACCACTTCTCAGTCGATGAATGTCGGCTGGTAGAACAATATTAATCCATGGCATCGACTGTTCCAACCTGGCGTAGCAACCTCGCTCAGGCCTTAGACATTCTTTTTGAAATTATTTTGAATGTTTATTGCGAGGTTTTTTGAAAACAGTCGATGCTTTGGATCAGTTTTGTTCTACCAGCCAAGATCCATCGACTGAGAAGTGGTGATGGACCAGTGTCATTGTACACTGTGCCGTCACCACATACGCCTCCCTCCTTGCTACAGTGCAGGGCTTAATATGGGACGTAGGCCACTGACGAGGAGGGCGAGACCTCCAAAACACGAGTGTATGGCCCTGGCGTACCAACCTCGCTTAGGCTATAAACAATCATTTTCAAAGTTATTTTGAATGTTCATTGCGAGGTTTTTAAAACAGTCGATGCCATGGGTTAATAACTGATTATTGTTGTTGCATTACAATCCTGCGCAATAAGTTTAATGCTGATCGATGGCAGCGTATGAATATAGATAAACTGCTGCTGAGCTATGCTGGTCATGTAAAAAGTCGCCAATTGCTCAGTAGGCTTTCCGAGCAAAAGAAATAGTGAGTTAAGGCCATTTTCAAAGAAGTACTCCTCAACTGTTATTCAACTGCTTCCCTGTTTAATCAGGGGACCATAAAATCAACTAATAGCTTCTCAGGTTCGATTTTGGTTGCGGGAGTTGCGAAGAACGCTTCCACCCAAAATGTGTTACTATTACAAAGGAATATGTTTTTCAATTTTTCCTTCACTTATAGTTTTTGCAGCTGTTCGACTCAACAAAAAACTTGTTAATGGATTTCTTTAGTGATTTTGTACCTCTTAGATTTGTAAAGAGGCGAAACGACAATACTATGCAGGGACTATATATGTCATTGTGGCTCAAAGTATCGGAAGACCACCGCGAGTCATTGTTAAGGCCACATATGCATTCAATCACCTCAATAGTTCGAAGACGATTGCATGGCGCATCACTCGAATATTCATTGACGTTGAGACCTTTCAACTTTGACTTCGTCTTGGTGTGCGATGCTTCAACTCCACCATGGACATTTTTGAGTACTAAAGAATGTTATTGGGATTTCGGTACCAGAAGTTTGGATGTTATTGGAGAGAGTTCTAATAGCGCGTTTTACTGAAAGGAATGTCCATATCATAAGATTTCTACTTTCTAGAAAACGCATAGCTGAGATAATTACGCCTTTCTATTTTTTTGCTTTTTCTCAACGATTCTGCAAACGTGCATTTCGAAACTCATCTGTAGCATTTTTTCATCCATATTTTCCAGATATTTCACTGATGTCTTCGAAATTCTGCCAATCAGGACTGTTATGTAGTTATGAGGAGTTGCATTCGGCTACAGTTGGTTTTATAGAGGTAATTTTGAGAGATTAGGACTGGACAAAGTACAATAGATCGTCTTAGGGCTACTCAACTAAAAACGAATGCGTGGAACACTTGAACTGTTGCACATGGCAAATGGTGCCTTGATAGACGATTTTCGCAGTGCAATATACGAATAACAAGAGACATAACAGAATTTTTTTTATTTGGCCGCTTTCAGCGGTAGTGTGATGTTATAGATATCCCCAGTGATGTTCAGTGTTGAGTAGAAATTTGCGTCAGTTGGACCTTGAGCCCACATTTCACCTTATTTGGAGGTGACGCCCGTTTTGCCACCATTCTGTCTCTGCTACGACATCTATCTGTCAGAAACCAACCGCCAACGGTTTTTGGCCGGCTAGTCCATATCGGCATTGAACCCAGTCACGCTGATAAACATTGGGTATTGAATACTCCTAGCCACACAAGGATAGGACAAAGCATGTTTTGTAATTCTACAAGATCCCAACTCCTGAGATGCAGTGATAATGGAAATTTTGGAGAGTTCTATTGATATAATGGCATCGCATGCAATGTGTAAAAGTTTTTTTGGCAAACTATCCTTTGACCTGTAACTTACCATCAAAATGATGACTTGAGGTACATGTAAAGAAACACAAAATCAAAATTGAGAGATCTATGTTGTAGTATTTGAATTCGGAAGTATAAACTGATATTACACTTCATTATTTGAAGGGGTTATCTTGATTACTCATTATTTGACGGCTATTTGTAGCAAAGAATAGAGGTGAATTGCTCTTGATACAGGAAATAAATGATAAACATGAGTGAACTATGAATAAATAAAATTAGAAAGCATAAAATTGTTCCGGGAGCTCGAAATATGATAATCTCGTAAGCATCGGGCTTGCCAAAAATATGATGCTTAGAGAGAAGCGATGGCAGCACTTCCAGGTTGCAGTGATGAAACTACATTCATATAAGAGTATAAGTATATCATTAACGCTCAACGGAACGACAAGCTCCGAACGCTCCATCTAATTAGGTTGTGAAATTAACATGATGAACGACCTAGCGCTAGAGCTGAGCAGGAGGAAGCGAGCGGCTTGGGGAACGTTTAAGAGCGTCGGAGATGTAGTGACGAGGACAAAGAATATCCGACTCCGTGCCCACCTTTTCAATTTGATTATTCCTCCTCTAACCTATGCAGAAGAAACGTAGTCGCCACGTAAGCAGGATGGAAGATTATTTGGAGTTATTGAACGCGCATCGAAAGGTCGATGTTAGGAGTATCCCTTATCTCGTAAATGAAGTTTTGGTGAAGTTTCCAATGTATCGAAATGAGGCAAAAAATTTCACGTCATAAAAAACGCGGGTGACGTAGCACTGATAAGAGGCTTCACTCACCTTTTCCAATTTCCAAGTTTTTCCTCAGAATAGTTTTTGCAGCTTCTCCGATTTCTCCCAACTTCTCCTTTATGTGCTTGCAAATCAGAATTTTTATTGCACATTTTGTATAAAGAAGTTTATTCCATTTGCTTAAAGATTCCAAAACTCTTGCGGCTCACCTCATTTCTCCGTATATTTTAAAAGGATCAAGTGAGAGAATTTGAACAGCTGTTTTTATAAATCATTCAAGTCAATTCACATACTAGGTTCTTGGACTAATCCGAAAATGAACAAGGTGGTCAGATTCAAATTGGCGAACATTCACAAAATAAATTTACGAGCAGCTATTCGATCTCACGGGGATTCTGTAGACAGTTGTAATAACCAATATGGGGTAAGAATCACTTGAAAAACAAGCAACTAATTTTTTACGTTGATATTCACCATCATATTAGGTAAAATATTCAGCTCAATGTGAATATAGAATTTTTTTTCCAAAAACTTCTTCACCATTCTCAATTACAAATCATAATTGGTAGACATTTGTTGATTTGTTATTTGTGAGGTAGTCAATACCCGATTACAAAGATGGGCTAATGTAGTAATACCATTTGAGTAGATTGACCTGGCATATGTAAAGCTATTCTGTTCAGGAACACTGAGGCAAACCTAGGCCTCAATACATCTGAGGAATTTTTCGCAACGACGCATGAAAGCAGATACTGTGGTTTGTCTTGTAAAACGATACAGTGCAGTACATGGATAGTCGCATTTTTGGTTTCAACTCAGTGAATAATCGAGGTAGTGCTCACTAGTGCCAGTGACCGTTTATTCTACTCCGACATTTTGGCGATTAGATAGCAGAAGAGCTCATTTGTCAGCAGATTAACTCTCGAGAACGACGGCTCGGAAGTGTTACTCTGGAAAATCTTCACTCTGGGTTCAGCAGATGAGAGGATGTTATGGATGCTTTCAGGTCTTCATAAGGGTGACATTACACATATGGTCGAAGAAAGGGAAGGTCATCTTAAAGCTAGTATGACTGTAAGAAGTGTCTGACACGGAACTCTAAATTTCTGTTTTGTATGCCGAAACTGACAAAGCGTAAACACTGCCGTCACCGCTGTAGAATAAATGACTTTATTATGATTTTTTCACGATCGCTGATTGAAGCTGAAAATGCGGTTCCGCGTTGTAGCAGTTCCGCGTTTCAACAGAATTGCTTAACAACGTACAATTTCCCTAAAGCATTCTATTTCTACTTTGATTACAATTCGGTACCAAGTTGGCGGATTCAGTGAATGCTTTTTGAAACTTTGGTGTACATATGAAGTTATGTGGACTTTAAGAAGTGTTTGCTGTCCTATAGTCCCTTCCCTCTAGAAAAAAAAACAGTCTTATAGCTGGTTCTTGAGCTATAACCCTCTCAGTGTGCTTTTCTTTTTTTGCTTTCATCAGAGCTGAGACGCACATACCATACCAAACCTGATTGCTCGCTTAATATTTTGTATGCATGAAGAATCCAATAGAATAGAATTCAACAGTCTAGTCATTTTGAAAAACGCCACCTCAATCATGCTTTTATGGAGGAGTCGCCGATCTTGTTTGGCTCACCTTGAAAAATGTACCATATTCAGACCTGGAGATGAATCTGAGATAAGGTGCTGAAGTTATTTGTTATGTTCAGGCATTCTGCTTTCTTTTTCAAGAAAGTTCTTCAGAAACAGTAACCTGATACTGAAGTGGACTCAACTTTCCGTTTATTTCCAGACAAAGTTTTTCGTATACTGAATAAATACTGATACAAAAAAAATTCAATTCGAAGCCAACTTACAAACAAAAACATGATATGCGCCAATTCTGGAAGCTAACAAACGTCAAGAGAATTCGGTGGTTATCTTTTAGTGACAAACGCTGAAAATTCGTAGTTATTCCTTGTCAGTCGGATATTGAAATAACGAAGAAACATCTCCAGGATGTAACTCTTTATCGGCCATTCTCTGAGGGGAAATATAAAGCACAATGCCGAAAACTGAATAGATATTGGGTCAAAACGGCAAGAGCAGCTGGTGCACAGCAATCTATAAATCGTCAGCTTAGGAATGATTTACCAACTTGTCTCATCCTATACACAGTTATAAACCACATAAACTCACCTCTAATGATGACCTAACGTCTATCGATCCCTGAGCATCTAAAGTTAGACTGATCAATAGCTATGTATGCGGACCGACGGATAAGATAACGAGGTCTTTGAGCCTCATTTAGTTGCAGTTATTGAAATTCACACCAGCCCATGTACCTACCAGCAAAATCTTCTTGGAAAACCTCAGTCGTGCACGGCCAAATCACACGTGTGTAATGAAGTCGTTCGATGTTAGAGCTCTTTACACGAACGTGTCGAATGACTCCACACTACAAGCAATTCACGAAGTGCTGGTAGATAATGAACTGAGAATAAATATATACGCCATGTCAGTTCAATAACTATTGACTTTTTTGAGCAAGTGCCTGAGTTTTGAGTTGTTCATTTTTTTGAGCGAGTGCCTGAGTTGTTCAATCTTAAAGTGATCGGGAAGATATTTTGCACAAATAGATGACTGGCAATGGGAAATGATTGGCACCAAGCCTTGCCATTGCTTTTATGTCCAAAGTGAAAGCTATAGTTCTTAGTCGCGGTCCATACTCTACTGTCGACACATAGATGAATGCCTTATCACCTGCTCTACTCAGGAGGAGATGGACATATGTTATGATCTTTTCAATAGGCAGTCATAGCACATCATGTTTAGACGGGAGAAGCATAGGGAGAACTGGCTTTCATTTTTGAACGTTCAAATTCACCTTTCCAAAAGTGGCGACATTACAGAATGGTATCGCAAACCAAGTAAGAAAACATATTAGTGCAATACTGTTGATCTCATCCCTTACACACGAAAAGGGCACTTCCAAACATGTACCGAACGGCTGCAAGTGTTTGTACGGATAGAAAGGACAGAGAGGAGTCTTTACGAGTGGCGCGGCAGATAGTCATTTCGAATGGCCACGAAAACTCCGTAATAATCATAGAAATTCCGCCTACTAACTTATATTTCCAATTGGTTTGGAAACGCTGGTACGACTGTCTATGTAAGACTGACAATTGTTTAGTATGTCTAATGGTAGAGACGGAGAGTGCATGAATTCGGGTACAATATACCAAATCTCTTGCACGACACAGTGAAGAACACATGGGCGAGACGGGAAGACCGCTTAAGATCCTCATCAAAAAACCTATACAAAAAAGCGAGCAGTTAAAAAATAAACCTTTATGGTCGAGTAGAGTAGAAAACGCGTCACACCTTAAGTGGCAGTAAGAATCCTGGGGCAAGAGTCGAAAACATCAACGCGAAAACCCTCCAAGCCTTTGGATTAATCGCGAAAATCCAAGAACGAATAGGAGAGGAAAATGTCCAAACATGGCAAGTGATATGGCACCTTATCTCAGATTCATCTTTAGTCTGAGTATGGCTCGTTTCTAAAGGTGGGTCATACAAGGCCAGTGACCTCTTCCATATATGCTTAGATGAGGTGGGGCTTCTCGAGATGACTAGACTGTTGAATTTTTTCTATTGGATTCTTGATGCATACGAAATATTAACCGAGTACTGAGGTACGGTGTGATATACATGTCTAGGTTCTGACGAAGGCATTGTCTCCAAAACGCTAGCCATTAAATTATGAAGGAAGAAGGCCAGTTCGTAGGAACTTTTACATTTCTTCACTCATGCCCACGTTTAGAGAGAGTCGGGCTTTTGAGCTATCACCTTTCAATATTCTTGTTTGTAGCTAGGACTCTAGAAGAAGAATTTAAGTTTCTTCCAATGAGGATTTTATGGCATGCTACTGAAGTCATGCTGTAGGAAGTAGTGACAAATTCAGATGTCAACCTTCGTACTGGTCTTGATTTTGTGCAACTTGCATTAACTATCATCCGTGTAAGGTTTATTGCAATTGCAGATCAAATTTCAGTTCTATTCTTTTCTAACATTAGTCAGAATTTTGTCGTCAATTCCGCTTTCGAACCCGACGAAAGTTTGAAACCTGTATAACCTGTGGACAGTGGTATCTTCTAATGTTCGTAGAAGCTTGACACCGGGAAGCAACTTTTCATACCAGGGTGAGCTTAGCAAAGACATACGGCACAAAATCAATCAATGAGAGACTTCAATGAAAAAAAGTGTTAGAGCTTTCATTTCCAACTAATGGTATTCCAGCTCTACCTATATCCATCCATGAACTATACAACGGTTTAGCTTTGGAGTTCATTTAACGAACTGGGAGAGTGTCTGTCCTTAGGCTATCCACCTGTCTCATAGCAGTGTTATGATGCGACTACGATATGGGGTGATACGCAAGCTCGACTTCCTGCTCGAAGTTAGAAATTTAGCATATCATCATTACTCAGTATTCTCGGATATATGGTTATAACATCATAACACTGCTATAACAGTGGGTGTCTTGGAATATTAGTGAAATATATGTATATATGTATATATCATATTTATACATCACATATATATATATATTATTTGAATATGTGTCACTTGTATCACATGTCGTCCCGTTGATTGTCAAGTGACTTAAGTGGGCACCAGCAACACTTCCATTTTTCCCTATCGCGTGCAAGATTAGTTCAGTGGGTCCTCCTCACTCTAGGGATTCGCTGAGCATCATATCTTCTTTCTATGCCTTTCGTGAAGAAATCGAATCATCGGGTCGGTGATTCACCTGTAGAGCGCTTGATATCCCGAGGAATCTAGTCGGTAACGGCTCTCGTCTATCGGTTATCATTGAAGCGCATCACGTGTCCAGCCCACCTTATTTTTAATATCCTGGCGTGTAGAACGGCTTCTTTGATCATCGATCGCTGACGTAGGTTGGAACTTCAAATCCTTTCTCTCATTCGCGAGATACAGGATACTCCTAGCATCGACCTTTTGACTGCGCGTTCAATGAAGCCAAGTGATCTTTCATCTTGCTTACGTAGCGACCAGGATTCTGCTACATACGCTAGGGCAGGGATATATGTCGAATCGGAAAGGTGGGCACGGAGTCGGATGTTCTTTGTTTCCTTCACTACAGCCCCGTTCTCATAAACGTTTCTCGAGCCGCTCGTTTCCTCCTATTCAACTCTGGAGCTAGGTCGTTCATCATGTTTATTTCACCACCTAGATAGACGTAACTGGAGCATTCGAATATGTTCGTTCAGTTGAGCGTGAATGGGCATCCAAAACCCATCCGTTCCTCATGAGCAACGCTTTCGTTAGACTCAATTGGAGGCCAATCTTTCCACAGGCGTTGGCGAATCGGTCAACATTCGTTCCGCTTGGCTGCTGTTTGGTGTTATGAGAACGACATCGTCAGCAAAGCGAAGATGCTTCGATTGTCGACCGTCAATTTTCACTACCAGACGTCCTATTCTAAATGTTCACATGACGTTTTGGAGGGTGGCAGTGAATAATTTTGGCGAAATTGTATCGCCTTGTCGAACCCCTCTTCCTACGTCGATGGTGATATTGTTGCAAAATGAAGACATTTTGGCCGTCAAATCTTTTTATAGCTTACGAAAATCATTATGCACCGAGTAGGGACGCTTTGGTTACCTAGAGTCTCCATTACCGCTTCTTTTTCCACTGAATCAAAGGCTTTCTTCAGGTCGATGAAAGTGAGACGGAACGGTAGTTTGTACTCTCGTGAAAATTCAAGGAGTCCTGTATTATACCTTTATTTCGAGTGCTTTGTTAGACCACGCTCAAATTTCAATAGATCCTTTCATTATTATTTGAGCCAACTTGTCATCTGGTCTGGTAAGGTCTTTTGTACAGCCCGATACACGTGTTCCGTCTTTACAGACTCGTCAAATAATAATGAAAGGATCTGTTGAAATTTGAGCGTGGTTTTAACAAAGCACTCGAAATAAAGGTATCATATGATAAAAATACCACTCAAAGAGCAATCGAGTGCGCAACACTCTGTGTTAAGTGAAAATTTCACTTGACATAGAGTGTAAAACGTTCGTCTTCGATAACTCTCTGTAGGGAGAGTAGGGCTCCCTAGAGAAGTGACTATAAAAAGATCGAAAGACGACGCGTTTTGCCCGATTGACGAGTCTGTAAAGACGAAACACGTGTATCGGGCTGTACAAGAGCCCTTACCAGACCACATGACAAGTTGGCTCAAATATAATGAAAAGAGTCTTGTGATTGTGTGGATTTTTCAAGGTACTGGATCCTTTTCGGAGTCCCTGCTTGTTCGCATGGCTGTTCTTCGTCCAGTGTTCTGTCAGTCCTATTTAGGGCGACTCGAGTCAAGAGTTTGAATAGACAACAGGAAGCAAGTTGGGAGATAATTGCCTATATCGTGAAAATTCCCTTTTTGTACAAAAACACGATCTTGCTGGTTTTCCATTGATTAAGAACCTTGTATTTTGACAGGTAGCGAGTGAAAAGCCGGGGCAGGGTGCCGATGAAAGCTTCTTCAGATCTTCTGGTGTTCTGGTCTAATTCTGTCTGGACCAAGTGTTGTTCCATATTCACCGATGATATAGCATGCGGATTTCAGAAGGGAGGACTGGAAGCTTTTTCAATTTATATGACGGTAAGAGGGCATGGCTAGAGAAGAGATTCGAGTAAAAGTGGTGGATGATCTTTTCCATAGAACTTCTAGGAGCTGTAAGTGTCCCGTCAGCGCGTCGGAGTACAATCATCTTGGTCTTGTGATTGGCGATATATATATGTGGTTGCGGTGGGTTGTTCATCACGTTTCTCATGCAAATTCTCATAATCAGCGAAATACGAGTCGTATCAATCAAAGATAGTCATACATCTCACAAAACGCTGGCACAATTTTTTGGAGGCCCTTCCTGGTTGAACAGATTTTTCATCAACTTTCAACAGTCTTTGCAAATGTAGTGACACACATATTAGAAAAAAGGTCTCTGAGCTTAAATCATTCACATACCCTTCCTTCGAGTGCTTTTATTAAGACCACGCTCAATTTCAATAGATCCTTTCATTATTATTTTGAGCCAACATGTCATGTGGTCTGGTAAAGGCTCTTGTACAGCCCGAGACACGTGTTTCGGTCCTTACAGGCTCATCAGCCGGGCAGAACCCGTCGTCTGTCGATCTTTCCATAGTCAGTTCTCCCAGGAGCGTCACACTCGTTATATATAGTTATCGACGACCTACGCTTTTACACTCTTTGTCATGTGAAACATTCACCTAACACAGAGTGTTTTCGCACTCGATTGCTAGCGGGCTGGTATTTTTATCATTTATACCTTTTCTTTCGAGTGCTTTTATTAAGACCACGCTCAAATTTCAATAGATCCTTTGCGAGTAATAGGACCTTCACCGTCACTGGCTTATCAACTTTTCCTGTTGCCATGGTTTACACTAGCCGCAACGAATGCTGTTCGGGTCTCTGGTATTGCAACCAGCGAGGCGGGCGTCAGAGGATTTGTGCAGCGTCTGGTAATGCAAATTAAGTCTGCAAATCTGAAATCCCAAATTCTTGCCGCATTCATGATAGGCGTAGAGGAGAAGCTGCAGTTTTTGACATCACTTCAGGCTTACAGTACTTGTATGCTTAAGGACTTTCACGTAACTTGATCAAGAACATTTTCGGAAGAACTTTACCAACAAGCGAAGAAATTTGTTCTTCAGGCGTTCGATGTTCTCGAAGGCCGGCTCGCAGCGCTCTTCTACCCGATGCTGTAATCTCAACAATTTTGAGTCAACTTACTGCTGAGATTAACTAAACACCATGATAATTTCCCTATGATTACTAACCCAGAAGTGATGCGTACGTCTTCACTATTGAGCACCCGTATAATAGGTTGTTGAAAAAGTTCTGGGATTATGCTTGCAAAACATTTATTTATGTACCTATTACACCCGAACAAAGACAAAATAATAGTCAAAGTACTTCCCTTCAACTTCAAGCACTTCCTGCCACTTCTCTGGCAAAGATCGATTCCGCTTCCGATCGGTTTGATGCGTTCAGCTGCCACCGTCGCATTTGAACCCAACAGCCATTGGTGCACCATCAACAACCTATTTGCTCGCTTGTTAACTCCATCTTGAAATAAGTAGTTAAATTATATACCTATCAGCGCGGGAGGAGAGGGCTTTCAAATGAGCCCAAGAACACAAAAAATGGTCGACTCCCAAAAAAGTTACAAGCATTTTCTCAGAACTTTTCCCCAACTTAATAAAAATTCACAGGCAGAGGTGTAACAGGCATTGAAAAACAAAAAACATGCTTACCGTTCTGAAAAGATATGCTTACTATTCTAGATGATAGACAATTTCTGAAGAAGTACCAGAAAATATGCAAAGTATAATAAAAGCTATCTTAATGGTACTGATACTGAAGCCTTCAAAGCTATGCTATTTTCTAGTTTTTTTTATCTTTTGATAATGATGAGCAACTAATATGACAGCTAATAGCTTGAAGGGTCTTGAAAAATTGACAGAAAAACAGTGGTCAGAGGTGTTTTGATTCCTTCACTTTTTCTAGTTATA
This sequence comes from Parelaphostrongylus tenuis, assembly GCA_019055375.1. NCBI lineage: Eukaryota > Metazoa > Nematoda > Chromadorea > Rhabditida > Metastrongylidae > Parelaphostrongylus > Parelaphostrongylus tenuis. The sequence continues at coordinate 34,496 of JAHQIW010003486.1, forward strand.
GAGAAGCGTATATTTGACAAATGCGTCTTGCAAAAATGCCTCCCCCCCCCCCACGAATGGATGCGACTTACTGCGTAATCGTCGGCAACACGGTGACACGAATTTGCACTATAATGATGAGACAGAATAGAGCGTGTAATATGCATATGCTCCCATGGTGATCATAAAGTCCTCTCTTGGTTCAAATTACTTCCTTTTTGAGCAATTTGATTCTTTGGAATATTCTTTGTAGACCACGAAACATGATCATGGCGAATTGGTCGAGAATGATGTGACAAAGTGTAGTGGACAGAGCGGTTCGAATGTTAGCATCGGTCCATTTGGATCACATTTCTTCTCGGCACGGGCCACTGTCGGTGGAAGCTGAAATTGAGCTGTGATATGTTCTGAGACAAATATCTTCTAGCAACTCTCAAGACCGACTATCTTATTAACCTCGGCATGCTTCAATATTTCTGATTTTCTTCTTCAAGCCAAACACGAAAATTATCACGAGATGTCACGAGGTGGACAAATATCTTCAATCAACCGATATATGTTAAAGTATTGCAGTAGCAATCTTCTGACATTTCTGCGTCGAATAATTACACTACAAAGATAAATACGTTCAAGTGCACATTGTGATGCATTCGGTATCAGAGTTTTTCCAGCTAAGAATTTGTAAATTCAAGAAGAAATAATTACTAGGAGAACTCTCTCTGCTATTCTGAGAAAACGCTCCCGTCATTCTTTCCTTACTGGTCATGAAATATGTGAAGTGAATAGTCTGAAAAAGTCCTTAAGGACGGGAACAGATATTATGTAACAATAATAATAAGTAGCGAAATATTATAGAGCAATTTAACGAAAGCGAAAATAGCATGAGTAATAGTACGACAGTAGCACTGCAATGAAAAGACATACAAGGTATACTGGACGATATAAAATAAGTAATGATATGCAATAAACCGATAGCTTGATTACATACATTGAGGCATGTTGAGCATGTATTCTATTAAATTATCATGAACATGTCCGTTTTCATGTTAAGATGATCGCCATATCCGCTGTCGAAGTCGATTGGTAAACATAAAAAGGTTTTCAAAGCTTGAGTGCTATTGAATCACTAATAGCTCGTTCACTGTAAAGATGTTTTCCCATATCCGCCACATGATAAGTGAAATTGAAAATGAAAGGCGTTTGAATCTTTTAGATTAGCTATCTCTGTGGAAGAGCCATAAGTCTCATGAAAGACCTCTAGAACAAGCATGAGAGAGCTTTAATTGTTCACCGTTTTTTTTAAATGTTCTGATCACTAAGTTTTAAATCATGTTAATAATCGTTCCTGTTAGAGAATGATGAAAGCTTTGAATTAAATTCATACTTCATAAATAGTTTCATACTATTGTAACAGGTTGACAAAGTTTGACCTCGCTCTAAACATTCAATATAGCCTGTAAGAATGTTTAAGAGAGCCTTACCTAGGTTGTTACGTCAGAGCCTTGTGCGTCTTAGAGGTATCGCTTCCCTCGCCCCACCCTCAACTGTGAAAAATCACAGTGATCGGCAAATTTCGACAATCCGTTGCTCTTGCTATCTTTGATATATTCACACCTTTATTTCGAGTGTTTACTAAGACCACACTCAAATTTCATATATTTCATGATTATTATTTGAGCTAACATGTCATGTGATCTGTGAATGGGCTCTTGTACAGCTGATACACGTGGTTCGACCTTACAGTCTCTTCAGTCAGGCAGAACCCTTCTTATAATATTAGAAAAATATCAGCCGAGAGCAGTCGAGTGTCGAAAATTGCCAATCTTATAGATTCTTTACTTAACTGCGATTGTGTAAATCATTCGTCTCTGCTCACCTCTTTGTAGGGAGAGCGGGAACTCCCGATAGGATTGACTAAAGACAAAGGGTTTTGCCCGACTGACAAGATTTTGAGGTCGAAACAGGTGTATCGGGCTGTACAGAGCCCATTAGCAGACCATATGACATGTTGACTCAAATAACATTATGAGATATAGTGAAATTTGCACGCCGTTCTATTAAAACATCCGGGTATAGAAGGTAAAGTACCGAATAATGTTTATTCAAGCAGCTGACGTTTCGGCAATCTCGCCTTCAGAGCCTGGAAAGATCAGGTTGTACATGATCTAATCAATCGAACACCTCTCATTACTCTTTGGAAAAACTCACCAGAACCAAATTTCAATCGCATCGAGGACAAAATTAACTTTCAAAATATTTACCGTTTCTTATATGTCTTCTACTGAATGATTCAAGTCGAGATCAGCGGAAAGAGATCACTTATGCTCGTAATGCACATTTCCCATCAATGAAATAAGTGTAGTTATAAAACGTCTGAAAAGAACAGGTTTAGAGAGATGACGGTCACTGAAATATCACTGAATACTCTGAGGGATCAACTACTTCAGAACCGCTTATATGGCCGTCACTATACAACGAAACAATGCCAAATATAGCCTAACGACAGAGCCGGTGATTGCATCAGTGCAGGCACAATTTGCCTAATCTCTTGCAGAGCTGGCGAAAAACACATTGGCAAAACGGGTAGGCCACTCTGGATCCGCCCGCATAGAAGAACACTTATCTGACAAACGTAACTTTGAACCCCCCTCCTCCCTCCCCCTCCGCCCTCGGCACTTATAGGGAAGAGACGCATAGCGGAGTAATTTTTGACGTAGAAATCACCATCTTTGCGCAGGATCATACAACATTAGAAAAAAGATTTAAGAAGGGGTTGGTTTGGATTCACACGATCAATGAACTAGAAACCATAGGGAAAAATGCCTCCCAATCACTCGCGATATGAACTAGCTCATAAGACAGCAGTTTTAATGGGTGTGGTGCATTACGAGTCCATTTGATCTCTTCCGCTAATATCCACATGAATTACTTAGTGGAAGACAAGTGAAAAGCGGTGATTATGTTGAAAAATGATTATATGCTTGGTGTGGTTAAAATTTAGGACAGGTTATATTTTTATCAAAAGAGTCATGGAGGTGTTTGACTGATTGGATTGCGAAGAACATGATTTTTTTCAAGCTTTGAAGAGGGGAAATGCCGAAGCGTCGGCTGTTTGAATAAGTATTGATGTATGACGTCGTGTCGGCCTTGAGAAGAAAATGAGAAGAAAAATTACTGAACCCTCTTTGTGTTTCGAACAGCTAGCTGACTACCGCAAGAGTGTGAAGCATTTTTCTTTACGTTTTTTGGTGTGTAATAAAAAGACTTTGAGAGAAATAATCAAGCCTAATGCTTGAATTACCATTTTTCAAGCTAACGAATGACTACTAAGGGTCTAGTCAGAAAAAGAATATCAATGCTGATTGTCACAACTACGCGGTGCTTGTATACGAGTAAGGTGGATTTATGATGATCAATGCTCACTTAGAAGTTGTACATAGCATATAATACGATTTGAAAGAAAAATGTGCAAGAAGATTGGAAATATGTTGTTGTCATCATGAATATATTTTTCGTATCGTGAGGAAGCACATTTTTTGAGCTACCATTTCAAATGCTTAGTTTTTTTTCCAATTTCTAGCTAAACTAGTGGTTCTTTCCGATGAAAAATTTGTGCACAAAGTTACCTCAGTAATGATCCATCTCTTTCGTAGCTATAAAGTTTGCTTATCAGTCCAAATGTTTACCATATAATGCCGAAGGTTCTCAGATAAAGTTGAAACAACGGACTCCAAAAGGAGACGGAACCTTTTTTCGCTCTTGAATCATAGTATGAAATAATTTTTGGTTTTTACAAGCCAGCTCAGTACAAAAATTTCCATTTATCAAGTTATCGAACGATTTTAGTAACTCATAGTCTAGCATGAACGCTTTCTCAAGTATCACCTGTATCACCTGTCGTCCCATTGATTGTCGAGTGACTCGAGCGAGTAGCAACACACTCTTCACATTTTTCCCTATCGCGTGCAAGAGTAGCTCAGTGGGTCCTCCTCACTTTAGGGATTCGTTGAGCATCATATCTTTCTTCTATAGCTTTCGTGAAGAAAGGACCAACGGTCGATGGTTTCCTGTAGAGCGCTTGATGTCCCAAGGAGTCCAGTCGGTAACGGCTCTCACCCATCGGCTGCCGTCGAAGCTCCACGTGTCCAGCCCACATTATTTTCGATATCCTGGCGTGTAGAACAGCGTCTCTGGTTTTCTATCGTTGACGTAGGTGGGAACTTCGTATGCTTTATCTCATTTGCGAGATACGCGGGTACTACCAACATCAACATTTCGGTTGCGCGTTCAATAATGTCAGGTAATCCTTCATCATGCTTGCGTAGCAAACAGGTTTGTGCCATGCGCTAGGGCAGGGATAATCGTTGAATCGAAAAAGGTAGACATGGAGTGGAATGTTTCTTTATCCTCTTTACTATCATCTTCGATGCTCTTAAAACGTTCCACAAGCCACTCATATCCCATGCTCGACTATGGAGCTAGGGCGTTCATCATGTTAATATCACGATCTAGATAGACGTAACCGGAGCATTCGGAGATTGTCACTCCGTTGAGCGTGAATGGGGCATTCAAAACCCATCCGTTCCTCATGAACATCCTTTTCGTGAGATTTAGTTGGAGACCATCTTTCCCACGGTGCTGTACGAATTCCGTGAATTTTCGTTCGCTTGACTGGTGCTCGGTGTTATGAGTATGATATTGTCAGCAAAGCGAAGATAGTTTAATTGCCTTGGCCGTCAATTTTTATTCCCATATCGTCCCAATCTATTGTTCGCATGACGTTTTGGAGGATGGCAGTGAATAATTCTGGCGAAATTGTATCGTCTTCTCGAGCGCCCTTACGTCAATGGTGATATGTCTGCGGAAAGGAGATACTTTGTTTGTGAAATCTTTATTTAGCTCACGAAGCATCATTATGCACCGAGTAGGGACGGCCTGGTGTTTTCCAGAGCCTCTAGAACCGCTTCTCTTTCCACTGAATCATAAGCTTTCCTTCGAATGATACAAGTGAGAGAGGGATAGTTTTGTACTCTCGTGAAACTTCAATGAGTCAGGGTCAATATCATAGTAGGAAATCGATTCGACAACACTCACCTTCCTCTAATTATTGCTCCTGTTTCTTCCACAGTTGAGATGAAGAGTCATTACCGATTAAACAGTCGAAGAAAACCTCCGTATGAACCACAGCTTCAGAACTGACACCATAGAACAATCGCTGACTAAATGACTACTTTTTCAAATCATTCTCGAACGCAATTAAAGTTTTCCTAACCTTTCCGAAAGTGATCCGTATTTGAGTGTGTGCTTGCCAATCTTTCAAGCACATCAAATTATTTTTAGTAAACTTTTTTTCTAAAATAAGCTTATGAGAATGCAGGAAAATTTCGTGCTATCAGATACAACCTCTGATTTCATTCAAGAAATTCACATGTAATTCGTGCCGCGGTTTGATATTGCATCTAGGCACACCCTAGCATACAAAAAAAGTGCTTACCTGATGCGTAAATCAATTTTCCTTCGACTGTTATAGCGCTCTTGAAAAATTCTGCTTTGGAAACCCAACAGCGAGATCAGCAAGATTTGCTCTATCTAATGATTACATTTCGATAATAAAAAACTTCTCTCCAGCAAAAAATCCTTCTACGTGAAATAAAATTTTATTTCAACAGCAATAGCGTTAAAAGCAACTTGATTGGAATAAGATATACCGTTGGAATTCAATTGAACTAGCTATCAACCATTACCAAAACGTTTCACAAGAGTGAAAAATACGTTTTCACCGAATGCTTCAAACAGGCTTGAGATAACGGCTAAAGTACTTATCTCATAATTATTATTTGAGCCAACATGTCATACCGATCTGTCAATGAATGGGCTCTTGTACAGCTGATACACGTGGTTCGACCTTACAGTGTCTTCAGTCAGGCGGAATTCTTCTTATAATATTGGAAAAAATATCAGCGCGAGAGCAATCGAGTGTCGAAATTTACCTATTTTATGATTTTTTTTTACTACACGGCGGCGATTGTGTAGTGTTGATTGTCAGAACCACACGTGCTTTGTTGGACGAGTAAAGGTCGATTCACGATGACCAATGTTTCACTTAGAAGTTGTCAATTGTAGATAATACGAATTTGAAATAAAAAGGTGCAGGAAGATTGGAAATACGTTGTTGTCTAATAAATGCATCTTTCGTATTGTAGAGAAGCACATTTCTGAATTTTCATTTCTAACTAGTAGTTTTTCTTTTTCCAGATTTCCAGCCAAATTGGTGGTTCATTCTACGAAAAATTTGTGTGCAAAAGTTACTCCAGTAATGATCCATCTTTTCGTAGGTATAAAGTTTACTTACAGTTAAAACGTTTACCATATAATGTCGACGGTTCTGCTATAAAGTTGGAACAACGGACTTCAAAAGCGAGACGTAAACTCTTTTCGTTCTCAAAACATTATATGAAAGCTTTTTTACAAGCCAATCCCAATACCAAAACTTCCATTTATCAAGTTATCAAACGATTTCAGTGAATCATAGTCTAATATAAACGCTTTCTCGAGTCCGAATAAAAAAAATGAAAACGCGATTCATATACAGAAAGCAATACAATTCACACACTTCGCATCGAAAAGCAGAGATTTTCAGGTTCAAATGGGCGTTCTTCTTATTGAAAGCACACTTAAGAAAGAGTCTTCAGCAATGTTCAGATAGCTCCTCGTGGAGACAAAGTTTGTTCAAAGTTAAAATCTTATAAGGATGTGATATGTTCTAAACCGATAGGTCTAGTGCTATATAGGCGCCTATTTCGTCATTTTGGGACTCATCAGTAGCACCTCTCCCTCGGTTCCGTCAATCGAAAGCAGAGGCTATGATCATTATAAAAAGCCGCAAGCTCGACTGCCGGTCACCACAACGTCCAGCTAATATACCATCATCCAGTTGTGCTGGATTATTCTTTACTCAGTGTCGATTTCTTCACAGGAATTATTTGGCCTCAAGGGATCTACGAAGCCAGGGAGGGTGCTTACGTGAGTCCCATAGGACGAAATAGGCAACCTTATATCATTAACCTATCGGCTCCAAAACATATCACTTCCTTATCAGATTAAAATCGTTTTGAGCGGGTCTGTAAAAGAGCCAGGTACGATAGCTCGAAGGTAATCAAAATCTTATTTTGTGAAAACCACCGAAAGCCTCTCTAGTTGCGACTGTGGTGGAAAAAAGTTTTTTAATTCCATACGTGACTTCCCTTTACCCGTTACTAAAGCGCAATTAAATTCCTCTGCATGAACACCAAACTCAAGTTATTAGTATCACTATTTCGCTACATTCCATATAGTTAAGCCAGAGATGGACTGAATGCAATAGTGACTAATGAATATATCCAAACCTTTGTCTCTCTTACTCAAAGGAACTTTGATACCAATTTGGGGACTCCGCACGCGATGAATGAGAGATCCTTTGACCAAGTGCCGCCTATGGCGTGTGAACCGACCTAACGAGTGTGTATTGATGGGGTACCATCTTCGCACTTCGCCGCTACGTGCTGTCATTCTGTACGCTAGGTGTGTAAGAAATTTCACCTCGCGATCTTCTTCAGGCTTAAACTTGTGCCTCTATAGGCTAGCTGATTTCTCGGCAATAGATTGATCTGATAGAGTGGGTTCCAGGCAACGATTCAGTTTCCTATACACGTAGTGATCGCTTTGCCGAAAGGGAACTTATCTGATTTAAACTGAGTCAAGGCGAAAATTTCTTCTCATAGGAAGAATGAGGACATCATTACTGCGCACAGGCATCACCAATAGCTATCATTATTTTACAATTAAAACAATGCTCATGTGCTGAGGAATTTCTTGCGTTTCGATGACAAAAATCACATCCCTTTCACAAAAAAAGAGAACATTTTTTGTAAAGCAGTTATTACTTCATGTTTTGCATCCCATTAGATCGTCTCATAGTTTCCTGCATTCATGTAGAGCCTAAGAAACACCAAATTCAGGCACACATACTTGGATTACCAGTAGTCCATTCGATAGTCCGAATCCTGGGCAAATTTGGTTCTAAAACTGCGTTCATTGAAATTACTCTAGATAGAGCGGTGTTACAAGCCAAAAAGTGAAATCAGTGTTTGGTCATTCGAACGTAAATAGCCTCGTCGCTTAAACGTCGAAGTATTATTTTTTTTTCATTTGAGCAATGTGAAATTTTAAAAAATTCTCTATCTATATAACGAGTAATAACGGTCTATCTCACACCACCTTCTATACAGAGAAACCTGAAAAATTTGTGGAAATAGAAGAAAACTTCTAATTACGTGACGTAGATGCAGCACGGGTTTCAACTTCAACCTCGAAAAACAGCCGCCCATCACGAGAGTCCGCGCAATTTTCTTTACCTATTTAGAAAATTCCTTCACTTTTCCGTGGAACATTCATCTCTAAATTTTGTTCGTACGAATTGAAAAGGACAGGCTTTGTTTCATCGTTCTATAAGGGGAATTTTTTTTTTCACCCCCCCAGCGCCAAATAAATCCCCTGTAACGTTTCAAGCGATGAACAAAACCACATTTGAGCCTGATCTAGAGTATATATATAATCATATATGAGCGCATGTGGCAGCAGTGGTTAGAGGGTCCCTGCGTTCGCACCTCCATGGAGGTCACTGCGTTCCAGAGCTCGCGCTTAGTGGCTCACCAAGCCCATTCCATCCCTCCGGGGTCGTAGTCTAAAGTGCGTTACAGACAGGTCTTCAGACTTGTCTGGGAGGATAAGCAGCACTGACTCGGTTCAGCGGGAGGCCACCGCGAATCATTGTTTAGGCCAGATGTGCATTCAATCACCTCAAACGAAGTTTAAAAATTGAAGTCGAATGCATGGCGCATCCCTCAGGGATTGATTAACGCCGAGACTTTATCCTTATCCTTTATAAACTATAAACAGTACATTTAGAGTACACATTGGCGCTTCGTAAACCAATCTTAGCACAAAATTGTATGTTGAGATGTCGGTCTATCGACATGGCTACCAGTACTCTATAATTATTAGATTTGGTGCTTAATGCTCTGTGTCAAAACTTCTGGGAACACCTTATAACTATGTCCTGCAATCACTCGACAACGTGCGTATTCTTCCTTGTGGTTAATCGTTTGCACAATTCCTTCTGCTATTTATCAAAGCCAGTGAAAGAAAAATAATTGAACCATATCACTTTTGATTGTAATTCATACTGCGTTACCTTGACTAAAACATTCATGTAGTTTGTCATTTTATTGCTGTTGTCCTTGCTAGAACAAATATTCGTTCACAACAGAAATGCTTGTCTCAGACACAACAGTCCAGATTCAGTTTCAGCTGACAGTTGCAACTGCCGCGAAGAACGTGCGATCCAAACGAACCCGATGTCAATATTTGAACCGCTCTGTTCACTACATTTTGCCACATCTGTCTCGACCAATAGCCATGATGATGTTTGTGGTCTGCACAGAATATATTTCTCTACAAAACGTTGTTGAATTTAAAAAATTAAGCGGTTCAGACCGAGATAGTTTCCTGAAATTGACAAGTGCTGTGGGGGAATGGCAAGTATAGTCGTCGTAGGTGGCTTACACATAATCATCGGAGGATTTTTTCTGCAAATTCCTGTCACCGTATTGCCCACCAGCGGATGGATGTATTATTCTCTATCAACGCGTACGTCAACTGTAAGACACTATGATTTCTTGAAAACGCCTTGTATCATAATGAGTATATGTGGATAGAGTCAGAAGAATTTTTGAACACTGTTTTTCTTTTCTTCTTCAAAATACTGCACACCATTAGATGACACATCGCAATACCATGTCAATCTTATAAAAAACTCATTAAAAACTCGTTCAATTTGAATCTACCTTGGAGGTTTCAATAACAGTTCCACTTATGATGGCCGCTTGCAGATTACAGGACAATTTCCTTGATTCTACTGAAACGATTTCTTTTTTGGTAAAGAATCAACACGGTTTCAATTTTGTGATTTCAACGTTTCCTTCGAGTGCTTTATTAAGACCCGACGCTCAAATTTGAATAGATCCTTTTATTATTATTTGGGCCAACATGTCATGAGGTCTGGTAAGGGCTCTTGTACAGCCCGAGACATGTGTTTCGTCCTTACAGACTCATCAGCCGGGCAGAACCCGTCGTCTGTCCATCTTTTTATAGTCAGTTCTCTCGGGAGCGTTACACTCCTAATAGAGAGTTATCGACGACGTACGTTTTACACTCTATGTCGAGCGAAATTTTCACCTAACCACAGAGTGTTTTCGCACTCGATTGCTAGCTGGCTGGTGTTTTTATCATATTATACCTTTCTTTCGAATGCTTATTAAGACCACGCTCAAATTTCAATAGATCCTTTCATTATTACTTGAGCCAACATGTCATGTGGTCTGGTATGGGCTCTGGGTCATGTCAAAGAGTTTTTTTAGATTTGAGCCCAAGGAATGCTTTTTCGAGGAGATCTGGAAGCTTGCACATCGTTAGCAGAGGATTCTTTAAGAATAATTATTGTTGTCTCTTTCAAATTTATGTAATTTGAAGTTTCGGCTAGTGCTAAGGTGCTTTTTCCACAACCAAACAATAGCGAGGTCATTACCTCTCCTCTAACTCCTTACCTACAAAAAAAAAAACGCATGTAAAAAGCATGTTTCGAACAGCCGCCGATGTGTTTACTGGGAGAAAGCAAAGAGTAGAATCCTTGAAACTGGCCTGGGAGGAACCCGTTCATAATCGATATGGAATTGTAGCTTTGAGACATAGATTTAGGGTAAGGCAAATGCCTAAACTGCAAGTTTAACGAAAGCAGAATTCCATTTATCTTCGCTTCCTTTTAAACGATATAAGTATTGTTATAAAATGTTGCCTGAAATTAGGATGTTTAGAGAAACTGGCAACGAATGATGAGATACCGCCCTCAGAGGGAATGTTTCGTGATTACACATGATATGAGACAGTGTGTGAGGTTGTAACTTTGATGTAGAAGCTGCATTTCGAGTCCGCGTGATCTCTGCCTGTGGTATCCACTTCAACATCCAGTGTAGGACTTGCAAATTATGTTCATTCAACAACTGTTCCAACGGTTATGTCTTTATCAGAGCGTGGAAGGAAATGGCCATAACCTATTCAGCAGCACTGCTATTGTATCAACTTAAAATACACCAAATTTTAGATTTCAGGCGCACCAAGTTCAGAAGAACCTTCGACAGACAAAACGCTTTTATAATTCCTTCCCAAAGTCAGTTGAAGACTAAGCGTAAAGATCCACGGACTTGTGTTGCAGCATTTACATCAGGATCATAGTTTTATATATATATATATATATATATATATATATATATATGTATATATATATATATATAAACTGTAGTTCCACGGACCTCTCTCTTTGAGGGATCCCGCCCGGTTAGCCGCGAAGGCACGTGGTGCTTCTAGGGGAATGAAACGCGAACCAAAAGCGATCGTCTGCTTTCCAGAGACGTGGGTGGATTCAGGAGACGAGCTCCCTGCTTCTGCAGCGCCGACTTGACAAAAAACTCTATTTCTACTAGTCAAGTCGGTCAAAAGCCTGCAATCAAGCGGCTGGGGAGTACATGGGAGGCGGTAAGGAGTCGCCTCCAACAAATAAGCTCCTCCCGCTCCTCCGAGAGAGACTGGCAAGCTACTCGTGAGTACCCAGCCCTCACGTTTAGAGCATGGCAAGCTATACGTTGGGTATCAAAATGCCAAAAACAGTAACAAACATGGGCCTCATTCCCCTGACCGCGAAAGAGCCCCTGGTACGGCAGCGCCAGGTAGGACGAATGCGGAGAGGCTGCTAAAATCTCAGGGCCGAACTAGGCTGCCAAGATCGAAGCGGACTAAAATGACGATCTGTACCTACAACGCAAGAACCCTTGCTCACGAATGCGCTGTAGAAGATCTATTGATTCAGGCAAGAAGAATAAGGTACGACGTCACTGGCCTGGCTGAGACGAGAATACGCCATCTTTTTCACGCTGTTTATAACACCAGAGAAGAACTGTTCCTTGATACATGCAGAGAGTGTCGGCATCGTTGGCGTCCTCGTCACATCGAATTTGACAGTGAGCATTGATTCGTTTGAACAACTAGCAACCCGTATCGGACGATTACGGTTGAAACGATGTGGTTCTATGCCGGCTTTGACCATCTTCGTTGCTTACGCACCTAACATCAAGCTATAACGAAGACGAAGTCGAAGCGTTCTATATGGACTTCGAAAAATTCTTCAGAGAAGATCATACATTCTTCAAAGTCATTGTCGGAGGAGTTTAACGCAAAAATTGGGCCTAGAAGAACGTCTGAAGAACGTCACATAGGGACCCACGGACTAGAATGGAATGAACAGGGTGAGAGGCTACCTTGAGTTTATCATGACGACCCAAACCATCCATGGTGTCCTCGCAATTCCAAAAGCCTCTTTCTCAGCGATGGACGTGGGAGTGTCCCAGTGGAGAGTACCATAACGAAATAGATCACATCATAGTAAATCGAAGGTTTTGCCTAACCGATGTCGCTGTTGTTCCTAAGTTCTACACGGGATCAGACCATCGCCTCCTTCGCGCAACGTTCCGATTTTCGAGGAGAGGAGAGAAAGCCGCTAAATTCATACATCGAAGTTCCAGAACTACCATAAACTGGGATGTATTTAAATCATTAATCGGCTCTTGGGAAGATACCGTTGCCCACAACATCGACGAAGAATGCGACCGACTCATTGAATATCCTCACCTTAGCGTTATGAAAGCCGAGAGTCCTAAAGTCACGAGCAGACGGTTGTCTCCGCGGACATTCGAGCTGATAAGTCAACGTGTAATCGCACGAGCTGCAGGCAACCGATACCTTACGTTCGAACTTGCGAAACGCTGCAGAGAAGCGATAAAAAAAGAATTCAAAGAGAGAAGAGCAGCAATTATGGCAGAAGCTGCAGAAGCCGGGAAGAGTCATCCACCAATACTACTCGAATCTCTTCGCTAGCCATGTCTTCTTACCTTCATATAAATTGAAAGAGGAAGAATATGTCGTCCCACCGGTCCTCCCTTCCGAAATCCGACATGCTATATCGTCGGTGAAGAACAGAACAACACCCGGTCCAGACATAGACCAGAACACCCGAAGAATCTGCCGCCAGTTCTCATCAACACCCTGGCTCGGCTCTTCACTCGCTACCTGTCAGAATGCAAGGTCCCTATTCAATGGAAAACCTGCAAGACCGTATTTTGTTCAAAAAGGGAGACCTTCACGACATAGGCAGTTATCGTCCAATCTGCTTGCTGTCCGTTGTCTATAAACTCTTTACTCGAGTCATCCTAAACAGGATTGACAGAACACTGGACGAAGGACAGCCATGCGAACAAGCAGGGTTCCGAAAAGGATTTAGTATCATGGACCACATCCACACGATTACAAGACTCGTCGAAGTTTCACGAGAGTACAAACAACCACTCTGTCTCACTTTCATCGATTCTGAAGAAAGCCTTTGATTAAGTGGAAACAGAAGCGATTATAGAGGCTCTGGATAACCAGGGCGTCCCTACTCGGTACATAATGATCCTTCGTGAGCTTTATGAAGATTTCACGACCAAAATATCTCCATTCTACAACAATATCACCATTGACGTAAGAAGAGGGGTTCGACAAGGCGATACAATTTCGCCAAAACTATTCACTGTCACCCTACAAAACGTCATGCGAACATTAGAATGGGAAGAAATGGGAGTGAAAAATGACGGTCGACAATTAAACCATCTTCGCTTCACTGACGATATCGTTCTCATAACACCAAACATCAGCCAAGCGAACGAATGTTGACCGATTTCGATAACGCCTGTGGAAAGATTGGTCTTCCACTAAATCTAACGAAAACAATGTTCATGAGGAACGGATGGGTTTCAAATGCCCCATTCACGCTCAACGGAACGACAATTTCCGAATGCTCCAGTTACGTCTATCTAGGCCGTGAAATCAACGTGATGAAACGACCTAGCTTCAGAGTTGAGCAGGAGGAAAGGAGCGGCTTGGAGAACGTTTAAGAGCATCGAAGATGTAATGAAGAGGACAGAAAACATCCAACTTCATGTGAGAATGGATCCTGGAGAAGTGTTTTGTATACTAATTGGTTTCGAGTATTTCTTGAGGCCACGCTCAAATTTCAGTATGTCCGATAATTGTTTTGAGCCCTGCATGTGCTCTGATATGGGCAGTCATAGTGCAATACACGTGCTTCGGCGTTCCAGCCTCGTCAGCTGCACAGGTGCCTTGCCTTTGCGTATGGTATGATATTTCACGATTATCAGCCAAGACTAATCGAATGAACAACACTGCCCATTTAATGGTCTTTTTACTTGATGGTGCGTGTAAAAGGTACGGCACTGATTTCTTTTCGCGCACAATATTTCCCCGTCGAAATGATTGGAACATAGGGCAAAGTGCAGCTGACGAGGCTGGAAAACCGGAACACATGTATTGATAAGTGCCCATAACAGGCCAAATTTATAGCTCAAAAATAATTTTAAGACATATCGTGAGTAGTGTTTAAAAGTTCTACATCTTTGAGCGTTTCGACTGATGTTCATTGAAAAGAAAGCAGATTACTTTCTATCATCACTTGAGATGTAGATTTCTTCGTTAGATATGTCTTGAATGTTGTTTTCTTTCTCAACTCACCTTACTCTAGTAAACTATTAACTCCAATGAACAGAAGCAGTGGAGAAATTGGCAATGGAACCACTCTTATTTCGGAATGAAGTAATGATCTGCGCGATTTCAGGGTCTTTTTACATAACCTTTTTTTTTGAAAACAATATGCGTAGCATGCCAGCGTCAAGCTTTCCTAGTGGTGTGGAAACCAACTTCTATTATCGTATTTGCACTAAATGCTTGGTTTGTGAGTGATCAACGAATATGGGCAATGATCGTCAGTTGTTTAGTAGAATTGACCTTGATAGACAAACCTTGAAGTAATGAAAACGTAAACACTGCCAGTTCTT
Source organism: Parelaphostrongylus tenuis (assembly GCA_019055375.1). Lineage (NCBI taxonomy): Eukaryota > Metazoa > Nematoda > Chromadorea > Rhabditida > Metastrongylidae > Parelaphostrongylus > Parelaphostrongylus tenuis. Next base: position 49,510 of record JAHQIW010003486.1, read on the forward strand.
CCGCTACCGCAACCATTGAGAAACAGTACTTCTGCGTTGTCTCATAGACGAAGCAAATTAATGGCGTTACTTTACCAATTTTGCCTGAAAGAGCAGTGTTCTATGGCGGAATCAAGTGCAGTCAAAATGTGCGTTATATGTAAAGATTCCCATCTTAGTTCAATGTATTTGGGCAGACTAGATTGGCACCGAGATATAATCCTTTCTGAACGTTTGTTGATTGATTTCGCATGCGCCGTGCGACATATACAATTTGTGAAATGCTCTTATTCTTGCTCGTGCAGCGCATATTGAATCCTTCTCAAAAATATAGCATAATTTCGAAACCGCCGAAAATTGCACTATCGAGCAAGTATTATGATGATCTAGATGAATCACCACCAACAGAACTTAGCTGTGCACAAAGCATTCTGAGTGTGAAAACACGATTTTATTCTAACTGCTAGCGTACTTATAAAGACTCTTTCACAAACCAAGCTTAGTCTAGAAGTTGCAGCGATTCAAGCTTTTGAATCATGTCAGGAATACTACTGAAGAAGCTTCGTCCACTGCAAGATACCTTTGAAAATCAGCGTATTAGGAACAACATTAATCGTCAGTAAAGAGTTAGATATCTTTACGCACTGGTTCTAACTGAAGGCAGTACGCCCTTCCATCATTATTTGAGCCAACATGTCATGTGGTCTGGTAAGGGCTCTTGTAAAGCCCGAGACACGTGCTTCGTCTTACAGACTCATCAGCCGGGCAGAACCCGTCATCTGGCCGATCTTTTATAGTCAGTTCCTCTCGGGAGCCTTACACTCCTTATAGAGAGTTATCGACGACGTACGATTTACACTCTATGTCCAGTGAAGAACTCACCAAACACAGAGTGTTTGTACACTCGAAAGTGTTTGGTGAGTTGTTCACTGGACACAGAGTGTAAAAACGTACGTCGTCGCTAACTCGTTATGTGGGGACTGGAGCACTCACAGAGGTTAGCAAAAGACGAGAAAGGGCACACTGCCCCCGACTGACGAAGATCGCAAGATTGAAGCACGTGTATCGGGCTCTATAAGTCAGTCCCCATTGACAGACCACTTGTTCGACAGTGCAATTTCGGCGATTTCGAAATTATGCTCTATTTTTGAGAAGGATTCAATAGTGCGCTGTACGAGCAAAAACAAGAGTACTTCACAAATTATGAAAGTCGCACGGCGCGTGCGAAATCGATCAACAAACGTTCAGAAAGGATTAGATCTCGGTGCCAATCTCAGTCTGCCCAAATACATTGGACTAAGATGGGAATCTTCACATATAGCGCACATTTGACTGCACTTGATTCCGCCATAGAACACTGTTCATTCAGGCAAAATGGGTAAAGTAATGCCATTAATTTGCTCCGTCTATGAGACATCGCAGAAGTACTGTTTCTCAATGGTTGCGGTAGCAGAAGAATTGGCAGTGTTTACGTTTTCATTACTTCAAGGTTTGTCTATCAAGATCATTCAACTGAACAACTGACGACCTAATTGCCCATATTCGTTGTTCACTCACCAACATCAAGCATTCAGTGCAAATACCATGCTAAAAGTTGGTTTTCACACCACTAGACAAACTTGAAGCTGGCATGTTACAGCTAGGAATTTGGGAAGCGCTTAATGTTTTCAAAAAAAAAGGTTATCTAAAAAGACCCTGAAACCGCTTAGATTATTACTTCATTCCGAAATGAGAGCGGTTCCATTGCCAACTTCTCCACTACATCTGTTCATTGAAGTGTTAAATAGTTTACTCGAGTAAGGTGAGTTAAGAGGAACGAAAACAACATTCAAGACATATTTAACGAAGAATCTACATCTCAAGTGATGATAGAAAGTAATCTACTTCCTTTTCAGTGAACATCAGTTGGAACGCTCAAAGATGTAGAACTTTGAAACAGTACGCACAATATGTCTGATAATTATTTTTGAGCTATAAATTTGGTCTGTTATGGGCACTTATCAATACATGTGTTCCGGTTTTCCAGCCTCGTCAGCTGCACTGTGCCCTACGTTCCAGTCAGTTCGGCGGGGAGATATTGCCTGCTAAAAGAAATCAGTGCCGTACCTTTTACACGCACCATCAAGTGAAAAGACCATCAAATGGGTAGTGTTGTTCATTCGATTTCTCTTGGCTGATAATCGTAAAATATCATACCATTCGCAAAGGTAAAGCACCGCGCAGCTGACGAGGCTGGAACGCCGAAGCACGTGTATTGCACTATGACTGCCCATATCAGAGCACATGCAGAGCTCAAAACAATTATCGAGCATACTGAAATTTGAGAGTGGTCTCGAGAAATACTCGAAACGAATAGTATACAGAACACTTCTTCAGGATCCATTCTCGGCAAGAGTTGATCTAGACACCTTCCGACGTTGGTGATGCTATTACGGGTTTCGATTCATTTTCAGAAAAAAGTTTCCTATGAGTTTCACAATAGATTTTTAGTATGGTTAACCTAATGCGACTGTTAATAGCGGGCAACATCGTGTTGACGCTCGCTCGACAGTCGGCGCGATCGACCTTGGAGATGGAACACGTTGTCTTCACAATGTTATAAGGAGCAAGCTCGACTGCCGCTCACCACAAAGTCAGGTAATGCCATCATCCGACTTGGGGTGATTATTTTTTACTCGGCGTCAATTCCTTCAAAGGATTATTTAGCCTCAAGCGATCGACGGAACAGAGGGATGGTGCTACTGATGAGTCCCAATAGGACGAAATAGGCGCTTACATAGCACTAGACCTATCGGCTCAAAACGATTCACTATCCTTATCAGGTTATGAGGAGGTTTATTCGGAGGATAACACGGCATTTTTGAAAGAGGAAATCAGATGCTTACGAAAAGGCTCATCTTCAACGAATAACGGAAAATCTTACACTACTTTGTTTGTGTTTATCCGCATCTAAGTCATGTTTATCGTTCATTTTTTATGATAAGAGCAATTATCCTTCACTGAATACTGAAAAAAATGAATCATTAGATAATCAGTTGCATTTTGATTTTAGACTCTTGAATACAAGTATATACGCCATAAATTTAAGATTTTCTGACATTCTTTTTCCATATAATCACAAAAGCTATCACAGTGATGACTGAGAATTTCAAGACAAAAATAGTTTGGCAAAAATGACGCCTGCATACTGCATGTGATACCACTTCTTCAATAAATCTAGATAATTTTCAAGTTGAAATTCTACTGAACTTTCTTCTATCGATCTGTGAGTACTATTATTACTCGTTTACTCTGTAATATAAGTAAACCTCACCGTGGCGATTTTCACATTGTATATGTGTTATGACTTCACACCTTTTAAGCACTTTTTTAGTTGAATGTTCTTAAGACAATTCCTGTACCCAGTTCAGTCCCAAGAAGCTTTGCGCAAGAAGGATAAATCTTCACAGACTGATAGAAATCTAATAATATAGAAGTTGTGAAGATTATACCCAATATCATGTTCCGAGTGAAAAGTTTCTGTCATGCCTACAGATAAAGGCTAGGAAATTCAGCTCTGTTGCTTTCTGGGAAGCAGTAACAACAACGAGAAGGTTGGTGATGAACCCGATAACACCATGGATTACAATGCACTAGTCAAGGTTCTCGGGGAGTGACTCAAGCGATGAAGAACATTGTACTTCGTAAATAAGATATAATCGGCTAATTTCTCAGGGCAGGTGCTGTCGCTGAGAACCCTATCTCTTGATAAGCGACGTGTAAGTAGGCCTAGGGTGACATAGTGCTCATGTGCAAAAGGACAGTCGACTTGTGCAAACTATTCATATAGAGTTTACACCACTGTACATCTACAAAACACCAGTGTGCGCAGGTGCATACAAAACTTTCGCACCAGCTCTTTCCAAACAACTGTAAAGCTGCTAATCGTACGAATTGTGAGAAGAAGTATGCTTAAATAATTATTTGTCGAAAAGATTTCGATAAGCAAAGTGTACATTGAGATTCTGCATCTTCTCTCAAAACGTACTCCACACTGCTCACTACTTGATTACCCGGTTTCACTACCCGAAATTCCACCCTCAGAAATAGTCAACTAAGCAGATTGAGAGTTAATCTGACCTTTCGACCTGCCTAGGAAGGCGAAACTTCTAAAATTTTGGCCAATATCATACTTTATTTCTCCCAAACACATCAAGAAAGCACTGATGAAGAGAAATGAGAAAAGCAGAAAGTAACTGATTATGTTAAAAAGAATGTTTAGAGCCCAAGCGAGATTGGTACGCCAGAGCCATATACGCTTGTTTCGGAGGTCTCGCCCTCCTCGTCAGTGATCCACGTTCCACATTGAGCCATGGACTGTAGCAAGGAGGGAGGCGTATGTGGCGACGGCACAGTGAATGACACTGGTCCCATCACCACATCTCAGTCGATGAATCTCTGCTGGTAGAACAAAATTACTTCATGGCATCGACTGTTCCAACCTGGCGTACCAACGTCGCTTAGGCCTTAGACATTCTTTTCGAAATTATTTTGAATGTTTATTGCGAGATTTTTAAAAACAGTCGATGTCGTGGATCAGTTTTGTTCTACCAGCCGAGATTCATCGACTGAGAAGTGGTGATGGACCAGTGTCATTGTACACTGTGCCGTCACCACAACGCCTCCCTCCTTGCTACAATGCAGGGCTTAATGTGGGACGTGGGCCACTGACGAGGAGGGCGAGACCTCCAAAACACGCGTGTATGGCCCTGGCGTACCAACCTCGCTTAGGCTATAAACATTCTTTTGAAAGTTATTTTGAATGCTTCATTGCGAGGTTTTAAAAACAGTCGATGCCATGGACTAATAACTGATTATTGTTGTGCAATACAATCCTGCGCAATAAGTTTAATGCTGATCGATGACAGCGTATGAATATAGATAAACTGCTGCTGACCTATGCTGGTCGTGTAAATAAGTCGCTAATTGCTTCAGTAGGCTTTCCGAGCAAAGAAATAGTGAGTTAAGGCCATTTTCAAAGAAGTACTCCTCAACTGTTATTCAACTGCTTCCCTGTTCAATCAGGGGACCATAAAATTAACTAATAGCTTCTCAGGTTCGATGTTGGTTGCGGGAGTTGCGAAGAACGGTTCACCCAAAATGTGTTGCTATTATAAAAGAATATGTTTTTCAATTTTCTCCTTCACTTATAGTTTTTGTCAGTTGTTCGACCCAACGAAAAACTTGTTAATGGATTTCTTTAGTGATTTTGTACCTCTTAAATTTGTAAAGAGGCGAAACGACAATTTATGCAGGGACAATATATGTCAGTGCTGGCTCAAAATATCGGTAGACCACCGCAAGTCATTGTTAAGGCCACATATGCATTCAATCACTTCGATAATTTGAAGACGATTGCATGGCGCATCACTCAAATATTCATTGACGTTGAGACCTTTCAACTTTGACTTCGTCTTGGAGTGCGTTGCTTCAACTCCACCGTGGACATTTTTGAGTACTAAAGAATGTTATTGGAATTTCGGTACCGAGAAGTTTGGATGTTATTGGAGAGAGTTGTAATAGCACATTTTACTGAAAGGAATGTCCATATCATAAGATTTCTACTTTCCTAGAAAGCGTCATAGCTGAGATGATTACGCCTATTTTTTTTGCTTTCGCTCAGCGAATCTTCAAACGTGCATTTCGAAAACTCATTTGTAGCATTGTTTTTCATCCATATTTTCCAGATATTTCACTGATGTCTTCGAAATTTGCCAACCAGGACTCTTATGTAGCTATGGGGAGTTGCAATCAGCTACAGTTGGTTTCATAGAGGTAATTTCGAGAGATTAGGACTGGACAAAGTACAATAGATCGTCTTGGGCTACTTAACTAAAAACGAATTCGTAGAACACCTAAACTGTTGCACATGCCAAATGGTGCCTTGATAGATGATTTTCGCAGTGCATATACGAATAACAAGAGGACATAGCAAAATTTTTTTTACTTGGCCGCTTTCAGCGGTAGTGTGATGTTATAGATATACCCAAGTGATGTTCAGTGATGAGTAGAAATTTGCGTCAGTTGGACCTCGAACCCACATTTCACCTTATTTGGAGGTGATGCCCATTTTGCCACCATTCTGTCTATGCTACGACATTCTATCTGTCAGAAACCAACCGCCAACGGTTTTGGCCGGCTAGTCGATATCGGCATTGAACCAGTCACGCTGATAATCATTGGTATTGAATACTTCTAGCCACAGATGGATAGAACAAAGTAGGTTTGTAATTCTACAAAGGTCCCAACTCCTGAGATGCAGTGATAATGGAAATTTTGAAGAGTTCTAGTCGATGTAGTGGCATCGCATGCAGTGTGCTAAAAGTATTTTTGGCAAACTATCCATTGACCTGTAACTTACCATAACAATGATGGCTTTGAGGTACATGTAAAGATAACACAAAATCAAAACTGAGAGATCTATGTCGTAGTATTTGAATTCGGATGTACAAACTGATTTTACGTTTCATTATTTGAAGATGTTATCTTGATTACTCATTATTTGGCTGCTATTCGTAGCAAAGAATAGAGGTGAATTGCTCTTGATGCAGGAAATAAATGATAAACTTGAGTGAAATATGAATAAATAAAATAGAAGCATGAAGTGTCCATGGAGCTCGAACATTGATATTCGTAAGCATGGGTTGCCCAAATTGGTGCTTAGAGAGAAGCGTTGGCAGCATTTCCACGTTGCAGCTGATGAAACTACATTCATATAGTATAAGTATATCATTCACGCTCAACGGAACGACAAGCTCCGAACGCTTCCATCTAATTAGGTTGTGAAATCAACATGATGAACGATCTAGCTTCCAGAGTTGAGCAGGAGGAAACAAGCGGCTTGGGGAACGTTTAACAGCATCGAAGATGTAGTGAAGAGGACAAAGAATATCCGACTTCGTGCCCACCTTTTCGACTTGACGATTATTCCTCCCCTCACCTATGCAGCAGAAACGTAGTCGCTACATAGGCAGGATGGAAGATCACTTGGCGTTATTGAAAGCGCACTCGAAAGGTCGATGCTAGGAGGATCCCGTATTCCGTAAATGAAGTTTTGGTGAAGTCTTCAATGTATCGATATGAGGCAAAAAATTTTCACGTCGTAAAAAACGCAGCTGACGTGGCACTGATAAGAGGCTTCACTCACCTTTTCCAAGTTCCAAGTTTTTCCTCAGAATAATTTTTGCAACTTCTCTCGATTTCTCCCAACTTCTCCGTTATGTGCTTACAAATCAGAATTTTTATTGCACATTGTGTATGGTGAAGCTTGCTCCATTTGCTTATCAAGTCGCAAAACTCTTGTAGCTTACCTCATTTTTCCGAATATTTTGAAAGGATCAAGTGAAAAAATTTGAACAGCTGTTTTTATAAATCATTCAAGTCAATTCATATATAAGGTTCTTGGAGTAATCCGAATATGAACAAAGTGGTCAGATTCAGATTGGCGAACATTCACAAAAAAAATTTATGAGCAGCTATTCGATCTCATGGCGATTCTGTAGACAGTTATAATACTCAATATGGGAGGTAAGAATCACTTGAAAAACAAGCAAGTAATTTTTTACGTTGATATTCACCATCATACTAGGTAAAATATTCAGCTCAATGTGAATATAGTATTTCTTTTTCCAAAAACTCCTTCAACATTCTCAATTACAAATCATAATTGGTAGACATTTGTTGATTTGTTATTTGTGAGGTAGTAAATATCCGATTACAAAGATGGGCTAATGTGGTAATACCATTTGAGTAGATTGACCTGGCATATTGAAAGCTATTCTGTTCAGGAACACTGAGGGTAAACCTAGGCTTTAATACATCTGAGGAATTTTTTCGCAACGACGCATGAAGGCAGATACTGTGGTTTCTTTGTAAAAACGATACAGTGCAGTACGCATTGGATAGCCGCATTTTTGGTTCCAGCTCACTGATAATCGAGGTAGTGCTCACTATGCCAGTGACTGTATGTTACTGCTCCGATTTTGGTACTAGATAGTAGAAGAGCTCATTTGTCAGCAGATTAACTTTTGAGAACGACGGCTCGGAAGTGTTTACCCTGTAAAACCTTTACTTTGGGTTCAGCAGATGAGTTGATGTAATGGATGCTTTCAGGTCTTCAAGTGAGTGACATTACACATATGGTCGAAGAAAGATAAGCCATTTCAAAATAGTGTGATTGTGAGAAGTGTCTGACACGGAACTCCAAATTTCTGTTTTCTATGCCGAAACTGACAAACCATAAACTGTCGTCCACGCTGTAGAATAATTGACCCTGTTATGAGTTTTTTCACGAACTCTGATTGAAGCTGAAAATGCAGTTCCGCGTTGTAGCAGTTCCGCGTGCCAACAGAATTGCTCAACGACGTACAAATTCGCTAAAGCATTCTATTTCCACTTTGAAGACAATACTGTACTAAGTTGACGGATTCAGTCATGCTTATTGAAACTTCAGTGTACTCATGAAGTTAAGTGGACCTAAAGCAGTATTTGCTGTCTGCTAGTCCCCAGCTCGAAAAAAAACTGTCATGTAGCTGAATCTTGAGCTGTAACCCTCTCAGTGTTTTTTTCTTTGGTTAAAACGTGCACAAGATTGGTACTTCTGTTTCGTTCAAAATTCGATGGATAACGTTTCGGCGGCAACGCCTTCGATCAGAGCCTAGACGAACATACCATACCATACCTGATTGCTCGCTTAACATTTCGTATGCATGAAGAATCCGCCAGAAAAGAATTCAACATCTAGTCATTTGGTGCCACCTTTATTTTCCTTTTATGGAGGAGTCACCGGTCTTGTTTGGCTCACTTTAAAAAATGAACCATATTCAGCCCTGGAGATGAACCTGAGATGAGGCGCCATATTATTTGTTATGTTCAGGCATTCTGCTTTCTTTTTCAAGAACGTTCTTCAAACAGCAACAACCTAATATTGAAGTGGATTCAACTTTCCGTTATATTCCGGACAAAGTCCTTCGTATACTGGATAAGTACTGAAAAAAAATTCAATTCGAACTTAACTCACGAAGAAAAATATGGTTTGCGCCAAATTCGGAAGCTAATAAACGTTAAGAGAATTCAGTGGTCATATTTTAATGATAAACTCTAAAAATTTGTAGTTATTCCTTATCAGTCGGATACTGAAATAAGGAAGAAATATCTTCAGGATATAATTCTTTATCGGCCATTCTCTCTTTCATTAGCGATAGTTGAAATGCCACCAAAGACACTAGAACGCCAATTAGTCCGCAACCGGCTGTGTGATCGTCTCTGCGAAACCAGCGACTGCAATGCTTGCCCAAACGGCAGAGACGGCGACTGCATGAGGTCGGGTACAATTTACCTAATCTCTTGCGAGGCATGAGGGGATGAATATAATGGCGAAACGGGTAGACCACTCTGCATCCGCGTTAAAGAGCATCTAGCTGGGAAACGTAACTTCGACACAAAAACCCCCACTAGACACGCATAGGGAACAGAAGTATAAGGGAGCAGATTTTGACGTTAAATTCACGGTCCTTGCACAGGAATCGAAAACGTCTACGCGTAATACTTTGGAAACCTCATGGATACATAGCAGAGGCACAAAAACGAACCGCAAAGAGAATTGCCTCGTAATAACGCGTGACCTAGCACCATATCTTAGGGTAATATTCCCGACCTGAGCCAGGCACAGTCTTACATTAGCACAGACTCCAAGTGGCAGGTCTTCAATGATTAATTGGAAGACCTAAAACATCTAAGCGGTGAGTGTTTTTGAAATGAAGTTTTTTCTATGCGACCTAAAAATTCATCTATTACATTTTCTGCTAGGGTTATGAAGGCCTTTGATTTAATAATTTGCGAATCAGTTTAACCTTTCCAAGCTCTGAAGATGGCGAACCTTGCCGAAACGTTAACCACCACGACTGTTGTAATATTCGTGCTGCATTATTAACCGTATTGTTATATGCTTCGCTGATATTCAATAAATAATATCAATAACACCTCGGAGCGGCTAAATAGAAGAAGATACTGATATATTCAAACTATGCAGAGGTTAATAGATAGTCAGTCCTGGGATTTAGTGAAATAATATATATATATATATCATACTTATAAATGATATTATTTTATACTACATATTATATAGATATATATCACCTGTATCACCTGTCGCCCCGTTGATTGTCGAGTGACTCAAGCGGACACCAGCAACACTTCCCTTTTTCCCTATCCCTTTTTCATCATGTTTATTAAACGACCTAGTAGACGTAATTGAAGTATTCGGATATGTTCGTACAGCTGGACGTGAATGAGGCATCCAAATCCCATCCGTTCTTCATGAACACCGCTTTTGTTAGACTAAGTTGGAGGTCAATCTTTCTACAGCCGTTGACGACATCGGTCAACATTCGTTGCGCTTGGCTGATGCTTGGTGTTGTGAGGACTACATCATCAGCAAAGCGAAGAGTTGAATTGTGGGCCGCCACTTTTCACTCCCATCTCGTCCTATTCTAAAGTTCACTGACGTTTTGGAAGGTGTCAGTGAATAATTTTGGAAAAATTGTATCGCATTGTCGAACCCCTCTTTTTACGTCGATGGTGATATTGTTGTGGAATGGAGACATTTTGGCAGTGAAGTTTTTTTTATAGCTTAAGGAGGATCATTATGTACTGACTTGGGACGCCCTGGTTATCTAAAGACTCGATAACCGCTTCTTTTTCCACTGAATCAAAGGTTTTCCTTAGATCGATAAAAGAGAGACGAAGCGGTAGTCTGTACTCTTGCAAAAATTCAGTCTTGTGATCGTGTGGATATTTCTATAGTACTAAATCCTTTTCGGAGTCGTGCTTGTTCGCATGGCTGTTCTTCGCCCAGTGTTCTGTCAGTCCTATCTAGGATGACTCGAGTAAAGAGCTTGTAGATAACAAGAAGCAAATTGGGTGATAACTGCCTATATCGTGATAATCGCCCTTTCTGTACAGCAACACGATCTTGCTGGTTTTCCATTGATTGAGATTCTTGCATTCTGACAGGTAGCAAGTGAAAAGCCGGGCCAGGATGTTGATGAAAGCAGGCGGTAGGTTCTTCAGGTGTTCTGGTCTAATTCTGCCTGAACCAAGTGTTGTTCTGTTACTCACCAATGATATAGCATGCCGGATTCCACAAGAATCCTCTTTCAATTTAAATGACGGTAAGAGGACAAGGCTAGAGAATAGATCCGAGTAGTAGTGGTGGATTATCTTTTTCATTGACCTTCTAGGAGCTATAAGTGTACCGTCGGAGCGTCGGAGTGCAATCATCTTGGTCTTGTGATTGGCGAAATATATATAAATATATATATATATATATATGTATATATGGAGCTCATGTGCGGTGATGGAGGTACTCTGCGTTGCACAGGGGGTCAGTGATTCTAACTTGCGACCATGACTCACCAAGAAATCCATCCCTTCAAGGTCGGTAAATCGCTACCAGACTGGTATCAGACTTGTATGAAAGTGTAAGCAGCACTGACTCATTACAGCGTGAGTCCACCGCGAGTTTTTGTTGAGGCCAGATATGCCCTGATTTCAAATCAAGAAACTGAATAGAGCAATTAATTGTCAGCTCAATAGGTTTAATACCGATTTATTCTTACTAGAGCAAACCCAATCAAGGTTGATTACCCATAGTGATAATTTAACTTGAAAAGGGGGTGATAGCAGAATGGTGTCGGCGTGAATTGTGGGTTAACGGCTACGATATAAGTAAATGGCGCGTTCACCCATACCACCTCTTCTGTCTAAAGCTGTTTATAATTTTTTTTGGAATTTGAAAGGCTCATATTTTTTATCATCATAGGATAATCACGTTTGTAGACGGAAGTTCATTAACGGGTTTTCACGGCAAGATAGCGATCCGACTATTGGCAGATACAGCTCCAATGCCGTTCAATGAGTCAGACTTTCAAGATTTTCTAAGATGCTGATGAAGATAGTGTTTGAGAGGGAATACCACAAATTATTTTCTCTCATATATCGTATGGTTTTCAAGATAAATTCAACAGTGGTTGGGCTTGATTGTTCTTTACGTTTCTCATGCTCAAATTCTCATAATCAACGAAATACGAGTCATATTGATCAACGATAGTCATATACCTCACAAAACGCTGACACAATTTTTTAGATCCTTTTTCGGCTGAACAAATTTTTTATCAACTTTCATTAGTCTTTGCAAATGTAGTGGTACACATATTGAAAAAGGTCTCTAATTCTGAATTATTTCACATAATTTAGCATCATTCACCATGTACGAAATATTGTGAGTTCTTTTTGGTTACCCGGTTCAAAAGGAGAAGCGACCTAATTTTTTGAACAAAATTGTTCAGACGATTGTTCATTATTCGAAATTTTATCATTCGAAAGCTCAGATCTCTTGCTACTGCGCTGAGTAATCCTCTTTCGAAAAGGCCCTTTTATTGTGCTATAACATATAAGACTAAATTATGTTTCACATCGCTGTGCGCTTAATTTTTCGACACGCGTATAGTCGCTGGAAAGACGAAAAGTATATGAAGCTGTAGAGGAACTCTAATAGGCGAGGATAAAGTCAGAAATTTGTTTCACTGGTACATTACTTTGTAGAAACTCAATGTTACGAGATATGTTAGCTGCATTGAGAAAAGTTATGCATTTTATTGCAACTTAATGTGGAAGTGAGGAAAAACAAAAGTATGTTTTCCTTTGGTTACCAAAGGGGTGGAAGGCAAAGCTTAGCACGGTTGCAATGAGAGCGGTTTGGAAAGCGAAAGATGTTTCACATTTGGCACATCGATTCCATGTGGAGATGTGAGGTTAGTGCGCTGAATAGAAATGGGCTGATAAGTTTGAGAAAGATTTCTGCTCTAGCAGTTTTCTTTTCAGTGTTGATAGCCAAATCTTTTCAACATATTATTATTATCACCGTCAAATTATTTATTAATTCATTTCGTACAAGTGAATGATATCTATGTCGGATGTACGTGTGACCCGAGAGGTACACTATGTGTACAGGTTCTCGGTAGATCCCAGTGCAAAAATCGCAAAGAAAATGAGAAAAAAGGTGATCGCCTTACTCTACTTTTTATAATTCCTCTGGCTCACACAAAAACTCGAACGGCAAACGGCTGATTATCAAATTGCAACTTTCATCACTAGTCATTGTGATTTTCGTCACTTATTCCTCACTCCATAGAAACATAAAGACGATGTGCAAGATACTGATTGCTCTCACAAGAGTTAGTGTCACATACTGTGAAGAAAGCGAAAGACCAAAATATTTTGTGACTTGAGGTTGCAAGTAGAAAAATCTATCCGATATAGATGCGGTGAGAACGGGGTGGCAATTACAGAATGCTTAATATTTGAAACATTTATTCCAATTGGAAAAGTGAAGTCATTGCGATGATTACAACTGATAAAGGTGGCAAAGAATAGTGATCTATAGTTCTCTGCAACGAACTTTGAATAGAACAGAGATGGCGTTTCCTAATGTTCAATCATTTCATAAATCTCTCACAATTTTATGCCGATGAATTACACCTTTTTTGACGGAGAAAATGGCCGACAACTCAAGTAGAACTTTTACAAAATTCCTTCAACAGATGTGTCTTTACCCGCTTTGAGGTTATGTGCAGATTGAAATGTTAGGGAAGGAGAGCAGTATTACTTCTGATGAATGTCCTCGACTTATAGTTGGCAGCTAGCCGTCAAAATTCTTTCGCGTATCAAAGAATTGGGATTATAGCTCAAGTGGTAAAGTGCTTACCTTGTTCCATCTTATTCCCTTCGTTTATCTCTGCATTTCGGTCCACCGCAAGAGAATATCGTAGCTTTACCGTTTAAAATTATCCTTAGATTCCATATGGATACCATCACCTAACAAGGGAACATAATAGCATATCTGGTAATGATAGGCAAATATGTAAAAGGAAGCTCTACTTTCCGTTGTTCAACATTTCCCATGCATTTAACACCGTTCCTGTGTGCTTCACAGTAGCAGGTCCTTTCACTGACTTACTCCGGTGGATTTCGATTCAAATAAAAAGTTGAAATCTCTGTTACTCTCGGAAGTTAAAAAGCTGTCAAGGGATTGTCATATACTGAGAGCTAAAGTCATCTTTACATTGTGAATCGTGCGATGTAAAAAATTGCATATCTCTCTCTTAGTTGAATCTACAAAATATTTATTATTATCAGCTGAAAATGAGTATTTTCACAGACATGGGTAGTCTCCCGACTAATCCCATTATGATACAACAGCTGATCAGTCTCGACAGTGCTGCATCGTGGAGTGATACCTGCTGGTCAAGGTAATGCATAAAGATTGTTTTATAGTGAAGATATTTCCAATCTTCCATATACTTTGTAAACTCTGATGGAATCAATATATCCAAAGCATTGTCACTACTCAATAGACATATAGTTAGAGCCTTCTATGATGATGTTGAGTTTCGAATGAGAAAAGGGATTTTCTCATCATAAATTATTTGATATAGTGACCTATTTTTGATTATTCACTAAGTGAGCTACGAGGTTTAATTACAACGAGTAATATGACCTTCACCGTCACAGGCTTAACAACTTTGCCTGGTTGCCATGGTTTACACTAGCGTAATAAATGCTGTTCGGGTCTTTGATAGTGTAACCAACGAGGCTGGCGCCAGGGTATTTGTGTAGAGCTTGTAATACAAAAACTAAGTTTACAAATCTCAGATTCCAAGTTCTTACCGCATTCAAGAAAGGCGTAGGAGGAAAGCTGCAGTTTTTGACATCACCTCAGGCTTACAGTACTTCCAAGCTTGAAGACTTTCACGTAACTTGATCAAGAACATTTTTGGAAGAACTTCACCAACAAGCGAAAAAATTTTTTCTTCTGTTCTCGAACGCCGGGCTCGTAGCGTTCTTTTACCCGATGCTGTAATCTCAGCAATTTTTGAGTCAACTTACTGTTGAAATTAACTTCACACCGATGAACTGCCATGTGATTAATAGCCCAGAAGTGATGCGTGAGTCTTTACTATTAAGCATATAATAGGTTGGGGATAAAGTTCTGAAAAATGCTTGCAGAACATTTATTTATGCACCTATTACACCCGTACAAAGACGAAACTAATAGTCTAAGTACTTGCCTTCAACTTCAAGCACTTTCTGCCACTTCTCCGGCAAATGATCGATTCCGCTTCCGATCTGTTTGATGCATTTAGTTGCCACCGTCGCATTTGAACCCATCAGCCATGCGTATATCATCACCAACCTAATTTGCTTGTTTGTTAACTCCGTCTTAAAATAAGTAAAGTTGTGTACCAATCAAGCGGGAAAGGACGGGCTTTCAAACGAGCCTGAAGGCACAAAAAATATCTGACACTCAAAAAAGTTACAAACATTTTCTCAGAACTTTTTCCCCATCGTATTAAAAATTTGCAAGCAGAGGTGTAACACGCCTTGAAAAACAAAAATATGTTTACCGTTTTGAAAAGACATGCTCACTATTCTAGATGATAGACGATTTCTGAAGAAGTACCAGAAAATAAGCAAGGTATAATAAAAGCTATCTTAATGGTACTGATACTAAAGCCTTCAAAGCTATGCTATTTTCTAGTTTTTTCCTTCTTTTGGTAATGACGAAGTATCTATTATGACAGCTAATAGTTTGAAGAGTTTTGAAAACTACAGAAAAACAGTGGTCAGAATTGAGTTACAGTTATGTATAGTTTTGAATTATATTTTCAGTTTTTTCTAGTTATAGAAAAGCGTGTATTTGACAAATAGCGTCTTACAGAAATGCCCCCCCCCCCCCCCCCCAATGAATGGATGCTACTTGCTGCGTAATCGTCGGCAACATGGTGACAGGAATTTGTGCTATAATGACGGGACAGAATGGAGCGTGTGATATGCATATGCCCCCCATGGTGGCCATGTCTATTAACGGCACACAATCGACAATTCAAGAACTCTCTTGGACAAAATTACTTTCATTCAAGAAATTTGGTTTTTTGGAAAATTTCTTTGTAGAACACGAAGATTATCATGGCAAATTGGTCAAGAATGATGTGGCAAAATGTAGTGGACAGAGCGGTCGAATGTTAGCATCGGGTCCATTTGGACAGCATTTCATCTCGGCACGGGCTAATATCGGTGGAAACTGAAATTGAGCTGTGGTATGTTTTGAGACAAATATCTTCAATCACCGTTATATGTTGAAGTATTGCAGTAGCAATATTCTGGCATTTTTGCGTCGAATAAATACAGTAAAGAAGATAAATGCATCCAGTGCAGATTGTGATGTGCTCGGATTCAGAGTTTTTTCGGCCAGAAAATTCACGAACAAAAATTACTAAGACAACTCTCTCTGCTATTTTGAGAAAACGCTCCCGTCACTCTTTCCTTATTGGTCATGAAGTAAACAGTTGAAAAAGCCTTTAGGACATGAACAGATATTATGTAACAGTGATAATAAGCAGCAAAATATTATATACCAATTCAACTAAAACGAAAATAGCATGAATGATAGTATGACAGTATCACTGCAATGAAAAGACATAAAAATCTTACTGAACCATATAAATTGAGCAATGATATGCAATAGACCGACAACTCGATTACATTCATTGAGACATGTTGAGCTTGTATTCTATAAATTTATCATGAACAAGTCCGTTTTCATGTTATGATGATCGTCATATCCGCTGTCTTAGTCGATTGGTAAACATAAAAAGGTATTCAAGGCTTAAGTGCTATTTAATCACTAACTTCGCTCATTGTAAAGATGTTTTCCCATATCCACCATATAATAAGTGAAAATGAAAATAAAAGGCGTTTAAATCTTTTAGATTAGCTATCTCGGTGGAACAGCCGTAAGTTTCCTGAAAGACCTCTAGAACGAGCATGAGAGAGCTTTAATTGTTCACCGTTTTTTGAATGTTGTGATCACTATGTTTGTAGTCACGATAGTAATCGTTCCTGTGAAAGAATGATGAAACGCTCGAATCAAATCCATACTTCATGAAGTAGTCTCATGCTATTGTAAGAAGTTGACAAAGTTTAACCTCGCTCTAAACATCTAAATACGACCAGCAAATGAGATCAACATGAAAATTTGTCATTTCTGATTTTCTTCTTCAACCAAACACAAAGTATTACATTAATCTTTAATCAACAGCTGACGTTTCGGCAGTTCGCCTTCTTCAGAGCCTCGGAAGGTCAAATTGTCTGGAATCCGTCCAGTCAAACACCTCCATTGTTTCTCTAAAATAATCGCCAGACCTAGATTCAGCTTATTACGATCATAATATTTTCTTTTGAAAAAAACTCCTTTCCATTCTTATTCACAAAATATAATTGACTGACATTCACTGATTTGTTATTTGTGAGTTAGTAAGTATCCTTGTGATTGCAAAGGCGGATCAGTGTGGTAATACCTATCGAATCGATAGACCTGGTGTATAGAAAGCTACTCTGTTCAGAAACATTATCGCTTAACGTAGACCTTCATACATTTGACAACACTTGAAGGCAAATTGTGTTGGTTGTTTTTTATAAACGATATAGAGCGAACATTGGTTGGTCTCATTTTGTGGTATTTAACTGATAGAGCAATCGAACTAGTGCTCACCTAACCAGTGACCGCTTGTTATTACTCCTACAGTCTGATGATTATATAATAGAAGAGCTCATCCGTTAGTATATTTACTTTTGAGAACGGCGATCGGAAGTGTCACTCTGGAAAACCTTTACTCAGGACTCAGCAGGTGAGTGAAGGTTGTAATGAATTCAATGAACCCTCTTACGTCTTCAAATGATTGACATTACACATAGTTAGAGAAAACAATGCTCGTCCCAAAAACAGTATGTTGCTGCATTAACACCGAACAAAATAATTCTGTTTTGTATGCTGACACTATGAGATAATAAACAACGTCGCCAGCGCTGTATAAAATCTGCCTGTTATGAGTTTTTCACAAACCCTGATTGGAACTGAATAAGTAGTTCCGCATTGCAGCAGTTCCGTGTTTTAGCAGATTTGCTGAGTGACGTACAGCTTTGGCATGACATTATATTTTCAATTCGGATACGACACTGCACGAAGATGGTGGTTCAACCCATGGTTTTTGAAACTTCAGTGTATATAATAAGTCATGTGGGCCATTGAATTGTATATTGTTTGTGGCTCCCAGCTCGGATGACACTGTCACGCTATCTGGTTCTTGAGGTGTAGCTCTCTCAATGCTGTTGATTGCAGCTCGAACTCTAGAAGAAAAATTCAAATTGCTTCCAGTGAGAATTTTATGGTCTGCTACGGAAGTTATGGCGAAGGCAATATCAACAAATTCGAATGTCAGTTCTCGCACTGGTCTTGATCTTGTGCAGCTTGCACTAACTTTCAAAGTGTAAGTTATACTGCATCTGCACGTCAACTTTCAGCTCTATTTTCCACCCGTGCAGCTTCAGAGATGCAGAGTATTCGAACTTGTGCATTATACAAGTGCAGGTGCTATGCGCTTTCTTCTTTGAAGCCTCAGGATTCCGTCGTGGATGCTGCTTTTGAACAAACGAAAGTTTGAAGCGTGTGCAACCTGTGTGTAGCTGTATCTTCTGATGTCCTCAAAGTTTGACACTATGAAACAGATTTTTTTTACTATGGTGAGATTACCAAAGACATACGTCACAAAATCCGTCAATAAAAGACTGAATGAAAAGGGTCAGACTTTATTTCCCTATCGTAATCTGGCTTACCTATAACGATGCATGAATATACCACGCATTAGCTTTGACGTTATGTAATGAATTGGGATAGTATGTGCCTTTGGACAACCCATTTCCTCGGTATTTCGCGTTGACTGCCGCCATGAACTATAAGCACGATATGTGGTACATTAAATAGTTTGGAGATTTGCCAAAAATGCAACTTCCTTGTTGCCCAGCAGTGCTATCACCCGATAGGGTCAAACGCAGGCTAAACTTCAAAGTTTTGCATATCATTATCAGATTCAATTCGGTTGGAAGGGGATTAATTTCTGAGCCTATCCTTTTACTTGGTAAGAACTTTTCATTAGAGTGTTAGCAATCATTCAGAAGCTAAATCTCAGGAAAACTCTCTTTCAACGCTGTAGCATCCAAAAAAATATTATGTTCTGTTCTTTTTTCTCCTATAAGCTATCAAAAGAGCTTTTCTAAAGATCAAATACATTTCTAAGTTCTTCGAGACTTGCGCCATCGAAAGAGTACTGGCAATCTGAAGAATGAGTTTTTGCCCAGAGAAATATCAGCGAGATAAGATAAAAAACGCGTGGTGCGTGTGAAACATAATGTTTTCTAAATGCTGCAATGCTCCAAAAAGGCTTTTTTGAAACCATCTATGTAGGGTGCCAGCCAGAGATTTGTGTTTTCGAATGATTACTAACACTTTTATGAAAAGTTCGTATCCCGCGAAAGGATAGGTTTGAAAATTAGTACTTTTCTATACAAAAAACCCATCATCACTCAGCGTCGTCGTATATTATTGATCTTTATTAGCATTTTAGCACACTATTTATTTGTCCTCAGTGCTTTTTCTGTTAATTTTCCACCGTGCGGATTTCTCTACTTCTTTTATTCAGTTCGCTATTTTTCGTCTTCTTGAACGTCGTAGAATACTGGCTGACCATGTCACCTTGCAATATCGAGGGTAGTCTGGTTGTTTGGCTACATAGGACGTTCGTTATTGACCAACGGAGAGTGATGGGGAGGAGCGCAGTACAGACCGCGCGCGCAGCAACGAGCATCGCAACCACTCGGTCACGAAAGACCCATAGAACTTTACTATGGTTAACATTCAGCGCTTTCGCCTTCGCCAGCGTCACGATGACTTGAATCGAGTGTCCACTGTCATTTTGTTTCTTATCTTGGTCGACACAACTGTCACATTTAGACAATCGAGTACCATGAAGTATCGCGCGAATAAAATCGGCGTGCCTTTCATAGTGGACTCCAGTCTCTCTGAAATGATCTGTCGCCTAGTAGACAGCAATCTACATGGAGTGACCAAATCTGTTTGCTCACACGGCCTTGTATCAAACAGGTATGGAAACATTCGTTGAAATTCGTCGATTTAGTACAGCAAGTTTCCGAAGTGTAGGAAGAATGTTATGGCGAAACTGTTCCTTCGCAAAGCAATTCACCAGATCATTGCATGACTGCTACAGCACGGAACTCCTACAACACAGAACGCCTCCAACGAGGAAATGCAACAACACGGAGCTGCACAACACGAAGGTGCTTACTTAGCTTCGTCTGGCGTTCATGAAAATTTCTTAACACGGCCGAAGACTTTTAAGCGTTGACGGTGCTTTCGTTTGTCATTGCGAAAGAGAGAAACGATATATTACGTTGCTATGCGAACAATATCAGTATTTTTTTGAAATTGAGATGTAACTTGGTTGCATGTGTTAGGTCGCTTGCACAGAAGCGTGAAAAATTTTCCATTACATCACCATACATTTCAAACCCTAAGTGGATAGTTTTCAGAAGTGACACGCTCATGCCATCGTTCTTTGCATACAGTTGTACGAATTGATAAGAGAACTCTCCTAAATTAATCGACGAACTATTAGCATACAAATGAAGATCACTGATATTATTGAGCGCCATCCTGATCGTTTGAATGCCTAAAATCACAAAAAAAAGCCTCATTGCTCTGTGTTGCATAACTTTGAACAGAGAGCATCTATATCTAATTCATATAGCCGTTTTAGAAAGAATATCTTCCGAATGCAGAGAAGATCAAGTATGGGGAAGCAGATACTAAGCAGAGAGAGTAGCTACTTTTTTTGGTGTGTATATCGACTCAAGGGCAATCACGAAATCGATGAATTTTACCAAGTGGTTTATTTTCTGATTGACTCAGAACCTTTTCAGTCTACTGATGTTTACAACTTCGTTTTTGACACATTCATTATATAGTCTGCAAGGATGTTTCAAGCTTTTGTGAAGTCGATATGTTACGTACCGTTCGTGGGTCACGCGTGTTTCGGCGTTATCGCCATCATCAGAGTGTTTTCTGTAGTCTTGTTGCACTTATCATAGCGATGATGACGATGATAGTACGATGAATAGTATATTGTGGCCACCAGCGTACCTACAGTCGATGTTTTGCGGCTGGTACAAACAATATATTGCAAAATAATGTTGAGTGATTCGCTAAACTTTGACGTCAGTCAGGACTTGTACCGCAATCCAACCTTTCCAGGATCGCGTGCTTAACCAACTGCACTACCAGCGCTTGTTTTACCACCACTCTTTCTACTCTATAAAGCATCATTATGTCAGAAATCAACGTTCAACGTTTGGTCTAGCAAGTCATATCGCCAATGACCATGTTACGCTGGCAGATATTGTATACACGTAATTGGCAAGAATTCTTTTTAATCAACCGCTGAATAGCTGATAAGATGTTTGTCGATCACATGTATCTAATATTGTCACCGTAACTGGGATCGATGTCGATAAGGCTTGCCATGCCAAACCGATGACTGTTTGCCGCTAAGACATCGATGCGTTGTAGCTCAGAAAGAATGGTGGCGAAACATGCGCCGGTATTACAAGTGATTAAGCACACGCTTCTGGAAAAGATGAAATTCGTGTTCGAATCCTGTCTGACCTCAAAGTTTTGCACATCACTCAGCATTGTTGGGTAGAATATTATTTGTGCCAACCTCAATACGTCGACATTACGTACGCTGGTGACCATGATATATTTTTCCATCTGCGTACTATTTATCGTCGCCATATCTCTATAATAGAGGCCAATGGCTCCTGAAGAGGTTATAATAATGGCGAAATCGCCCGAAAAGCGCATAAGCCACGAACGGAGCGAGGTA
Source organism: Parelaphostrongylus tenuis (assembly GCA_019055375.1). Classification (NCBI taxonomy): domain Eukaryota; kingdom Metazoa; phylum Nematoda; class Chromadorea; order Rhabditida; family Metastrongylidae; genus Parelaphostrongylus; species Parelaphostrongylus tenuis. Next base: position 71,382 of record JAHQIW010003486.1, read on the forward strand.
TATCAACCTCAAGCAATCTTGAAATATGCCTACAAGTTAAACATTGATTTAAAAACTTAAGTTGCGATATATGTCGAACTGATCACCTATTATTAGAGAGCAGCATTTCGATTACTCCAAATAAACCTTTTTGGAACATTGGATGAATGAGTGGAACTACTGGAGAGTTTTGACCGAAACACAAATGAAATTAAATTTCACTTTACGATATGTGCAATAACATATTCTGTTTTGCACACATTTCGAAGAAACTGCGCAAATTGACGACGTTACATAAACATCTGCTTTGGTGAGAAAATGGAACGTTAGAAACGGTGAGTAAGGGTGCTCCTGCTTAGTGTCAAGTCAGTCGCATTCTTAGAAACGTTTACTTCACTGAGCCATTTTGATTCCTTGCCAATCCCTTAAAGTATGGGAATCCCGCATGTCATGACAAGACTTATTACCCTAATATCATTACTTTTTCTACCATCATTTCTGAAAGCGTTTCCTTTTTGCTCCTCATATTAAAGTGTTTTAGAAACAATCTAAATCCATGTCCCCTTTCAAATTCTTCGGAGGAATTCTTTGATAAGTTCTCACTTGAGTTATCGGTCGCCTTTCTCATCAACAAAACATATTTTATAGGCGTAGAAAATGCGAGAAACTATGAAAAAATGAAAGATTATCAAACGCAATCTCTGTTCTTTTCTAAATTCGTTGCCAGGAACTTTTTCCAGCAGATGTTGTGTTTCGATTTTGTCAATCGACACTTCTTTTACAGATTTTCGCTTGAAGGTGCAATTGTAATTTCGACATTTTTTCTATTATGATATTTTAATTTTGGAAAAGTCGGATTTTCATGAGGCAGTATCAGAAATGGGAATGTGAGAACCGTATTTAAATAGCCTCATTTACGGTGGTCTCTTCAATTCAGCTCTTCGTCATTTAACATTTGACGTGCATTTGATCTCATCAACCGCTCTCGTTTTCTTTGCAGTAGCAGATTTTTTCACACGGTTTATTTTGAGAAATTTTGCTTCAAATCAAGCGGATTTCAAATTCATGTAGTCCTTGGATAAGTTGGAAATTTGAAGCATACGCTAAATGCTGAGTACCAAATTCGACATTACATTATGAATTGTTTGATGCGAAAAGTTGCAATTTAGCTCTTAGTTTGGTCTACAATATTTGCATTTGTATTAGAAGAAAATGAGTATTCTTACAAACATGACGAAACTTCCAACCAATTCCATTGTAACATCGCTGCTGATCACAGTCTCGACAGTATTGGGATGTGGAGTGTTGCCTGCTGGTCAAGGTAGTAAACAGAAACTGTTTTTCATAGTAGAGATATCTCCAGTCTTACATGTAAGTTCTATAAACTTTGATAATGATAACTACATATAAGGCATCCTCATTACTCAATAGGCATATAGTCAAAGCCTTTTGCTGGGAACGATGTTAGATTGATACATTCATATTAAAAGGGGAATTTGTCATCATAAATTACTTGATATAGTACTTATTTTTTGATTACTTACTACGTAAGCTGCGAAATTCCATTGTAGCGAGTAGTAGGACTCACCGTCACGGGCTTTACCACTTTGCCTGTTGCCATGGTCTACACTAGCGCAATGAATGCTGTTCGGTTCCCTAGTATTGCAACTAGCAAGGCGGGCGCCAGAGGATTTGTGCAACGTCTTGTAATGCAGGCAGTGAGTTTTCAAATCTTAGGTTACAACTTTTTTCGAAAATCTTAGAAGTCTTAGGCAGCAAGTGTGAATTTTTGACATTTGGGCCCAGAGTGTTTTCATCGCTGGGCAGCTTCACGTATTCTTACATAGCATATCGTTTTAGTATTCGATTTTTCTTTACTTTTTGGTGTATATACTTCGAATGAAGACAGTTTTGAATAAGATGTTCCAACAAGCACAGAAATTCGTTCTTCAGGTGTTTGATGTTTTCGAACGCCAAGCTTGTAGCGCTCTCGTACCCGATGCTGTAATCTCAGCCATTTTGGACCAACTTACGGTTGAGATCAGCTACAATCCAATGAACTGAATTCTGGTTACTGGCCCAGAAGAGGATCGTGAGTGTTCAGCATTGAGCAGCCCATTCAAAAGTGCTCAGGCAAAAATGCAACAGGCATCAAAGCTTAAAATGTTCCTTATTCAAAAAGAAGCGATTACTATTCCAGATAGATTGAACAACTTTTATAGAGATACTACAAAGTCTTCAAAGTATGAAGAAAACTAATGTAGTGGCCTCAAAATTTCAAATCAGTGCCATTTTTTAGACGTGTTAATTCTTCTTTCGATATACATGAAGGGTACTTATAAGTCAGACGGCGACAAATTCAAAGCGATCTCGTTTTTCACAGGAGTGTTTGTAAGCATTCGGAAGCTCAAATCTCCTGCTACAATTCCATGTCGCCGGTTCCAAAATAACCTTTCATAACGGTCCCATATCAAGCATCCAATATAGAATTTTGTTTCGTACTTGCCTTTTCCTTTATTTTCATCATTTACATAATTTGCTAGAAGCACGAACAGCACATCAGCATGTAGAGGATTTTCCGTAGTGTCAGAATCTACGTTTTTATCCGAAGAATCTTTCGATACGGTGAAAAAATCCCCAAGTGATTAACAGTATTTCAAACGCGATCGATCGCACTGCCCCTGCCCCAACTCCCAGCTACGTGAACTGGCAGGTTGACAAAGTCGTCCAAAATGTAAAATTCGATCTCATTTGCCCTGCTAACGAAATTTCCAGAAAATAAGCATAACGTTGAAATATTTGTTATTGTGCTATGAATAGGAATAAATAAGAAAATCAACACTTAGATCAATATTATCTTTGTCTACATTCAGGAGGTCAGAAGGACCTAAATGATTCCAATACTGAGTTCATAGCATCATCACCTAATCATAAATAAAGATTACATTGATAACATTATTATTGAGATATCTAACTGTTGAGGAATTACAACGAATTCTCCACCCTTATCACTAACTGATAACCTTATCCTCCCTTCCTTATCACTCTCGAACCTCTTCATGAGGTTTCAATCGACCTCACCGAACTACAAAGCGTGCTGTCATGAGGTTTCAATCGAACCTCACCGAACTACAAAGGCGTGCTGCTGGTTTCATCGAACTCACGAACTAAAAGGCGTGGATGTCAGGTTTCAATCGAACCTCACCGAACTACAAAGGCGTGGCATGAAAGAGGTTCGAGAGTGATAAAGGAAGGGAGGATAAGGTTATCAGTTAGTGATAAGGGTGGAGAATTCGTTGTAATTCCTCGACAGTTAGATATCTCAATAACGAATAAGCATCTCGAAGATGCTTCGCTTCACCGATCATCTTTTGTATGGAGATGCAAAAGGCAAAACCGCAAATTAAACAATGAATGAGTCCATACGACAAAAGTAGCAGGTTTCAACCCATCTACCATTTCTCAGTTAAAAATCCAATCATCATCATGTTCTGCTTTATACATTCCTATAAAAACACATAAGTTAGTATCTACTGATGATCTAATGTCTAACGATCCATCTATATTCAAGGTTAGACCCATCATCAGCTGTGTAGGCGGACCGACGGATCGGATAGCATGGTTTTTAACTTTGATAACACCCCAGTTGCTAGGACACATTCCAGCTCATCTGACGAACACTGAGATGTTCCTGGATCGTTTACGTAAAGCGAACCCGAACAACGCGTACGTAATGGAGTCATTCGACGTCACTGCTTTATATACCAACGTGTCGAATGACTCCGCATTGCAAGCCACACATGTGCACTGATACAACACCAGGGACTATAAACATGTATGGCTTGTCGATTGAGCAGTTCATGGTCCTATTGAAAGAGTGCCTGAACTGCTCAATCTTCAGATGGTCCGGGAAATATTTCGCTCAAATGAGAGGGCTGGCAATGGCGCAGCGACTGGCACCTAGCCTGGCGATTGCCTTTATGTCTAAAGTGGAAGCACCAGTAATGGATCTCCGGCCATTACTCTGCTGTAGGTATATAGATGATTGTTTGGTTATCTGCTCCACTCAAGAGGAGCTAGATAATTGTTTTAGATTGCTGAATGAACAGTCAGAGTATATAAGATTCACCCGTGAGATACCAAAAGACGACTGGCTTCCATTCTTGAACGTGCAAATAAGCTTAACTGAGAGCGGCTACATAACGAAGTGGTACCGAAAGCCAAGTAGTAAGAATATCCTGGTTCACTATCTCTCTTCTCACCCCTCACATACGAAGAAGGCGCTAGTAAAAAACATGTTTCGAACAGCAGCCAATGTATGTACAGGAGAGGAGCAGAGAGTAGAATCCGTGAAACTGGCGCGGGAAATAGCCACTTCTAATGGATACGAATTCGTAGCCCCTCGGCTTAGGTTTAGAGGAAATAATGCGCCTTCGAAACGAAAACTTAGTTGAAAGGAAAGTCCCGTTTATCATCCCGTTCTATTCAAATGAGGTTAGTACAGCTATAAAACGCTGTTTGAAAAGAGCGGGTTTAGAGCAATCGGTGGCCATTATTGAAATACCACCGAATACTCTAAAACGCCAACTAGTTCGCAACCGCTTATATGACCGTCTCTGTTTAACGAAAGATTGTAAAATATGTCCTAACGGCAGAGACGGTGATTGCATGAGCGTAGGTACAGCCTACCTAGTCTCTTGCAAAGCGTGTAGTGATAAATATGTTGGCGAAACGGGTAGGCCGCTCTATGCTCGCATAGAAGAACACCTAGCTGACAAGCGTCTTAAATAGACGGAACACCCCGCTAGGAACGCATAGAGCACAGAAGCACGACGGAGTTGATTTTGAATTCGAAGTCACCATCCTTGCGCAGGAGCAAAAACATCAGCGCGAAAGATCTTGGAAGCGTTTTGGATTAATGCGACCAATCCAACCATAAATCGCAGGGAGGAATGCCTTGTATCACTCGTGATTGGAGTCAGTATATAAGACTGTTGTTTGATGGGTAAGGTGCATTACGAGCCTATGTGATCTCCTTGCCGGTGATCTCCACTTGGATCATTCAGTGGAACACATATAAAAAGCGGTGAGTATGTTGAGAGTTGATTTTGCGCTTGATGCGATTGAAATCTAGGTCTGGTGATTTTTTCTAGAGGAGTAATGGAGGTGTTTGACTGATTGGACTGCAAACAATTTGACCTTTCCAGGCTCTGAAGAAGGCGAACCGCCGAAACGTCAGCTGTCGAATAAAGTTTATTGTAACACCTCGTGTTTGTTTAAAGAAGAAATAAGTACTTCATGAAAATTACTTGTCCCGCTATAAGATCGGTTAGCAAATCTGTCGCCCTCTAACATATGTTCACATGGAATATCAATACATGGTAGGTGATAATTTGAAGGATCAAAAATAGGAAAAACACTACTTAAATTGCAGAAATAGTACTCTAAATTGACTTCAATCTCTTTTGTGGTGCGAGAACGTGTCTTCACGTGACAAAAAAGAATTTGCAGACAATGCCGTAAACATGAATGAGACTTGCTGCATAATCGTTGGCAACACGGTGACGGGAATTTGCACTGTAGTGGTGAGAAAGAATGAAAAGTGTAATATGCACATGGCTCCCAACGTGATGATAACAGCTATTCACGGCACACACTTGACGATTTGAGGATCATTCTCGGTTAGAATATTTTCGTTTTTTGTAGAACTTTATTTTTCAAAATATTGTTTGTAGACCACAAATATCATATGGCAAATCGGTCCAAAGCGATGTGGCAAAGTGTAGTGGATAGAGCTGTTCCAGTTTTGGCATCAGGGCCGTTTGGATCGTCCTTTCTTTCGGCGAGAGCGACTGTTGGTGGAAACTGAAGTTGGGCTATGATATGTTTCGAATTAGACATTTAGGAAAATCCGATATTTATATATTAGCAATGGATGGAGCAGCAATAAAATGGCATATCATATGAGTATCGATTGGTATGAGTAGTGCAAAAAATTACATCTGAGTCAACAATGTGAAGAGGTTTGGTTAAGAACTTTTTAGAACAGTTGGAAAGTTTGCGAAGAGCAAGGTATCAGAAGAACACTCTCTGCTGAATCTTGGAAAAAACGCTGGTATCATTCTCTTCCTCAATCTATAATGTAACTAGAGGACGAAAGATCATGAAGACAAGGGCGTGAACTGTGTGACAATAACAATGAACAACACAAACATACTTATTAATATAATGAAAACGAAAATAATGTAAGTAACAGGAATGCAGTAGCACTTGAACAACTGATACTGTTCTATTATGGCGACGCCACTTGAGGCCATCTGCAAAAGGTTTTTGTAGTTGATCGATAGCTAAAATAAAAAAATTTCAATGGCATGTTTAACTTCTCAAATAGCTTATTTTTGGCGCCGTACCAGTCAAAATGAGATTTTGTTTCTCATTCAAAGAATTCTCATTGGATAAAAGCTTTCTTGTAACGAACTTTTAGTCGTCAGATGGAAAAATTTCTTCAATAATAATGATAAATTTGGCTTCCGGAAAGGACTTCTTCGAGTTTTGTAACGACCGAAAGAATACTGGGTCACACTTAGTGAGCACTTCTGGTCGGCTAGGTGTCTGTACAGCTGTAACACCAATCCGCTACATAAATCACATGAGGATTTTTTGATGAAAATCAGAAATCTTTCCGACGTTCCAGAATTTTTCTACATTTCCGTGTGCTTTCTCATAAAAAAAGATTTGTTGAAAATAATTTATCGTGTTTCAAAGATTGACAAACTCACTGATACATCATAGATCACTGTTTAGGAGGCCAGAAAGAATGCTCAAGATTAAGTGAAATCTATGAGCATCAAAAACAGTTGAAGGCAGTTGACTTTTAATGGCCAATATTGCGGAACCCCATCCACATACCTGCCAACTCTTATGAAAAGTTCTTGTCCAGCAGAAGGGATTGTTTCTCCATTCCTTGCTGAATAACCGAAATAAACTCATTTTGTATTAAGGGCATCGTCGGAGGGAAATGATAGGCGATTGTTCTTTTCTGTTATCGAAGAAAAATGGAAAATCGACCTCTTCTGCTAACAAAAAACATTCCACCGCACACTGAGTAAACCTTCAAAAACTTCGATCTCTGGCTACTGCACTATGTAGTCGTTTTGTGACAAAGCCTTTTTTGAAGCTGTTATAAAGGCAAACATTTATGTTTTTCACTCATGTTTCCTCGCAGACCATAATTGGTACGTTTAATTACGAGTATCCATTCGATAACATAGGTTTTGGCGTAATTCTGTGCCTAATTTCTGATAGATTATTCATTGCAGCGTGGCAGGGGAATGAGATTACACGGGCGGGCATTGCTTATTGATTGATCTCCGGGTGGGAAGGAGGACAGGAGGGGCTATGTGCACGTGGCCGGTGCAGAAGACAATTTTATTCTAAATGTTATAGCGTTATGAAAAGGTCCTATTAAAAAGAAGCATGTAGCGCAGTCTCCAGATATTTGAGATTTCGAATGGATGTTAACACTCTCAAAGGAAGTTCTTGTCCCGTGAAAGACATCCTTTCTCCAATCCCCGCCGGTTAACCGAAATGATATCACAAAATGAATCATCGCGCCATAAGAGTATAACCAGAGGTAAACGACACGCGACATCTCACATCCAGCAACTCAGCGATCTGTTCCTTTCGTGGGAGAGAATAATCCAGGTCATCGTTCACCTATCAATCTCTCCTATTCGAAGTGTCCACACTGTGGTGCTTTCGACATATTTTCAAATTCGTTTCATACTTAGCGATGAAGGAGGAAAGCTGTTCCAGATGAGCCTGCTGCTAGAACTCACAAATAGGAAATGCAAGACTGCATATAGACCAGAAAAAAGTGTGTGCATCAACGAGTCCTTCTGATCGTCTGGAGATTGTACACTGCCTTCATCTAGAAAATCAGATAGGGTTAGCTAGGACGTTCATACCATAAGAGTATATGATTGCTTCAAAGATTTTTGAGGAAATTTGTTGTTGAATGACCCAGACTGTATGTGTTGATGATAACTGCATTGGCAAATGTTGATTAAATATAAAGAGTGAAAAAATGAAGGGTCAGGATCAGGAAGTGTAATTTTTTCTAGAGAAGTACTCCACAAATTGATGAACATGAAGTCCTTCCACTGCTAATATGACACTTGACGTGACATAAGCTTTTTCAAAACAGTACTTCTTTCATATCCAACTTTTTTTACCTCGGCATGGATTGCAAATGTCTTGCTTTATTCAAAAGTTTACATAGGTTTTGCAGATTTATTTTTGAACTTCTTAGTGGAAACGCCTTCTTCAAAACTGAGATGACTTTCGTTGAGCGTTCATGGCAGTCATTTCCTCTTAAATTTTGGATTTTCGGCGTCGTCACATGCGCTCGATTTGAAAACAGTGGAACACTTTTAAATAAGGGATTACCGTCATTCAGCACAGTTCCCCATGCAAACTATTTCAAATCTCTAGACAGAACTTGAAAGTCTACTCTGATTTTTTGTAACTTAGGAGGCTGTATATTCTGCCCTAACAAAAGAGAGAGAAAATCGTTTGAGCTTGTGCACAAAATATTTATATATTTATATAAATGCATGTATAATATGATGTACGACGCGCAGGAAAGAATAGATTTGTGAGACGTGTAGACCCTTCTGTGTCCGCACAGAAGAGCATCTAGATGGTAAATACAAGTTCGAGAAAGCACACCTAAGTACACATAGGGCGCAGAAGCATAACGGCTCGGATGTGTCGCTTTTGCGCATAACGCGACGGCTTTTCTCCGTTTGCTGTTGTGACCGAGCCCGAGCACTATAAAAAGGCACTGGTATTTTATCGAGTCATGCGAGTGGTGTAATACAACATACGTTTAAAGCTCTGAAGAGACAAAGTGACAGAGGAGTTCATCATCAAAGTGTTACTGCTAAGACTATGGCCAACTTCGTCTGCTAAACAGGACAAGTCTTGGAGATTTACGAATGTGAATTATTGATGCCATTAAGGTTTGCTGAAAGAATGCTAATCGATCGGCAGACGCAAGATCATCGGTTAGAAAAGTGAGATTCAACTACACTCTGATGCACTCAGTTTTATTTAGATAAAAATTGTTTCTATGCAAACAATCAATGCAAAAATTTTATCTTAGAACCCTCCTGTACAAATGTGCACTGGTAAGTACGGTCAGTTCGTTCGAGAAGTGTTACTTCCGTATTGATACGACGCGTTTATGGACACCTATGCAACAGCGAACAATGCTTGTGGGCACCTCGATGGCTCTTAAAATATTAAGGTGCTAATCTGCTGGCCAAACATATTCTTATAGTAATCTCCTGTTAATTCTAGAATCTCAGGAATACTGAATAGAGAATTCAAAGTCAAATGATAGTGAATTCAAAATTATGCATTCGATCAAGAGGCATCTCTCCTTTCATTAGTAAGATGGGAGTGACGTTGTTCCTGCTCCTGGAAAAGGATTTGATTGGAAATCATTGATTACTTTGATCATTGGGCGACAAGTGGTGAATTTTCTCCATCAGCATAAATTCTCTGACTAACCACAGTATCGCATCAAGCGAAAGTAGAATGTTGTGACGAAACTGTTCGTCGCTCAGTAATTCAGTTGAAAGGGACGGGATGCTTATTCAGCTATGCAAACTGTTCAGTATAAACTCAACCGATGATTGAACAGTGCTAACTATGCTTTGAATTTGCAATTCATGAGCTAAAAACATATCACTTTACCTTCCAGATAGAGAAAGTCTCGTCATCATATTTGATTTGACAGAATCGTAGCTTTCCATGACGTGTAATGCCATTCTAGAGATCAAAAGGTTCCTTAAAAGTTGATTTCTTCCTAGTGCAGTCCGTGATAAAGGATGTAGAGAATGACATGCTCTGAAATATGGTGCAATTTACACTCATACACTCCAATGTTGAAGATGCTAGAGCACCAATGAAAAGTCATTTTTAAGCAAGCGAACACCATCTTTAGCATTTGAGCAGACGAGACCATGGCCACCACAAGCACCGCACAATCACAGAGTCATGATAAATCCAAAATTTCTCTAGCAATCAGTTTCCTCTTAAGACTTGGGGAACTTCTTTCACTATATAGTTTGATACAGACAGCGAAGAAAAAAGGCTCAGAAAGGCGTAAGAAAATCAAGAATGGTATTGAAGAGCCATAATTACCGTACTACGGGCACCATGATTTCTTCACAGCATTTTCTGTGTTTGATAGCAAACATCCTTCATATCCGTCTTTTAATAAACTTCAGTATGGATAATCAACACTTTCTTGTATTGAGAAGCTACACAAGTTTGCTATGAATTTTTAACATGGCAAATTTTAAGGTAGTTTCGCTTTGTACAAGGTTACGACTTTCCGATTTGAGGGTCAGTAGCTGTTGTTCTTCTCAGTACATCGTATCGAGGCCAATCGAGGAAGGTGAGGCAGTAAGCAGCACCTCAGCTCTGCTTTTTCATGCACGACACTAGCTTATGTGAAGCGACTCCACAGAGGTTGTAGGACGGTCCTTGGGCCATTCCGGACTGAAATATTTGCTATTCCTTCAGCAGTCCATCCTATAGTAGTAGTATTAGCATTAGCCAGCATTTACGACAACACCAACGGTGTTTGCTTAGGTCATCGTTCTCAGGAAATTCTATATTTTCATGACTCCTGGTTCATCGGTAAATTTATGCACAGTAGCTTCTTTTCCTTCTACCACATAAACAGTGTAAGTAGTCACTTACCTCTATAACTGAAGGAGCATTTATTGAAGATCAAATGAAAGTGTTTTTATTTACCCACTTTTTGGGGTGGTATGATGTTATAGATGTACCCAGTGTTATAGAGTGGTGTGCAAAACTTCAGCGCCAGGCAGGACTAGAACCGGCACCTCACTCTTTCCGGGAGCGCGTGCTCTATCCGTTACATCTACTGACGCCCATTTTGCACATCGCTCTTTCTACTCTACTTCGCATCTATCTGTCAGCCTAGACCTCGCCTGGCGCTAAAGGCACTCTATAGCACTGGGTAATATCTATAACATCATACCACCGCTATAAGCGGTTAAATAAAAGAATATCATTTAATCTATAATACCCAATATCTAACAGCGTAACTGGGTCTAATGTCGAGACCGACTACCCGGGCCAGGCCGTAGACGGCTGGCAGCTGACAGAAAGATGCGCAGTAGCGTAGAACGAGCGATGTGCAAAATGGGCGTCAGCTAGTGTAACGGATAGAGCACGCGCTCTTGGAAAGTGTGAGGTGCGGGCTGTAGTCCCGTCTGGCGCTAAATCTTTGCACAACACTCTATAACACTGGCTTTATCTAGAACATTTATTATCTGACAAAATGGAAAACATCAGTTGCCACAATTTTGATTATCAATTTCATAGAGTGCACTATCAGAAAGAGTAGTTAAATCTTTCGATTCACATATTTCCGTATATTATTAATGTTTGCATGTTAAAAGAAACTTAGTTCTTACTAAGACATGAATTTTTGAAGCTATTACAACGATGTTTTTGTGATAAAGACCGCCAACTGAATACTATACAGTAATCCACACGAATTAGCGCAGTGAGACAGCTTCGTTCACGTGATCTTCGAGGATACGGCCTTACAAAAGCAGTGATCGGAATTCTGTGACGTAGTTCAGTATCGTAATAGAAAGCACGAGAAGATTACTGTGGCGAAACTGTTCGTTGCTCAGCAATTCAAATAAACGGCATTCGACGACTGAAAAACTGAAATGCTTGTTCAGCTTCCATGATCCTTCAAAAAAAAATCACAAAAGGCTTTTGACTGTGTAGCAGTGAGGTTCTTTCGAATGATCATTTGAAAGGAGTAAGTAAAATTCATCTTTTCCTAGTGGGATAAATTTAGTCAATTTATTCAGTATAAGTGAATTCTCGGGTTACATATTACATTGTTTACAAATGGGCTGAGACTTTACGGAATAAAGGAAATGTTCAATTCTCAATTCGTTTGAGATGCTTCATTAGTAGAGGGTGCTTATATAATAGCTGTTCAAGCTATCGCATACTGCACATCAATTCATGAAATGAAGAAAGAGTTTTGCTATTATCCATTGGCACAAGATTGGAATTGTATTAAGCAGCTCTATGCATCTTCCACAAAAGAATTTATCAATAATGCTTTGAAGCCTTGTTTTGGGTATGAAATTGGATTAATAGAAAAGAATTTATCACTGCACAAGTTGTCGATATTCTTTTCAATCGATATTTCTGAAAAAAACTTTTCTTCAGGTCTTCTAAAGCATTTACAGGAAAGAGAGAAACCGCAGAAGAGTTTGTAACCTTCACACAAATGCAATGAAGCCTTATTATACGAAATATCAAAAAACACAATCGAACAACAAGCACAATGGCAAACTTTCTTTTGTCTGTACATCATGAAAAACTTCAAACTGACGGTGCTACATAAACTTCCCGCCTTCATGTGAAACTTAGAACGTCTGAGAATGTAAGTGAAGAAGTGTTCAGCTCAATGTCACGTTAGTCGTGCTTTTAAAACATCCACTTTGCTTTTTCTTCTTGATAGGTCAGCAATTCCATCATCTTGCAATCGTGTGCCTCACAACAGAACCTGAAACTTGAGTGCGGTTCCTACACAATGGATAATCCTGATGTGGTTCCTTATTTTCTCCTTGCATTTTTGAAATGTTAGACCAGTTTCATTTCTCGCCTGTTCGTGTATTTTACTAAAAAACACCGTAGCTCCTCTATAGCTATCAGTCGACCTCGCCTTCATGAGATGGGTTCAACAAGAGTGCTAAATTAGAAGGTTGATAAGAGATATGTGATCAAATGCAGCTTCAAATTCTGAAACCACTGTGAAAAACGTTTCAAACGTCAGCGCTGGGTCGCTGCGAATTATTTACTTTTGGGGAAGTCACAAAAAATGTGGCAGCATCACCAATGAGGCGGAACCAGATATAAGCCGTGGCACCTGACGAATCGACGCACTCACTAATTCCCTACTCGATTGGTCTTGTTCACATATCTTATTGTAATTCAGTACTTGTCATGTACTTCATTTCAATAGCCGATTCCTCTGCGCTCGTAACTATCATAATCTGTTATCAGACATGCTGCAAAAATAATTAGTTCGTATTGTATCATGAGCCTATCATGAGTCTGTTATGGCATTTATGCAATGTAATTTCCTGGAAGGAAATGGCTGAACCGAAAGGACCGTGTTTCTGACAAGCTGCAATGACGAGAAATTGTATAAGAGCCATAACAGACCTAATGATAAGCTCAAAATATGCGATCAGATATGTATTGTCTTGAACGATGTCTATAAAACAGACGAATGTAAAGGCATGAGTTTGTATTATTTGTTTAGATTCTTCGGACACTAAAATGAAAATTTTTGCAAATTCGGTACAATATCCCATGGGTTCCATAATGGTTTTTCTGCTAGCCACAATCCGGACAGTGTCTGGATGTGGAGTGATGCCTGCAGGTCAAGGTAATGAATAAGAGACTATTATAGTACTACGTAGGTCTTTGATAGATGGAAACTTATGAACGTTGATCAAAATGAATGCATCAAATGCTCACCAGTACGCAAATGTTATTTCAATCCAAGTCTTTGATGGAGATTTTTGATTTCATACAAAAAATAGGCCTCAAATCACTAAACATAGTACATCCACTTTTAATTATACTGCAAGAACGACAAAATTACATTGCAGCTAGGACTGTTAGTTTTACCGTCACCGGCTTCACTTTGCCTGTAGCCATGGTTTACACGGAAGAGCCCAATGTTGTTACGAGAGTGCCCGGCATTGCAACCAGTGAGGCCGGAGCTAAGGCGTCTGTAGAACGTCTTGTGATGCAAACAGTAAGTTGACAACTTTTAGATTTCAGGATTCCATCGCGAATTTTGAAAGCGTGGTTAGCTCCACTATTGTGACATTTCGTCATCCTTTCACTACTAACATGACTCACTTAGTTTCACATAATTCGATTGAAGCTCTTCAAATTAATTCTACCAAAAAGTGAAAAAATCCGTTCAGGTCTTTGACGTTCTTGAAAGTCAAGGTCGTAATGCACTCCTACCCGATGCTGTGATCGCAACCATTTTGAGTCAACTTAGTGTTAAGACCAGCTACAAACCATTGAAATGCCAGATGGTTACTGGCCCAGAGGAAGAGCGTGGGTCTTTGATAATAAACAAGTATTCGAATGATGGCACGCAGAAAGGGTATGACAAGCTTAGATAGTAGAAATGTTCATTCTTCTTCAAATGAAGCGATATAAACAAATTCTAATGCCTTAGAGTCAAGAGAGTACTAACTGCTGAATTGCTGGATTCAAATTCTTCAAATTGAGGCTTTTTCTAAACGGGTTTTCAATACCACCCTCAAAAAAAGACATAGTATTAATGCAACAGGTAGTGGTTGGAGGGATTTTGACGAATGGAAGGAAATCGGTGTATGAATTTGTTTTCAGGTTTCAGTTTTATATTAAACAAAGAAATGTGCCTTTTGAGACTCAAAGTTCCTTGCAGAAAATGAAGCTGGTAAGAAATTCTGCATAATCGTCGGCAACACGGTGACGGGAATTTGTACCACTGGTGCTAGGCCAGACAGGGCGACGTGCACTGCAACACAGCAGGACAAGGTGACAGTATCAAGCGTTCCCAGTGATCACTTAACAATAGCAGGAACTCTCTCGGTTAGACTTGTTTTGTTTTTTGCACTTATTCCGTAAGAAAAAAATTATGCAGACCACAAACATTATCATGGCAAACTGGTCGAAAACGATGTGGCAAAGCGTAGTGAACAGAGCAATTCGAATGCTGGCATGGGGTCCATATGGATCGCATTTTTTCTCTGCGTTTGGAACTGTCAACTGAACTGCAATGTACCTAAAACTGTTTTTTTGTGGATACCGTATTGAAGCTTCATAACTGCAATAAACTGGCAATTCACATGAGTGTTGAATAGTCATAGTACGTAGTGAATTAATCAATAAATACAATGTGATGAATTTGGATTCAGAACCTTACCTAGAAAAGGACTAAGAAGCTTAGAAAGCGTCAAGAGGGGATCTGTGTTCAAAACTCAAATACTCAAGTATTCATAGCTCAAATACTACTGAATTATCAGGGGCAACTCAACTTTGCCGAAAAGATGTTTCGCATGGGAGCTGTGACAAATGGCTGACAAAAAAGCTGCAAATTGTGATTCTCGTCCAGAGAATTTTGAGATTTAGAATTCAATTTTTTAGGAACAGAGAAATATAACGACTGTCTCATAAAACCAGTTCACCGCGCCTTTTTCCAATTCCTATGGAAAATGGATCGAAACACGTTAGCAAATATAGCGCGCTTTAATCAAACGAAAAAACTCGCAGAGTGAAATGTGTCAAAATGCAATTACGAAGAGAAAATCACTGATAAAATTTGTCTCCGTTGTTGATTTATATTTTGCCTCACCTCTGGCTATAAAGTAATCAAATGGCTGTGGAGTGTCAGGATGAAAATAATAAGAGACATAAAATTAATAGCGGAATGCCATCTCCTATAACACCACTTTGAAGCAGGAACAGTGTCCGTTAAACTGCGAAAAATGAAGAAACGACCTTTTTCTCTGGACAAAAACTTTTCATAGAGTAAAAGAAGTGCCAATAATCAATCAAGAGCTGAACTTTCTGGCAAATGGCTTTTTCGGGAACACCCTTTTATAACGTTATGTAAATCAAAATAAACTTATGTTTCACATCCGCCGCGTAACATTACTATTACTTCGCTGGAAGCATGAAAAGCACATAATCGTGTCTAACAATGAAAATAAGTCTTCGGTCCAACGATCCATTCTAATCGGATGTGAACAACTATGGGTTTTGATAAGAAAGGATGAGCCCCATAATGGTCTCCCATCCGGCCTACTTCTTCTTCTTACGTATCTCGGATAGTTACATAGAGGAAAAAGCAGAAACTCGTTACAAACACAATGAATGCAAAACGATAGTGCTCTGTCACAAATACAACAGAAGGAAGAAGAGGAGTGCTATATACAGGAGGACGATAACGAAATGAGCAACAAGTGAGGTCACTATTGTTTGCTAAGTGTTCAAGTTAGCACTGCTCTCGCCCACTATGTCGAAGAAGGAAGAGAATTTTAGTACATTTGCTTTTTGTACGACACTCATGAGCAAACAACCAAACATAGCACTAACAACTGTACAGAACCTAGAAAATACACCCAAAGAGGATATCGAAGATCCGCTCATGCAACTGCAGCATAATTAAGGTATTGTCAAGCAACAAAACGTACCTCATAGCACAAAAGTTCAAACATATTTTTTAGGCAAGCACTTATATCTTGTCTCCAGCACAAGAAGAAGAAAGATCACAGAGAACGTCCATTCCTTGAAAATACCAATCTCATGCGCTTTCTGGCTCCTCAGTACTATACTCTTATTAGCTGTTTTATGACTGTGCCCAATCATAAATGCGCATCAACCTTCAAGTTTGCAACATACATGAAGCATGGACAGAGACTTGCAACTGAATGCACTAGAACATAAGGCTTAGGAAATGCCTTGAACTCCTCTTACCCTTCATTAAACCGACAAAAACTATCCTATGAACTCACGGGAAAATTTTTGGAGAAATTGTAAGTCTCATTACCTAGAATCGCTCCGTCAAAGGCACCAATGTGGATAACCAGAAAACACATGTCCTAAATATACTTGTAAAAAGATTGTTTAGTTCTAGTCAACGATCCTATACAACCGAGCCATCTTTGGATTATGGGAGGAATCAAAGCGCTCGTTAGGAATTCTCAAGGTTTATATGCAAGCGGTCATCATAGTACCATCATATCGTCTCATTCGAAGACTGTTTCATAGACGATAGCCAGCTACACAAATCATGATAAGATCCAGAAACGGAGCAGTCGGCACTGCTACTCGATCGGCAAACCCAAGATAGCACCAGAATAAGGAGCGTGGAAGTAACAGAATCCAGTAGTCAAATAAATTAAGCCTCCGACGTCAACAGCAAAAAAACTATACAGTCATTCTCTGGACCATCCTACGCTTGAAGACGTTACCATATCTGCCAATGAGCAATTTCCTTAACTGCATTTGAACATCGGTCTTCAAATTCTGCTTGACTAGAGCGAAAGTTTACTATATTTATTTGGCACAGCTTTTCATATTCTATGGTTCATATTCACTTGCTGGATACCCCATCCCATTATTTTACCTTCTACCCATACTCGCTGCTCTACCGTGATGACGCATAAGTACAAAGAAGGGTCATTCGCTTTATGGCAGTCACGAGAGTGTTTATGCATTTACAGAAAACTGTACCTAAATTGCATTAAAAGTCCACCCTCCTTTCGAGTTACGAACATAGAACTTATCAGAGCAGAATATATGAGAATATTTGGTTGGGACGTACAATTTATTGATTTGCATATGAAAGAGGTACACAACATTCGTTATGTTTGTTGTCTACAAATATCTGAAAAATTTGTCAGAACGTTTCCACACCCTTTTACTTAGATTAATGAAGTAGACAACACTGGTCGTCAAAATGTGAAATATCTGCATTTAGTACTTTCCTCAATGCATTCCGTGTGGCATAGACACATTAGTGTCCACACACGACTGAACAGCTAAATGATCCCTTTTTCAGCCCGAAAGAATTTTCCTTTTGATATTTCTACCCGAAAGCGCATAAAAACGCATTTTTTGCTTTTGCAAAACGTTTCTGTAGTTTATCGATAGCTCCAATCAAGTGAATTTCTTTGGCATGCTCAATTTCTCAGCGTATTTTTGGCGCCGTACCATCAAAACAAGATTTTGTTTCTCAGTCGAAGATTTCTCACTGGATAAAAGTTTGTGTACTGAACTTTGATCGTTAATAAAGAAGTTCTTTTGGATTGAAATGATAAATCTGGCTTATAGAAAGGACTTCTTCGAGCGTTGCAGCGACCGAAAGGATATTGGGCTTCACATTGAAAGAGCACTTCTAGGCGGTTAGGGTGTTACAGCTGTAATATCAATTCACTTCGTAAATTACATGTGGATTTTTCATGAAAACTAGAGATCTCGCCGAATCTCCACAATTTTTTCTTCATGTCCATGTGCTTTGTCAGAAATAAAGTTTGTTGAAAATAATTCATCGCGTTTGAAAGATTGGCAAACTCACAATCAGAAATTTAGATCACTGTTCAATGCGTGGCGGCCACGCGCCGTCGCTGCATTGCGCGCCCTAACCTATTAAAGCTCACTGAGAAGTCCTTTCGAAAAACCAAATGCATTACTGGAATCAGCAGAACTCAGACTATCGGATGGTTTGTAACTCGAGTGTGAAACACACTTTTATTTTGGCTGTTACAGTAAATTAAAAGGTTTCCTTCAGAGCCCATTTATATCGCTGGAATTGTCTAAATTTCAGTCATTGATTAAGCTAAGAAGCAACTTAGAAAATTTGAAAAACACCCTTGCTTCTGAAGGGATGCGAAAAACAGTGATATTTCAAAATTGTAAGACCCACTCATCTTGTGCGAATTGCAGACCTATAAGAAGTTTTTTTTGAAAGAGCGGACACATATTTTTGATCAGAAAGACTTACTCTATCTAATGGCTAAAATGTTGTTACAAAAAGTCTTTTATCAAGCGAGAAATCTTCAAATGCGAAACAAAATCCCATTTTGACTGAACGTGGTTGAAAACAGGCAATATGAGAAATAAAATATGTCTTTGAAATTCACATGATTTAAGCTATCAGATAATTTTAATCGTCAGATAACAACAAAGAATACGCTCTTACCGATGGCCTCAAATGACACCGCTATGATAGAACAGCACCGAATTAGTAGAAATAATATATGATGACCGATAAAATATTGAATAATGATATGTATTATATCAATAGTTGGAGTACATATATGGAAACATCTTGAGCTTGGATGCTATTGAATTACTTGGATACTTTGATACCTAGACGGTTCGTCCCTCTGCTGTTGTTATCCATGGTGGTAGCATAATCTGAGATGGTGTTTACCGCGAGTTTCTTACTGTGATCTGAAAAATATTGGCGGCTGTGAGTGAGTACAGCTGATTAAATCTTCTTACAAACACGTCCGCCCAGCGTGTGAGCGCTCGTCCTCGGGGTCGGGTGTGACCACGTGGAGTTCACTCAACAGATCGTTTTGTCCATCTGTCGTCTGATCTTCTTAGTAGATGACCGGCCCATCAATGTTTTGCTGTCAACGTGCATTCTTCTGGATCACAAAGATGAGACAGGTTCCGAATATCTGAGCTCCGCAAGCCGGCTGAATGTTGTGAGAGCCGACTTAATCTCAAAAAACCTCGTTCGCGCGCTCCGTGAGTTATTTCCAGCAGTTTCAACGTGTTCGAGGTATCAGCTCACGTTTCTGCCGCATAACAGCGAGCTGGAAGGACTTTCGAATCAAAAACGTGAGCGTGGAGATTGAGGCCCACTATCCTGGTCGGCGGTTTCTTTGAGAGAACCAAATGCGGCCCATGCTGCTCTCCTTCTTGTGTCTAGCTCCTCTTTCATGTTGTTCTTCAAGTTCATTGAACGTCCATGGTACACTTACGAGATGGTCTCCGTGGTCGGGAAAACACCCAATTCGATTTGCTCTCCTTCGCACCATGGGTTTTTTTTATGAGCTGTGTCTTCGTCCTGTTCAAGCGTACCCCAATCTTTCTGCCGCTTTGTTGAGTTCCTTGACATGTCTCTACTTACTGGTGCTTTTCGACAAGATGACGATGTTGTTCACAAAACGAAGATTTGATATGAATTTGCTATCTATCCTTATGCCTTTTTCGTCCCAATCAAGCGACTTTATCATCCACTGCAGTGCGGCGCTAAACAGCTTTGGCGAAATAGTGTCGCCTTGTAAACCTACTTTGCGATGGGTATGGTGAGGGGTCGATGGAAAAGTCGCAATTTCGTGTTGCAGTTTCGATAGCATTCTGCCAATAATCTTTTATAGCACGGGTCTACACCTTGTTCGAAGAGCCCTGATAGCATTGCATGCGTTTCGACACTGTCAAACGCTTTCTCATGATCGATAAAGGTTAGAACAAGGGCATATGGTATTCCTGACAGACTTCGATGAATTGTGATGCGGTTTGGATGTGGTCCAGCAACAGAATCCCTTACGGAGTTCTGCTTATTCGGCTGGCTGTGCCTCATCCAGAATCGTCGGTATGCGCAAAAGGTTGACTTTCGTGAAGAGTTTGTAGAGTATACTCAACAAGCAAATCGCTCGATAATTACGAAGATCCCTTCGATCACCCTTCTCGTGAAGAATGACTGTGCGCGATGTCCTCCACTGATCTGGGATTTTTTCTTTGGAGATAGGTTGTCACATGTGCTGCGAGAAGTACATGCAAATTATGACCTCGAGCTCTCAGAAAGTCGGCAGTGATGTTATCGGGTCCTGGAGCTGTGCGTTTTTTCATGCATACAAGACAATGCTAAAACCACACACTGCAAACAAGGCTGCGGAAAAGTTTGATGAATTGGAAGGAGTCGAGGTCTTGCCGCACACAGCTTGCAGTCCAGATGCTTCGTCGCCAGATTAAGATCTTTTCTGCCCAATGAAATTTCTTGCGTGGACGCCGATTCAGATTCCACACATTTGATCAAGTTGAAGAACATGTCAGGAGTTTTAATTTCAGCCCAAGGAATGCTTTTTCGGGGAGATCTGGAAGCTTGCACATCGTTAGCAGGAGATTCTTTAAAGAATAATTATTGTCTGTCTCTTTTAATTTTACTTACATAATTTGAAGTTTTAGCTAGTGCTATGGTGCTTTTTCTACAACCAAATAATAGCGAGGTCATTACCTCTCTCTAACTCCTCACCTACAAAAAAAAACTCATGTAAAAAGCATGTTTCGAACAGCCGCCGATGTGTTTACTGGGAGAAAGCAGAGAATAGAATCCTTGAAACTGGCTTGGGAGCAAGCCGTTTATAATGGATATGGAACTGTAGCTTTGCGATATAGATTTAGGAAAATGCAAATGTTCAAACAACAATTTTAACAAAAGCAGAATTCCATCTATACTTGCTTTTTTTTAAACGAGGTAAGTATAATTATAAAATGTTGCCTGAAATTAGGTTGTTTAGAGAAACTGGCAACGAATGATGAGATACCGTCGACAGGAGAGAATGTTTCGTGATTACACATGATATGTGGACAGTGTATGAGGTTGTCACTTTGATGTAGGAGCTGCATTTCGAGTCCGCGTATTCTCTGCCTGCTGGTATCCCACTTCAACAATCCAGTGTAGGACTTGCAAAATATTGTTTATTCATACAACTGTTCCAACGGTTATGTCTTTATCAGAGCGTGGAAGGAAATGCCCATAACCTATTCAGCAGCACTGCTATTGCATCACTTTGAAAATACACCAAATTCGAGATTTCAGGCGCACTAAGTTCAAAAGAACCTTTGACAGACAAAACGCTTTTTATAATTCCTTCCCAAAGTCAGTTGAAGACTAAGCGAAGAGATCAACGGACTTGTGTTGCAGCATTTACACCAGGATCATAGTTTTATATATATTTATATATACATATATATATATATATATATATAAACTGTATTTCCACGGACCTCTCTCTTTGAGGGATCCCGCCCGGTTAGTCGCGAGGGCACGTGGCGCGTCCCAGGTGGTGGATAGGGGAATGAAACGCGAACCAAAAGCGACCGTGTGCTTCCCAGAGACGCAGGTGGATTCAGGGAATGAGCTCCCTGCTTCTGCAGCGCCGACTTGACAAAAACTCTATTTCTACGAGTCAAGTCGGCCAAAAGCCTGCAATCAAGCGGCTGGGGAGTACATGGGAGGCGGTTAGGAGTCGCCTCCAACAAATAAGCTCCTCCCGCTCCTCCGAGAGAGACTGGCAAGCTACTCGTGAGTACCCAGCCCACACGTTTAGAGCCTGGCAAGCTATACGTTGGGTATCAAAATGCCAAAAACAGTAACAAACATGGGCCTCATTCCCCTGTCTTCGAAAGAGCCCCTGGTACGGCAGCGCCAGGTAGGACGAATACGGAGAGGCTGCTAAAATCTCAGGGCCGAACTAGGCTGCCAAGATTGAAGCGGACTAAAATGACGATCTGTACTTACAACGAAAGAACCCTTGCTCAAGAATTCGCTGTAGAAGATTTACTGATTCAAGCAAGAAGAATAAGGTTCGACGTCATTGACCTGTCTGAGACGAGAAGGCGCCATCCTTTTCACGCTGTTTATGACACCGGAGAAGAACTGTTCCTTGGTACATGCGATCGCAGAGGTGTCGGCGGCGTTGGCGTCCTCGTCAAATCGAATTTGACCGTGAGCATTGATTCGTTGGAAGAACTAGCAACCCGCATCGGACGATTACGGTTGAAACGATGTGGTTCTATGCCGGCTTTGACCATCTTCGTTGCTTACGCACCAACATCAAGCTATAACGAAGACGAAGTCGAAGCGTTCTATATGGACCTCGAAAAATTCTTCAGAGAAGATCATACATTCTTCAAGTCATTGTCGGAGATTTTAACGCAAAAATTGGACCTAGAAGAACGTCTGAAGAACGTCATATAGGGACCACGGACTAGAATGGAATGAACAGGGTGAGAGGCTACCTGAGTTTATCATGACGACCCAAACCATCCATGGTATCTCGCAATTCCAAAAGCCTCTTTCTCAGCGATGGACGTGGGAGTCTCCCAATGGAGAGTACCATAACGAAATAGATCACATCATAGTAAATCGAAGGTTTTGCCTGACCGACGTCGCTGTTGTTCCTAAGTTCTACACGGGATCAGACCATCGCCTCCTTCGCGCAACGTTCCGATTTTCGAGGAGAGGAGAGAAAGCCGCTAAATTCAAACAACGAAGTCCCAGAACTACCATAAACTGGGATGAATTCAAATCATTAATCGGCTCTTGGAAAGATATCGTTGTCCACAACATCGACGAAGAATACGATCCACTCATTGAATATCATCACCTTAGCGCTATGAAAGCCGAGAGTCCTGAGGTCACCGAGAGACGCTTGTCTCCGCGGACACTCGAGCTGATAAGTCAACGTGGAATCGCACGAACTGCAGGCAACCGAAACCTTACGTCCGAACTTGCGAAACGCTGCAGAGAAGCGATTAAAGAAGACCTTAAAGAGAGAAGAGCAGCAGTTATGGCAGAAGCTGCAGAAGCTGGGAAGAGCATTCGCAAAGCCCAGCGAGGCTTCGCCAACTATAAGACCAAGATGATTGCACTCCGATACCCTGACGGGACACTTACAGCTTCGAGAAGGGCTATGGAGAAAATCATCCACCAATACTACTCGAATCTCTTCGCTAGCCATGTCTTCTTACCGTCATATAAATTGAAAAAGGACGAATATGTCGTCCCACCGGTCCTCCCTTCCGAAATCCGACATGCTATATCGTCGGTGAAAAACAGAACAACACCCGGTCCAGACAGGATTAGACCAGAACACCTGAAGAACCTGCCGCCAGTTCTCATCAACACCCTGGCTCGGCTCTTCACTCGCTACCTGTCAGAATGCAAGGTCCCTATTCAATGGAAAACCAGCAAGACCGTATTGTTGTTCAAAAAGGGAGACCTTCACGACATAGGCAATTATCGCCCAATCTGCTTGCTGTCCGTTGTCTATAAACTCTTTACTCGAGTCATCCTAAACAGGATTGACAGAACACTGGACGAAGGACAGCCATGCGAACAAGCAGGGTTCGAAAAGGATTTAGTACCATAGACCACATCCACACGATCACAAGACTCATTGAAGTTTCGCGAGAGTACAAACAACCACTCTGTCTCACTTTTATCAATCTGAAGATAGCCTTTGATTCAGTGGAAACAGAAGCGGTTATAGAGGCTCTGGATAAGCAGGGCGTCCCTACTCGGTACATAATGATCCTTCGTGAGCTTTATAAAGATTTCACGACCAAATATCTCCATTCTACAACAATATCACCATTGACGTAAGAAGAGGGGTTCGACAAGGCGATACAATTTCGCCAAAACTATTCACTGCCACCCTACAAAACGTCATGCGAACATTAGAATGGGACGAAATGGGAGTGAAAATTGACGGTCGACAATTAAACCATCTTCGCTTTGCTGACGATATCGTTCTCATAACACCAAACATCAGCCAAGCGGAACGAATGTTGATCGATTTCGATAACGCCTGTGGAAAGATTGGTCTTCAACTGAATCTAACGAAAACAATGTTCATGAGGAACGGATGGGTTTCTAATGCCCCATTCACGCTCAACGGAACGACAATCTCCGAATGCTCCAGTTACGTCTATCTAGGTCGTGAAATCAACATGATGAACGACCTAGCTTCAGAGTTGAGCAGGAGGAAACGAGCGGCCTGGGGAACGTTTAAGAGCATCGAAGATGTAGTGAAGAGGACAAGGAACATCCGACTCCGTGCCCACCTTTTCGACTCGACAATTAACCCTGCCCTGACGTATGGAGCAGAAACCTGGTCGCTACGTAAGCAGGATGAAAGATCACTTGCCGTTATCGAACGCGCAGTCGAAAGGTCGATGCTAGGAGTATCCCGTATCTCGCAAATGAGAGAAAGGATCCGAAGTTCCAACCTACGTCAACGATCGAAAATCAGAGACGCCGTTCTACACGCCAGGATATCGAAAATAAGGTGGGCCGGACACGTGATGCTCTTCAACGACAACTGATGTACGAGAGCCGTTACCGACTGTATTCCTTCGGGACGTCAAGCGCTCTAAAGGAAGACCACTGACCCGTTGGTCCGATTTCTTCACGAAAGCGATAGAAGAAAGATATGATGCTTAGCGAATCCCTAGAGCTAGAAGGACCCACTGGGCTACTCTTGCACGCGATAGGGAAAAATGGAAGAGTTGCTGGTACCCGCTCGAGTCATTCGACGATCAAAGGGACGACAGGTGATACAGATGACAGTTGATAAACTGTATTTGCATCTGTATAAGATGAAACAATTATTTGATATAGAAGGCGCAGAACGAATCCATATGTTTTCTGCACTTATCGGTCCTTCACTTACAATATGGTTCATTTAGAAAGAGCGACGAGCATGTTGAAAATTGCTTAGCGCTTGATGCAGTTGAAATTTGCACTTAGTGTTTCTTTAATGAAGTAACTGAGGTATTTAGCGGGCTAAGCTATGGGTAATCTGAAATTTTCACGCTTTCGAGAAGGCGTAACCCATGAAATTTTGTTTGTGTGAAAAAAAATGCATATTGCTAAGTTCGAGCTACGGTTTCCAGAAAAAAAACCGTCTTTTAGTAGCACTGAGAAGTAGTGAGCAGTAATAACACTCAGTTATCAACATTTGTGATTATTGTTCGTCTAACCCATAATGAATGGCTATAGAAATCAATGCATGCAGAGCAAACTGCGCAGCTGTGCGCAGTGTTCGTTGTTTTATTAATGTTTTTTCTCCGTTTTGAGAAAATTCTTGAATTTTTTTCATTACTTTGATACAAACAAATTCTCCTACTCTCTTATATGGTTTTGGTTTAGATATTGTGGCGTGTAATAAGGAAACTCTAGTTTACTACACACTTGCACTGAATTTAGCAGTCAATCAATTGTACTGAATTGTACAAAGAGTGTCACAACGAATATTCTATTTTTGATCTACTACAGCCTTTGCAAGGCCCAAAAGTTATCAAAGTGAATAAAATAAGAAGATTTAGTTCTGAAGATAGTATTTCATGTATAAGCACCTGAAGAGAAATAGGTAACGCTTCCTTACATAAGCCTACTGAGTTCTGAGGTTCTCAGAAACTCTCTTTTTATTAGAAACAGGCATTGTCGTAAATATGTTAACTCAGTGCTACACGAATGGAGTGAGACTTTGCCACACAAAATATGTTGTAGAATTTTTTTTCTGCCCGCATAATGTCTAGAAACTACGAGAAATGGATACCTTCCAGATTACCTAGCTAATGGAAATCTTTGAACGCTTAGAAAAGCGACTAAAGAAGTCAGTTGAGCTCATTGCAACGTCTGATTTCTTCTTGATATGTTAGCACTTTCAGAAGTGTAACATTCTATAGCTTCGAAACAAAACCTGATCACTTGATTCTTATTTTTCGACGACGAAATCTGACACGGTCTGTCTTTTGCTTTCTTATAATGAAAGGTTCTTGATGCTGTCTTGTTCCCCGCCCCTTCTGAATCATTCAATGAAATCCTGTAGAAGTTCTTACCTTACTACGAGTCCACCTCGCCATCAACAAAAGGGGAGTGATAAAGTGCTAAATGAGAGAAGCCAATGGGAACACCAAAGCTGAACAGAAGCAATTTTCAATATTTTAGAATTTATTGTCGAAATGTCTCACATTGAAAGTTTTCATCGTTCTTTTATTCTTCCTATCTATCAACTTTCTACTTCTATCCTCACAAGCAAGTTTGATACCAATACACAGAAACCGGAGAGATGGAAGGGTTGGTGAACTTTGAGCGCTGGAGTGTATAAGTTATTGGTCCACCGATCACGTGTACTTCGCTTACCACGTCTAACCACTGCACAATACGCACCCATTTGAATCAATAGCAAATATTTTCTTCGAAAAGTCGCGGATTCACGTCACAGCATCAGAAATGAGTATGCAGCACCTAAATTGAGCCACTTACAGATTTTTAACCGTTTGTGAAGCGAAATTCGCCGAAGCAAGTCTGTGAAAGAATTTACTACGGCGAAGCGCCGGAGCGGTGCTAATGCTGTCAAATTTTGAAGAAAAGGAAGCAACGAAGAGATTCATTTGAACGAAACTTCAGCGAAGGTATCAAATATGGAAGGGCACTGCTTGAATTTGGCTCCAACAATCTAGTTCTGATGCTGCGACATAAAGTCTATATATATATATATGTATTACATATATCATATGAGTGCATGTGGCGCAGTGGTTAGAGGTGCTCTGCGTCACACACGAGGTCAGTGGTTCGATCTCGCGCTCATGGCTCACCAAGCCATACATCCTTCGGCGGTCGGTAAATTGGTACCAGACAGGTCTCAGACTTGCCTGGGAGGATATGCAGCACTGACTCGGTTCAGCGAAAGGCCACAGCGAGTCATTGTAAAGGCCAGATATGCATTCAATCACCTCAAACGAAGTAAAAAATTGAAGGCATGGCGCATCCCTCAGGGATTGGTCGACGCCGAGAGCTTTATACTTTATCCTTTATATATCATATATATATCATATCATATACTATATATCATATATATATATGTGTATATATATCATATCCAAGTCTTGCCACTTGTTCCTATTGGTCTCTTCATCTCTGGCCTTTCTACGGAGTTTATCTCGCAAGTCAAATAAGTTACATGCAACCCTACGCAAGGATACCTTAGAATTGGGTTGAGATGGTGAAAAGCTTGGACCCAATTCTAGTAGCGAGCGCACACCATCAGGCAGTGTAATGACTCCTCACACAATGACAATTGATTTTCTTGATGCATTATTTTCCCTATTGCGACTCGCTTGATCTTCATTAGCTGTATCCATATGCCTTATTAAAATCATGTTATGCAATGTACCCAAAGATCATCGAATTTTCTCCATAAAGTAACTTTAGCACTCAACCTATTAGACTCGCATATCAGTTTTGACCCACCAACTATTCTCCTCCAAGGTTGCCTTCCAAATACTGATCACAATAAAATTCCTTCGCCGCGCACTTCTTCAGCAGAGCGTACAACGTGTCTTGTTACTTCGTAGACAGGTGCGGAGCACCTTCATCTCGATATCCAGTATCGCAGGATGTTCTCTGGTACTCTACATAATGTATGAAGTCGTGAGAGAGCTGGCAATGGGGGCAGCGACTGGCACCTAGCTGTTTGGTTAATTGTACCACTCAAGAGTAACTGAATAGTCGGTTGATAACTGTAAAGGCAGAATATATAATAAGATTCACTCGTGAGATACCAAAAAATAATTGGCTTCCTTTCTTGAACGTGCAAATAAACCTAACCGAGAACGGCTACATAATAAAGTGGTACCGAAAGCCAAGTCAAAAAAGTATCCTGGTCACTATCTCGCTTTTTCACATGCGAAAAAAGCGTTAGTAAAACACATGTTTTGGACGGCCGCCATTGTGCACCGGGGAGGGGCAGAGAGTAGAATCCGTGAAACTGGCTCGGGATTTGACCACTTCCAATGGATACGAATTTGTAACTCCTCGGCTTAGATTTAGAAAAGACAGCGCGCCTCGGAACAAAAATTAGAATGAAAGGAAAATCTCGTTTATACTCCCATTTTTTTTTAAATGACATAAGTACAGCTATAAAACGTTGTTTGAAAAGAGCACATTTAGAGCAATTGGCAGCCATCATTGAAATACAAATGCCACCGAATACCCTAAGGCGCCAATTAGTTCGTAAGTGCTTACATGCCCGTCAAACATCAGCGCGAAAAATTCTGGAGGCACTTTAGATTAACATCACTAAGCAACTATAGAGTGCAGAGAGGATTGCCTCGTTATCACTCGTGATATGAATCAGTATATGTGACTGTTCTTTTGATGGGTACGGTGCATTACGAGCCTATATAATCTCCTTCCGGTGATCCCCACTTGAATTATTCAGTGGTCTGTAATCTGTAAGTATCACAATAAATCTGTAAGTATGTTGGGAGTTGGCTTTGTGCTTGATGCGATTGAAATCTAGGTCTGACGATTTTTCCTGAAGGAGTACTGGAGGTGTTTGACTGATTGGATTGCAGACAATTTGTCCTTTTCACACCTGTATAAGGCGGACTGCCGAAACGTCATCTGTTGAATAAAAATTAATGTAACACCTCGTATTTGGCTTAAAGAAGAAAAATAGGAATTACTGTTTGATCAACATGTCATGAGGTCTGTTATTAGACTCTTGTTCAGCTCGATACACGTGCTTCGTCCTTACAGTCTCGTCAGTCGGGCAGAACTCGTCGTCTTTAGTCTTTAGCCAATCCTCTCAGAAGTCTCTACTCTCCCTATAAAGAGACAGACGACTAGGAACGATTCACTCTGCCTGCTGTCAAGTGAAAATCACGAAATCGGCAATTCTTAAAACTCGATGTTTTGCATGAGACATGGTTTTGCTGATAGTGTGCCCAATAATAAAAATTTGTTTCTCATTCGGCCACTGATCCTGCGGAAGTTTGTGCAATTGTAAACTTGAAAGAGATATAGAATAACTTGCTAATCGCCTTTCTTTCAAGTTTAGACTTACCTTTCAATCATATCTCCTTTCTATACAATAGTGTAATCAAACTCACCCTCAAATTGTTTGTACCTTGACTTGTAGCCATCCATTGATAGACATGAGAATGCTGAAAAGTGTGAAATTTCGAACTCTAGATTGAACTTGAACCTATATATCAACCTTTCCCTGGGTGTGTGCTACCACTATTCTTCCGAGACAACCTCTGTGCTGGCATTACCTTTTCGATATAAGGCATCAAACTCTCAGCAAACAATTTTCAGCGAGTTTACCCATTTTAGGTGACAGCTATCGAATCTATCACAAATTTTCATCAAACGACTGCTATAGCAGTGTTACGATGTTACTAGGTTGAGGGAAAAATTTCTCAACACTCTCTGAATATTCAAAGTTTGTACCTGAATTCAGCTGAAAGCAGCAAAAAATACTTCTATGTGAAGACCGTAATTGTCCCGCCAGCGATATGCAAGCATCCAGATCTCCTCGAAATCTTCACTCCTTGAGCTCTGAATCAGAAA
This sequence comes from Parelaphostrongylus tenuis, assembly GCA_019055375.1. NCBI lineage: Eukaryota > Metazoa > Nematoda > Chromadorea > Rhabditida > Metastrongylidae > Parelaphostrongylus > Parelaphostrongylus tenuis. The sequence continues at coordinate 101,176 of JAHQIW010003486.1, forward strand.
GACCTTAGCTTCCCTTTTCAACTTGGTCAAATGTCTCAAATCGGCGTCTATGCCACGATATGTTCCATGAGCGGAAAAGGCCGTAATCGGGCGGAGTGGCATCTGAACTGTAGGGTGGGTGCGACATGATCTCGAATCCCTTTAACTCATCAAACTTTTCTTAAGTCTTTTTCTCGCTTCGAGGTTTGGCATTGTCTTGCTGGAAGAGCGCGCGCTTTCGACGAACCAATGTCCCGTACTTCTCCTTCACATCGTAGACTAGGTTCAGCTGCTCGCAGTAGAGTTTGGCATTGATGGAGTGACCATTTGGAAAAAGTTTGAAATACAAGACACCTTCGAAATTCCACCAACCGCAAGTCATGTTCTTTCTGAACAGATTTTGACGTGCAACTGATGGCGGCGCTTGACGTTTCGGAAAAATATGATGCGCTATAACTAGCTTTGTTACAGGAGTCTCTTAAGGAAATAATACTGAGGCAGTCCTTTGAATATACACTAACCGATACTGTGTGAAACAAACATAAAATTTGGATTTTTGCGAGCGTTAAGAAACTTTTGCTTAGCCTGGTATTATTGTATAACCGAAGATGTTGAGTGATGGATAATAATGTGCAAAATTTAAGCTTCAGACGGTAGTTGCATCCGCGTTTTACTCACATTTTGGGCGCATCATAACATTGCTACTAGGCCGGTGAAAATAAAAAAAATTCTCACATTTTACGCTGATTGCTATTGATAGAATTCCATTCCCGGCATGTCTTTGAACTACTTCTGTGTAACACAATATCGTGCCTGTAGTTTATGGCAAGAGTTAACGCGAAATACCTAGTGAAATGGGTAGTTTAAAGACCGATACTTGCAAAATTTGTTATATTAACGCCAAAACTGAAGCCTCATATAATTCACGCACAGTTCATATAGACCATTGTACCTTTAGCTGACAATAAAAGTTTCAGCATTTTTCTTGACTCGAGTCTCATAACAATTCATTTTGTGCATTGTGCCTTTTATAAGCTCACTGTGGTATGAGGAGTCAAAAGGCTTTTTCGCTCTTAAGTTCTGATGGACATCAGAAGATACAGTCATCCACACGCTTCAAAGTTTCAACCATTCCTGCGATGAACAGCAGAACGCTGTTATCGCAACAAATTCGGACTTATTCTTCTATGCTGCAAAGCGAAAAACGAACTGCACTAATAAAATGCACAATTCAAATAGCCTCCACTCCGCTTAAGTTGCATGAGAACAGATCAGATACGTAGATTGATTAACCAATGTCAATGACAACTACGTCTTTCTTACCTAACATTTCAAAGGTCATCCACGAGACCTGCCGCACCTTCACAGAAAATCCCCCTTGTTCAAGATTCAAGGATCTTTCCTTCCTATTTTCTCGAATTACCTCCACAGTGGATCTGAGAAAGGTTTTTACGAGAACGTAGGTTTACTCTTGGTAAATGACTAGCACGAGAGCTATGGACTTTTGGATATTTTAAAATTCTATATTGACTTCATCTATTGCATTATTTTCCATCCATTTTTTTCATTGTCGGTAATTAAGCAGCAGTATTTGTGAGTTTCTTTTCGACTATGATCGTAAAGAAAGCTCATTTGGCGCAGTGGTTAGAGGTGTTCTGCGACACGCATGATCAATTGATTTTGAATGGTTTGATTTCGCGCTTAAAGCTCACCAAGCTTTCCATCCGCTTGCATCATCGAATTCGTTCCAGGCTTATCTGTGAACATAGCAGGAGTGATTTGATACATCTGTCCCAACGGACCCGATGCCAACATTCGAATCGTTCGGTTCACCACACCTTGCCACATCATTCTCAACCAATTAGCCATGATGATGTTTGCAGTCTATACAGAGTTTTCTTCAAAACTAAAGTGTAAAAAGACGAAGAATTTAAATCGAGAAATTCCCTGAAACTGTCGAGTGTGTATTGTTAACAACAGCAAAAACCATAGGTTTGTCGCATGTCGTTTTTAAAACCCACTTCGCCATCATCTTGCATATTCCCGTGACTGTATTGCTGACAATAATGCACGTATCAACCTTGTCGTCTTCTGCAAGAAATTATGTCTCAAAACTTGACCTTCTTATTATGATAAAACTGACAAAAAAAACTTCAAAAAATTTTGAGCATCAATTTTATTTCATTCTACAAAATCTTGTAAATTGTAAGCTGTCCAGTTTGAACACTGTACCAATACCAGGAAATAAAGTATGAAAAATTTCTTCATAAAATATCATCAATTTCAAGGATAACAATCTTAGTGTTATTGTGATAAGTTCCCCCTTATTTTAGGGCATTATCCAATAATTATCTGGTAATTATTTGTTTATCCTGGACATCATCGGATACAGTCTGCTTTTACCAGTGCTTTCTACACTTCTACTTAGAATAATCCAAATGAACGTTGAACATGGAATAGCCACGCATATCCGCAGTACGATTAAGAGAAACTCTCTGGCATTGCAGTGGTTCGCAAGTGAAGTTAACAGTAAGCGGACTCAAAATGCCTGAGATTACAACATAAGGCAAGAATGAGCTACGACCTTACATTTAGGGACCGTTGGAGACCTGGAGAGCAAAGTTTTCTATTTACTAGAGTAGTTTGGAATGTTTTCAATGAAATTATGTGATCTTATGCAAATGTTGGCAGTAGAAGACTGACGATTATCTAGAAAATTGGAACTTGACTACTCTTTCCGGAACTCGCGAAAAAAATTCAGGACACATAAAATACATCCGTTGCGTACTCATTGCCTGCATACAAGACGTTGTACAAGGGTCTGAGCTCCTTTTCTGCTAACTGCAATCCCAGAAACTTGAGCAGAGACCATGTGCGTAGTGTAAACCATTGCGACAGGCAAGGTGAAACCGCTGAGTGTGAAACTCCTGGTGCTCACTTCAGTAGATCTTTATAGCTTTTATAGTGAATCATTGGACATCAAGTCGCCGTATTAATCGATGTTGTAAACCTATTTTTTTCACTTTGAATACAAAACTCTTTCGTTATAAGCCTCGCAATACAACCCTCTGAATACTTATGAAGGTCAGATATGCTTATTAGTATTGAGGCTCTGTAAATTTTTATTTGAAATTAGAAATATGTGTAGGAAATAGCAGCTTTCTGCTTATCACTTTGCCCTGCAGGCATAACTCCACAGGTCAACACTGTCGGGAATGTGACTAACAGCGGAAATCATAAAGATGACAGTAGAAGGTCTTTCCATGTTCATTTTTAGTATCTAAAATTCAAGCAAACGTCATAGACTCTATCAAACTGTTTACTTTTTACATTACATCGTTCACAGAGCAGCAAAGGACTCGTCATCCATATGTGCATGATGTCATTCTTGTTTGTTCACTTTAGAACAAAATCCTGCAAAACAAACAAAAAAACGAATGACGAAAAATTCCGCTATTCCGGGACGCACCGAAATCAGTTAGCGAGAAGTATTGTAAAGCATATTTCAATGAAAACGGGGTGCTATAAAAAGTCCTGAGACAAAATGTTAGCAAATGCGCCATATCCTCTGATGGCATACCTCAAATTCAATACCACGATTTCATTGTAATTTTGAATCATATAATTCTGACCTTCTTGAAAATCAAGTACTTGAAAACATTGACGTTGCGAAGGTCTTTCTTGAGAAAATTTACAATCAGTATAAGAAATCGTAAGATGTTGATTCAAAAGTTGAAGCACAAGTTTCGATGCGGAACGTTTTTAGCGACAAATTTGCAAGAAGCAGAATTAATAATGGAGTCTTGATATGCATATCAGCCTACTACGAATAGTAGGCCAATGAAATCTCTTTTGTTCATGAAGAAGCTGCCTGGTGACCAAAATGAGAACTTTTGAGAAAATTCACAGAGGGTTTCACCAAACGAGCAAGAAAATAAGATGACACCGAGAATCCAACAAAATGAGTAAGTGAAAGAAAAATTGCATCAGATCGCTCGTCGAAGAATAAGACATTGGATCCTGTCAAGAAGTAGGCGAGTCCTACGTTTTGGTGAAATTACCGACCTGTTGAGATGAGGGAAATGATTTGAAGTCGTAAAGAACATGACTGACGTGATATTGAATAGAGGCTTCACTCAATATTTTTGCGACGTTCCAAGTTTCTCACCAAAGTACTTGTTAATGGAACGCCTCCGATATCTCGGAATTTCTCCATCATCAGCTTGGTCAAGTCAAAATCGGTGAATTTTTTCAAAATACAGTATGCCTGATGATTTATTGAGCTATGCATGTAGTCTGTTGAGGTCACTTATACAATGCAGTACATGTGTTTCTCCCATGACAGCCTCTTCAGCTGTACAGTGGCTTTTGTCTTAGCCAATCCGCCTTGGGTGGAACAAAACCCCCCTCACATAAAGGAGACGAAGACGCACTCATTAGACGTGCAGTGAAGTAAATAAAAAACGCTAAATGGCAGTGTTGCACACTCGATTGCTCTTGGATGGAATTATGAAATATTATACCGTTCGTTCTGAGTGCTTTATTAAGACCACGCTCAAAGTACAGTGGCACTTATACGGTGCAATACGCGTGTTTCGGCCTTGAAAGACTCTTCAATTGCACATTGCCTTTCGTCTAAGACAATCCCTCTTAGGAGAACTCAAACTCTCCACATTCTGAGGTAAATCCACGCGCAGCTATTTGATCTTACCGCGGTTCTGTGGTCAGTTATAATACTTGTCATAGGAGGTAAGAATCAGTTCACACAATGTAATTGATTACTGCATTGAAATGTGCTACCAAATTTGGCAAAATATTCAGTTTATTATGTCATAGTAGTTCCTCCTCAATAACTCCTTCTCCATTCTCAATCACAAATTATCATTGGTAGACATTCATTGATTTGTATTTGTGAGTTAGTAAGATCCTTGTAATTACAAGGGCGGATCAGGGTGGTGATACCAACTGAATCGATAGACCTGGTATATAGAAGGCTACTCTGTTCAGAAACGTTATCGCTGAACGTAAGTCTTCATGCATTTGACAACACTTGAAGGCAAATTGTATTGGTTGTTTTCTGAAAACGATACGGAGTGAACATTAGTTTGCCTCATTTTGTGGTATATGATTGACAGAGCAATCGAAGTAGTGCTCACCTAAACAGTGACCCTTTATTATTACTTATAATCTGAGGTAAGAAGAGGGGTTCGGCAAGGCGATACAATTTCGCCAAAACTATTCACTGCCACCCTACAAAACGTCATGCAAACATTAAAATGGGACGAAATGGGAGTGAAAATTGACGGTCGACAATTAAACCATCTTCGCTTTGCTGACGATATCGTTCTCATAACACCAAACATCAGCCAAGCGGAACGAATGTTAATCGATTTCGATAACGCCTGTGGAAAGATCGGTCTTCAACTGAATCTAACGAAAACAATGTTCATGAGGAACGGATGGGTTTCTAATGTCCCATTCACGCTGAACGGAACGACAATCTATGAATGCTCCAGTTACGTCTATCTAGGTCGTGAAATCAACATGATGAACGACCTAGCTCCAGAGGTGAGCAGAAGGAAACGAGCAGCTTGGGGAACGTTCGAGAGCATCGAGGATGAAGTGAAGAGGACAAAGAACATCCGACTCCGTGTCCACCTTTTCGACTCGACAATTATCACTGCCTTAACGTATGCAGCAGAAACCTGGTCGCTACGTAAGCAGGATGAAAAATCACTAGGCGATATCGAAAGCGCAGTCGAAAGATCGATGCTAGGAGTATCCCGTATCTCGCAAATGAGAGAAAGGATCCAAAGTTCCAACCTACGTCAACGATCGAAAATCAGAGACGCCGTTCTACACGCCAGGATATCGAAAATAAGGTGGACTGGACACGTGATGCGCGTCAACGACAACCGATGACGAGAGCCGTTACCGACTGGAATCCTCGGGACGTCAAGCGCTCTGAAGGAAGACACTGACCCGTTGGTCCGGTTTCTTCACGAAAGCGATAGAAGAAAGATATGACCAGCGAATCCCTAGAGCGAGGAGGACCCACTGGGCTACTCTTGCACGCGATAGGGAAAAATGGAAGAGTTGCTGGTACCCGCTCGAGTCACTCGACGATCAACGGGACGACAGGCGGCAGGTAACAGGTGATAGTCTGACGATTATATAGTAGAAGAGCTTATCTGTCAGCATATTTAATTCTGAGAACGACGATAGGGTGAGTCACTCTGGAAAGCCTTTACTCAGGGCTCAGCAGGTGAGGGGTGTAATGAATTCAATGAATCCTCTCACGTCTTCAAATGACTGACATTGCACATAGTTGAAGAAAGGAAAGCTCATCAAGAAATCCCATAATCAGTATGTTTCCTGTTTTGTAAGCTGCCACTAACAGTTCGTAAACACCGCCGTCAGCGCTGTAGTATAATCGGCCTGCTAATAGTTTTTCACCAACTCTGATTGGAGCTGAACAAGTAGTTCTGGGTTTTAGCAGATTTGCTGAGCAACGTATAGTTTTGCTATGGCATTCTATTTTCACTTCTGATATCACACTGCACGAAGATGGTGGATTCAACCCATGCTTTTTAAAACTTCAGTATATGAAATAAGTTATGCGGGCCATTGAATTGTATATTGTTTGTGGCCCCTGCTCGAAGCACTGCCATGTTATCTGTTTCTTGAGGTGTAGCTCTCTCCATGCTACTGATTGTGCCTCAAACTCTAGAGGAAGAATTTAAGTTCTTTCAGTGAGAATTTTATGGCCTGCTACGGAAGTTATGATATGGGCAATATCAACAAGTTCAAACGTCAGTTTTTGCACTGGCCTTGATCTTGTGCAGCTTTCACCAAATTTCAAAAGTGTAAGCTGTATTGTATTTGCACATCAACTTTCAGCTCTATTTTCTTCCGTGCAGCTTCAGAAATGCAGAGTATTGAGCTTGTGCATTATACAAGTGTAAGTTGCAATGCGCTTTCTGCTTTCAAGCCTCACGATTTCGGTATGGATGCTGCCTTTGAAGCAGAGGAAAGTTTGAAACGTGTCCAACATGCGTGTAGCTGTATGTTTTAATGTCCGTCAAAGCTTGACACTGTGATACAGCTTTTTTTTACTGCGGTGAGCCTAGCAAGGACATACGAAACATCAGTCAATGAAAGATTCGAATAAAAAAGGTTTCAAAGCTTTTATTCTCAACTATCGTAATCCTAGCCTACCTATAACGATGCTTGAATTATACTACGCATTAGCTTTTTCACTCATATAACGAATTAGGATAGTGTGTGTCTTCGGACTACCCATTTCCTCGGTATTTCGCTTTGAGTGCTGCCATAAAATAAGGGCACATATGTCGTACACGAGATAATTTGGAGATTTGCCGATGTTGCAAAGCAGTGCTATCAGCCGGTGTTGTGAAATGCAGGCTAAACTTTGAAGTTTTGCATATCATTATCAGGTTCAATTCGGTTAGAATGAGACTAATTTCTGTTTGAGCCTATTCTTTCACTAGGCAAGAATTTTGCATGAGACTGTTAATATTTATCCGCAAGCTTGAATCTCGGGCTAGCGCCGTACAGCTTTTGGAAAAGCCTTTTTGTACCATTGTAGCATTCGAAAAAGCAATGCAATTTTTCACACCCAAGGCTCGCCTTTAATTTTATCACGCGTATAATTTGCTTGAAGCACGAAAAGCATATGCACACATAGAGGAGCTCTCGTATTATCTGAGCCTACTGCTTGATCCAAAATTTCCTCGAAGGCGGTGAATAAATTCATAATTAAATAACAAGTTGAACCCTCTAACGTGCTAAACCACTGATCGATCGCCCCACTCCCTACTCGTAGATTAGCCGGTAAACAAGCGCGCCGTTTATACAAATCTTGATCTCATATTTCCTGCCAGACTGCAGTAAAACGATCTTTCGAAAAACATGCACAGTGGTGGAATTACTGAACCTAACGGTTTCGAATGATAATTGGTAGTTCGAAGAGAGAGCTTTGTCCCACAGGTTGCAAAACATTAATGTTCTCTTTCTCCTGTGATACTATGAAAGAGCAAAGATCAAATACATTTGTAAGTTTTTCGAGATTTGTGCTATCGAAAGAGTACTAGCAATCTGAAGAACGAGTTCTGCCCAGCGAACTATCAGCGAGTCTAAATGCTACAACTCTGGAAAAGGACATTTTCGAAAACCAACCATGTAGAGAGCTAGCCAATGTGTTTTCGCATGATTACTAACACTCTTATGAAAAATTCTTACCCAGCGAAAGGCCTTTAAAAGTTAAAACTTTCCATCCGCAAAAAACCCATCATCCCTCACGGTCATATATTATAGATCTTTATTTAGCATTTTAGCACCTTACTAATCTGTCCTCACAGCTTTTTTCTGTTAATTTTCCACTGTGCAGATTTCTCTACCTCTTCCATTAGGATTGCTTTTTTTTCGTCTTCTCGAACGTCGCAAAACACTGGCTAACCACGTCTCTTGCAATATCGAGGACAGCCTGGTTGTGGCGCTACATAGGATATTCGTTATTGACCATAGGAGAGTGTCGAGGAGGGCGGACTATAGACCGCGCGCACAGCAACGAGCATCGCAACCACCCGGTTACGAAGTCTCATAGATCTTTGCTATGGTTAACATTTCAACGCTTTCGTCTTCGCCTGCGTCACGATGACTTCAGTCGAGTGCCCACTGTGATTTTTTTTTTCTTATCTTGGTCAACACAACAGCCACATTGAGATAAATTGGCGTTGCCTTTCGTAGTGAACTCCAGTCATTCTCAAATGACCTGTCGCCTAATAGACAGCAATCTACACAGAGTAACCAAATCTCCTTGTTTGGAAGACCTTTGATAAAACAGTTATATTAAAACATTCGTTGTTAATCGTCGATATAGTACAATGAGTTCCCGAAGTGTAGGAGGAATGTTGTGAAGAAACTGAGTTTCGCAAAGCAATTAAACCAGATCAATGCATGACTGCTACAGCACGGTACTCCTACAACACGCAACGCCTCTAACGCGGAACTGCAACAATACGGAGCTGCACAACACGAAGGTGCTTATTCAGCTTCGTCTGGCGTTTACCAATATTTTTCGACATGGTCAAAGATTTTTGAGCGCTGACGGTGCTTTCGATTTGTCATTTTTAAAAGAGAAGAAACAATATTATCACGTGCTATGCGAGCAATATTTGTATCTTTTTGAAATTGAGATGAAACTGTGAATTGCCAACAGAATCTCCTAACTTAATCGCCGAACTATTAGCATGCAAATGAACAGTCACTGCTATTATTGAGAGCCATTCTGATCGTTTGAATACCTAGACCACAAAATAAAGGATCAATGTTCTGTGTTATATAACTTTAAACAGAAAGCATCTATATCTACCTTATAACGCCCTTCTAGAAAAATTCTTCCGAAGACATGAAAGACTCAAGTTTGGGTAAATAATTACTAAACAGAGAGAGTAGCTATTTCCTTTGGTGGGTATATCGAGTCAAGGGCAATCACGAAATCGATAAATTCTAGCAAATGGTTTATTTTCTGATTGACCCAGAAGCCTCTTAGTCAACAGTTCTTCACAACTTCTTCTTTGAAACATTCAGTATATAGTCTGTAAGAATGTTTCAAGCCTTTATGAAGTTGATACGTTACGTCCCGTTCGTGGCACACGCGTGTTTCGGTGGTATCGCCATCACTAGAGTCTTTTCTCTAGTCTCGTTGCATTTATCATAGAGATGAGGTGATGATGAATAGTATGCTGTCGGCAAGACATATAGCGGCCACCAGCGTACCTACACTCGATGTCTTGCGATTAGTACAAACAATGTGCAAAATAACGCTGAGTGATGAGCAGAACTTCGACGTCAGGGAGGACTCAAACCCTCAATCCAACCTTTCCTAGATCGCGTGCTTAATCATTTGCACTACCAACGCTTGCTTTACCACTACTCTTTCTACTCTACTAAGCATCATTGTGTCAGAAATCAGCAGTCATCGGCTTGGTCTAGCAAGTTATATCGACAATGTCCAAGTTACGCTGGCAAATACTGGATACACGTGATTGGTAATTCTTCTTAATCAACCGCTTAACAGCGCTGATAAGATGTTTGTCGACCACATGTATCAAATATTGTCAACGCAACTGGGATAGATGTCGATAAGGCTTGCCATGTCAAACCGATGACTGTTTGCCGCTAGGACATTGATGCGTTGTAGCGTAGGAAGAATGGTAGCAAAACAGGAGCCGGTAATGCAAGTGGTTAAGCGCAAGCTCCTGGAAAGGATAAAATTCGGGTTCGAATCTGTCTGGCCTCAAAGTTTTGCACATCACTCAACATTATTGAATAAAGTATTGTTTGTACCAGTCTCAAGACATCGACTCTACATAGGCTGTTGACCATAATATATCTTGCCAACGGTGTAGTATTTATCGTAGCCGCATCTCCGTGATAGAGATGAATGGCTCCCGAAGAGGTTCTGATGATGACGAATCGCCGAAACGCGCGTAGGTCACAAACGGAGCGAAGCGTATTAGCCTCAGCAAGCTTGAAATATTCTTGCAGGCTATATATTGATTTGAAAGCTCGGGTTGAGATATGATTCCAACTGATCTCCTATTGTAAGAGAATAGCATTTCGGCTTCTCCAAATAATCCTTTTTGGAACATTGGAGAAATGAGAAGAACTACTGGAGAGTTTTGACCGTTACATAAGAGAAATTAAACTTCACTTTACGAAATGTGCAATAACAAATTCTGCTTGCACACATCTCGACGAAACTGCGTAAACTAGCGACGCTACATAAACATCTACTTTGGTGAGGAAATGGAACGTTAGAAACGGTGAGCAAGGAAGCTCCTGCTTAGTGTCAAGTCAGTGGCATTTTTAGAAAAGTTTACTTTATTGAGCCATTTCGATTCCTTGCCAATATCATGAAGTGTGGGAATCCCGCACGTCACGACAAGACTTTTACCCTAATATCATTGCTTTTTCTTCCATCGTTTCTTATACTGTTTCCTTTTTGCTCCCTCATATTAGTATATCTTAGAACCACTCTTAATCCAAGTCCGCTTTTAAATTCTTCGACGGAACTATTTAGTAAGATCTCACTTAAGTTTTGGTCGCCTTCCTCATCAACAAGACATGTTTTATAGGCGTAGAAAACACGGTAGCGGGAGAAAATGAGAGATTACCAAACGCCATCTCTGTTCTTTTCTCAATTCGTTGCCAAGAACTTTTTGCAGCAGATGTCGTGCTTTGATTTTGTCAATCGAGACTTCTTTTACAGATTTTCGTTTGAAAGTAAAATTGTAATTTCGACGTTTTCTCAATTACGAATATTTTAATAAAGGGAAAGTTGGGTAATCCTAACGCAGTATCAGAAATGAGATTGTGGGAACCGAATTTAAATAGCCTCATTTACGGAATTCCTGCATTCGCTACAATTTCTATTCAAGCAGGTCTCTTCAATTCAGTTTCTTGTCATTCAACATTTAACATGCAGATCTCTTCAACCGCTCCCGTTTTCTTCTCAGTAGCAGATATTTTCACACTTTTATTTCGAAGAATTTTGCTTCAAATCGAACGGAAATCGAATTTATGTAGTCCTCGGATAAGCTGGAAATTTGCGAAGGATGCGCTAAGTGCTGAGTACCAAATTCATCATTATATTGTGAATTGTCTGATGCAATAAAGTTGGAATTTAACTCTTAGTTGGGTCTACAATCTTTGTATTTGTAACAGAAGAAAATGAGTAATCTTACAAACATGACGAAACTTCCGACCAACTCCATTGTAACATCGCTGCTGATCACAGTCTCGACAGTGTTGGGATGGAGTGTTGTCTGCTGGTCAAGGTAGTGAACAAGGATTGTTTCTATAGCAGAGATATTTCCAGTATTGCATGTAAGTTCCATAAACTGTGATAATAATAAATACATCTAAGGCATCCTTATCGCTCAATGGGCATATAGTCAAATTCTTTTGCTGGAACGACAGTAGATTCACACATTCATAATAGAAGGGAGAATTATCATCATAAATATCTGATATAGTATTTAATTTTTGACTACGCACTACGTAAACTATGAAATTCCATTATAGCGACTAGTAGGACCTTCACCGTCACGGGATTTACCACTCTGCCTGTTGCCATGGTTCACACTAGCGCGATGAATGCTGTTCGGTTCCCAAGTATTGCAACTAGCGAGGCGGGTGCCAGAGGATTTGTGCAACGTCTTGTAATGCAGACAGTGAGTTTTCAAATCTTAGGTTACAACTTTTTTTTAGAAATTCTCGAAAGTCTCAGGCGGCAGGGGGATTTTTGACATTTAGGCCTATATGTTTTCATGCTTGAGCAGCTTCACGTATTCCTACAGAGCATATATATATATATATTTATTTATTTATTCTTCGATTTTCCTTTACTTTCCGGTGTATATAATTCGAAAGGAGACAATTTCGGATAAACTATTCCAACAAGGACAGAAATTTGTTCTTCAGGTCTTTGATGTTCTCGAACGCCATGCTCATAGAGCTCTCCTACCTGATGCTGTAATCTCAGCCATTTTGGACCAACTTAATGTTGAGATCAGTTACACCATTGAACTGCCTAATGGTTGCTGGCCCAGACTCTTCTGGGTCTTTAGTATTAAGCAGCCATTCAAAAGTGCTCAGGCAAAAGAATAACAGGCATCAAAACTTGAAATGTTCACTATTTTAAAAGAAGCGCTTACTAATCCAAGTAAATTGCGTTGTTTTTGAAGAGATACTAAAAAATTTTCGAAATATGAAGGAAACTATTGTAGTGGCCTTAAAATTCCAAATCAGTGCCATTTTTCAGACGAATTTATTCTTCTTTCCGTAAAGACGAAGGGTACTTATATGTTAGACGGCGACAAATTCGATGCGATCTCATTTTTCAAAGCAGTGTTAGTAAGCATTCGAAGGCTTAAATCTCTAGCTACAACTCCACGTCACAAGTTCCGGAACATCCTTTCATAACGATGTAGCATCCAAAATAAAATTTTGTTTCATACTCTCCTTTTCCTTCATTTATATCATTCACGTAATTCGCTAGAGGCACGAAGAGCATATCAGCAGGCGGAGCATTTTCCGTAGTATCAGAAACTGCGTTTTTATCTGAAGTTTCTGTAGGTGCGATGAAAAAATCCCCAATTGTATAATAATATTTCAAACGCGATCGATCGCTCTGCCCCTACCCTACCTCCCAACTCCGTGAGTTGGAAGGTTAATGAAATCGTTGAAAATGTAAAATTCGACCTCATTTGCCTGAAAACGAAATTTCCAGAATATAAGCACAACGTTGAAATATTTGTTATTGTGCTATGAATAGGAATAAATAAAGAATCAACACTATGATTGATACACTTTGATTACATTCAGTAGGCCAGAAGGCCCTAATTGATTCCCATACTGAGTTCATAGCATCATCACCTGATCATAAATAAAGATTACATTGATAATAGGTTGGGCAAAGTTCTGAGAAAATGCTTGTAAAACATTTACTTGTGCACCTATTACACCCGAGCACAGATAGAACTGATAGTCAAAGTACTCCCCTTCAACTTCAAGCACTTCCTGCCACTCACCCACACTGTACTTTTGTCAACTGTGTTTTCGCCTCAAGTCAGATTGATAGGTTCACTTGCCACCGTTGCATTTGAACTCAATAGCTATTCGTGCATCATCAACAGCCTAACTTGCTCACTTGTTGAGTCCTTGAAATAAGTAGATAAATCATAAACTAATCAACGCGAGAAAAGTCGGGCATCCAAATGAGCCCAAAAACACAAAAAATGGCCGGCACCCAAAAAAGTTACGAGCATTTTCTCAGACCTTTCTCTCCCACCTATTACTATGAAGGTGAAAACCAAAAAGTTGCTATCTGCGATCATTTGGCGCCACATAAATTCCGTCAAGTTCTTTCTTCTTCAGTCTGCTGCAAAGTAAGAAGGATCATAGCTGAGTAAAATGGGAAGGAAAACCACAGCAATGACTTATTGGTAAGATAATCTGATAAGTTCAATAAAGGGAGGCTACAGCGACGTTTTGTTAGTAAGGTAAATCGCCTGATCTACCGCGTAATTCGATAGTAATGGTGTTGAAACAGCTGCGACTAGTGTTATTTCATTGAAGATTTTTTTATCGCAACGGCAGAAGCTTCAGTAAAGACGTATGATCCTGATACTAAGGAATTTCTCTACACGCTGACTTGCTTTTCGTGCTTCCAGCGAACAATACACGGGATAAAAATGAAAGCGAAAACGACTATGAAACGTAATTTTATTTTGGACCTTACAGCGTTAAAAAAGGTTGTTTTGGAAATCGGCGATGTAGAGTTATTGCCAAAGATTCAAACTTTCGAATGACTTAGAAAACTACGACTACCACTACTAAAACACTTCTATGAAAATTACTTGTCCTGCTAATAAGATCGGTTTGGAAATCTGTCATCGTCTAACATATAAGTATTAGATGAAATATTAACATCGTAGGTGATAATTTGTAGGATTCAAAAATAACAGAAAAAAGTACTCTAAAGTCCCCTTATTCTTCGTTGCATAGTAAGAACGTGTCTTAATGTGACAAAAAGAATTTCGCAGACAACGCCGCAGACATGGATGTGACCTATTGACATTATCGTTGGCAACACGGTGACGGGAATTCGCACTGTAGTGATGAGACAGGATGAAAAGTGTAATATGCATGTAGCTCCCAAAGTAATGATAACAGCTATTAACGGCACACACCTGACGATTTCAGGAACACTCTCGGTTAGGATGCTTTCTTCTTTGTAGAACTTTGTTTTTCAAAACATTGTTTGTGGACCACAAATATCATCATGGCAAACTGGTCCAGAGCAATGTGGCAAATTGTAGTGGATAGGGCTGTTCGAGGGTTGGCATCAGGGCCGTTTGAATCGCCCTTTCTTTCGGCAAGAGCGACTGTTGGTGGAAACTGAAGTTGGGCTGTGATATGTTTCGAGTCAAACATCTATAATAGTCCGATATTTCTATATTAGCACTAGATGGATCAGCAATAAAATGACATATCATATGAGTGGCGAGTAGTTAGAGTAATGCAAAAATTATATGTGAGTCGACATTGTGAAGAGGTTCGGTTTAAGAACTTTCTCAGATCAGTTGTTAAGTTTGCGAAGATCAAGGTATCAGAAAATCACTCTCTGCTTAGTCATGAAGAAACGCTAATATCTCTCTCCCTCAATCTATAATGTAACTAGAGGGCGAAAGATCTTGAGGGCGAGGGCATAAACTGTGTGACAATAACAAAGAATAACACAAACATACTTATTAATATAATGAAAAAGAAAATAATGCAAGTAGCAGGAATGCAGTAGCAGTGGAACAAGTGGTACTGTTTTATTATGGTGACGCCAATTGAGGCCTTCGGTGAAGACGTTTTTCTTGCTTTTGCAAAAGGTTTCTGTATTTTAGCGGTAACTGAAATCAAATGAATTTCAATGGCATGTTTAATTTCTCAAATAGTTTATTTTTGGAGCCGTACCAGTCCAAATAAGACTTTGTTTCTTACTCGAAGATTTCTTAATAGATAAAAGCTTTCTTGACGAACTTTCAATCGTCAGATGGAAAAAAATATTTTCAATAGAAATGATAAATTTCGCTTTCGGAAAGGACTTCTTTGAGTTTTGTAACGACCGAAAGAATATTGGGTCACACACTCAGTGAGCACTTCTAGTCGGCTAGGGTGTGTGTAACACCAATCCGCTACATAAATCACATGAGGAGTTTTTGATGAAAATCAGAGATCTTTCCGACGCTCCAGAATTTTTCTACATGTCGATGTGCTTTTTCATAAAAAAAGATTTGTTGAAAATAACTTATCGTGTTTCAAAGATTGACAAACTCACCATAAAATATAGATCACTGTTTTGGAGCCAGAAAGAATGCTCATGATTAAGTAAATCTATGAGCATCAAAAACAGTTGAAGGCAGTTGACTTGTAATGACTAATCAATGTGGAATGCTGAGATGGCTCGTCAACTAGAGGCCAGCATTGCGGAACCTCATTCACATACGCGAACTTTTATGAAAAGTTCTTGTCTAGCAGAACGGAATGTTTCTCCATTCCCTGCTGAATAACCGTGATAAACTCATTTTATATTAAGGACATTGTCGGAGATAGATGACAGGCGACTGTTCTTTTCTGTTATCGAGGAAAAAAGGAAAAACAACCTCTTCTGCTAGCAAAAAACTTTCCACCGCGCACTAAGTAAACATTCAAAACTTTTATCTCTGGCTACTGCACCTTGTAGTCGTTTTGCAACAAAGCATTTTCTAAGGCTGTTATAAAGGAAAACATTTATATTTTTCACGCAAGTTTCCTCGCAGAACATATTTGGTGCTTGGAATTACAATTATCCACTCGATAACATAGGTTTTGGCGTAAATCTGTGCTTAATTTCTGAACAGATTTTTCACTGCAGCGTGGCAGGGGATTGAGATTACATAGGCGGGCATTGTTTATTGATTGATCTACGGGTGGGAAGAAGGAGAGAAGGGGCTATGTGTACGTGGCCGGTGCAGGACATATTTTTATTCTAAATGCTACAGCGTTATGAAAAGGTCTTATTGGAAAAGAAGCATGTAGCGCAGTCTCCAAAGATTTAAGATTTCGAATGGATGTTAACACTCATAGAGGAAGTCCCTATCCAGTGAAAGAGATCGTTTCTCCAATCCCCGCCGGTTCAACCGAAATGAATCCATCGTGTCATAAAACTTTTACTAGAGGCAAACGACAGGCGACATCTCACATCCAGCAACTCAGCGATCTGTTCCTTTCGTGGGAGAGAATAATCCAGCCATCGTTCACCCATCACTCTCGTCTATTCGTAGTGTCCACATTGTGGTTCTTTCGACATATATTCAAATTCGTTTTATACATTAACGTTGAAGGAGGCAAGCTGTTACAGATAAGCCTGTTGCTAGAGCTTACAAGTAGGAATTGCAAGACTGCATATAGACCAGAAAAAAGTGTGTGCATCAAGGAGTCTTTGTGATCGCCTGGAGATTGTACACCGCTCTCATCTAAAATCAGATTAGGATTGGACAGTTTAGCCAGGACATTCATTACATAAGAGTATACGATTGCCTCAAAGATTTCTGAGCACATTTGTTGTTGAATGACACAGACTGTTTGTGTTGCTGATAATTGCATAGGCAAATGCTGAATAATTATAAAGAGTGAAAGAAATGAAGGGCCAGGATCAGGAATGTAATTTTTTCTAGAGAAGTACTCCACAAATTGATGACCATGAATCCTTCGAAGCCTGCTCCTACTGCTAATGTGACACTTGACGTGACATAAGCTTTTTTTCAAAACGTACTTCCTTCATATCCAACTTTTATTACCCCGGCATGCCCTGTCAATGTCTTGCTTATTCAAAAGCTTACATAGGTTTTGCAGATTTATTTTTGCACTTCTCCGTGGAAACGCCTTCTTCAAAGCCGAGATGATTTTCGTTAAGTGTTCATGGCAATCATTTCCTCTTAAACTGTGGATTTTCGGCGTCGTCACATGCGTTCGATTCGAACACAGTGGAACACTTTTGAAGAATGGATTTCTTGATGGTAAATACAAGTTCGAGAACGCACACCTAAGCACACATAGGGCGCAGAAGCACAACGGCATGCGAGTGGTGTAATATAACATAGTATAAAGCTCTGAAGAGACAAAGTGACAGGGGAGTTCATCATCAAAGTGTTACTGCTAAGACTATACCAACTTCGTCTGTTAAGCAGGGCAAGTCTTGGAGATTTACAAATGTGAATTATTGATGCCATTAAGGTTTATAGAATTAATACTAATCAATCGGCAGACGCAAGATCGTCGGTTAGGAAAGTGGGATTCTACTACACTCTGATGCACTCAGTCAGTTTTATCTAGATAAAAATTGTTTTCATGTAAAATGCAAAACGTATACCTTAGAACCCTCCTGTACAGATGTGCACTGGTAAGTGAGGACAGGTCGTTCGAGAAGTCCTTTACTTCAGTACTGATATCAAGTATGTTGGATTGACGGCAGTATTTCTGACGTAGCAAGAGCAGCAGCCCGCGGCTCTGTCTCACAGCAGAGCGCTGGGTGGAGTGCTGAATCAAAAAAGTGAGTACACATTTTGGGGACGGTGACTTCTTTGACTAACAGAACTACTCTCAGATTCATAACCACCAGCGATTTAAGTCTTCACGTACGTCGTTCAAACACAGACTGCCATCTCTCCGCCTTCTTGATAAACCACTCAACAGGAATGATATCACTAAGAAAATAACAAATCCCAGTGATGTTGGGTGATGTGCAATATTTTGACGCCACGTAACACTCGAACTCTCACATCGCCCTTTTGGGGGGCGCGTGCTTAAACGAATTTACTACCGACGCCCGTTTTACCACCACTAGTTCTACGCTACAAAGCAACTATCTGTGAGCAACCAACCGTCAACAGTTTGGCCCGGTGATCAATTTGACATTGAACCAGGTCACATTGACGGATATTGGCAATGTGTACCTCTCCAGGAACACGACCACACAAAAAGCGTTCTGGCTGTACAGAGCTGATTCCTTAGAATTCTACCAAATATCTAAAAGTTAAATCTCGGCAATTCCAGCACCGTGGTTTTCAAAGAGATCTTTTCATTGTGCTATATCAGAGAGAATAAGATTACGTTTCACATTCAATGCACAAATGCATTGCTGACTTGATCCAAACATGGCTTTTTATAGGAAGTTTGGCATGTGTATTGGCATAAATCCTGACTTTTTCAGAAACACGGTTTGTGCTTTGAAAAGGTTTTAATATAGCGCAATATAGCGCTGCAAGAGCAAAAACTGACGTCTCACCCTCGAAGTTTCATTCGCACGTAAGAGTTGAATATGGATCAAAGCATATGCGCGTGTAGAGAACATTAACATTATAGAGGAGCAGATTAGCACCAAAAAAACCTGGGGGTATTTCAAAACGGAAAAATAATCACTATGTAATATTGTGTTATTTATTATTATTCTCAGATGATTTTGTTCACATATTAAGGCCTCTTCTCAACTACATAGTCAACACCAGTAAAGAAAATGGTGGGAGCACTTCGAGGGGGGTTTAGTTTGCAGTAGAATTCTACAAAGTAATCCTCGTGATATAATTTGCTACTGTGAAGCACACGGAAGCCATTGATGAAGATGAGGATAAACGCATGCCAAGTGTTGAATGACAAGAAAGTGTGTGCAAGACACCCGTTGAAACAAAACATCAGTGAATGAACCAATTCCGAAAATGGGGCTGGTTGGATTCAGTTCCCACATTCTCATTCTGATACTGTGATATAAAGTCTCGAGTTTTCTAAAATTAAGGTATTCGTAATCGATAGAACGCAGGATCTGCAACTGCATATTCAAGAGGAAACTTGTAAAAGAATTATAGATTCACAAAATCGTAGTACAGCATTTACGGCAAATAATTCTTGGCAGCAAGTTTCGAAAAAGCAGAAATACCGAATGTCTTCAAGTAACTGTTGGGACCAATTATGACGTTTTATCCGGCTAAATTCCATTTAAGTGATCATAATAACGATTGATTTAACCGTAATCATGGCAAAAATAAAAGTTTTCAGAGCAATCTTGAATTCCAAATAACTCTGACATGTTCGCGGTGAAGTCCTTTAGGTGCTGATATTCAAGTCTCTCTAAGCGTTTTTGAGTCATAGACAGATCCAGAATTATTTTCAGGGCAAATGAAAATATCTAAAAAGATTAGATTTGTGAAATAAATTATCTGAATGATGACTTAAGCGCCTCTCGCCTGCCTTAGTGCCCACCAGAGCACTTACCAATCCGGTCCTTAACGATGTCCGAATAATTCGGAAATTCCTCCAAGTTGACAGATTATTGAAGCACTCACGATATTTCGTGATTAGTCACACATTCCAAGAGATGCCAAACAAGATGATAATCAGCACAGCTAGAAAAAAGACTCTTAACAATAAAAGATGAGACGATCAACCATACGACGTGAATCATGTCTCAACTCCTGAAGGACGACGTGTACCAGCTGAAGTACACGATTGTGTGAAGGCTTTTCTCGCTGGGGCAAAAGTTTTCTCCTAGATATTAGATAAAAAGCCTAAATCTGTACAATTTGAGATATGTAACTGATTTCTGGCTTTTTACTACGCTGTAGTACCAAAAATAAAATTATGTTTCACACTCAATTTGCTTCATTTGCTCCGTTGGGGCTTCGATATCACTCGTCAGCAATGTTTTAGGAGTCATCCGATGACTCAAATCTCAGGGATTTTCACGATGTAATTGATCCTTTCTAGAGACTATCAGTAATGCTGTAAGAGCGAAAAAAGGGTTGCATTTTACTCTTAAAAAGTTACCCCATCTCTTCCACGTCATAGCCACTTTACTGAAGGTAATGGGTAAAGCTTTTACGTCAAAGAAATCTTATTGTTACATAAAGGATGGACAAACGAATAAAGTTTTTCATAGAGGCGTTTTTATGTGAAGAGTGACTTTTTCTCTTGAATTCTTGTATTTTTTAAGGTAACCCCACATACCACATCTTTGTAAAAAAAATTTTCAAACGTTATTGTGCATTTGCGCCCTTTCCTTGCGAGAAGGTGGCTTAAAAGCACATATTCTACAGCGAAACACCTCTTATAGAGGTCTATGTGGCGGTAAATATAGTGTGTAGACGGAGTGTCTTGAGGGCGCGCGTCTATTATTTCCGAGATACGGTACTTTCCCTGTCAGCAACCATTTCAAAAAAACAATTATTTTAGTCTCTTCAGATCTTTTAGCAGTCATTCGATAGCTTAAATCTCGGAAATTTTAGAAGCGTGTTTCTTTTTTTTTGAGAGGTACCCATATTACGCTGTAACGATATGATTAGAGTTTTATTTCACATTATACCTTATTTTGAGTGCTTTATTAAGAACCACGCTCAAATTTCAATAGATCCTTTCATTATTATTTGAGCCAACTTGTCATGTGGTCTGGTAAGGGCTCTTGTACACCCGATACACGTGCTTTCGTCCTTACAGACTCGTCAGTCGGGCCGAACCCGTCGTCTTTTGACGTTTTTATAGTCAGTTCTCTCGGGAGCTCTGCTCCCTTACTACTGATTATGTTTTCTTACTATCTCCATCTATTGAAATTTGAGCGTGGTCTTAATAAAGCACTCAAAATAAAGGCATAAAAGGATAAAAATACCAGCCAAAGAGCAATCGAGTGCGCAAACGCTCTGTGTTAGATGAGAACGCTTGACATAGAACGTAAAACGTTCGTCTTCGATAACTTTCTGCAAGGCAGCAAGCTCCCGAGAGAACTGACCACAAAAATATCGAAAGACGATGGGTTCTGCCCGACTGACGAGTCTGTAAAGATGAAACAGTTGTATCGAGCTGTACAAGAGCCCTTACCAGACCACATAACAAGTTGGCTCAGATAATAATGAAAGGATCGTTTATTTCACACTCATGAATTTTTCGCTAAACAAAAAATTTTCCTCCAGAAATTCAGTAGTTGTTCAATAGCACTTACAGCTTTTTTGTTCTTTAACTAACTTTTTTATTACCCTGTAATACTGAAATTAAGATTGCATTTCACATGCGGCGCGTATGCTTCCCACCAATATGTAGCTGGATTGCTTGACTTTGGCATCACGTCGTCGCCATTCAATAACTAGTCGATACTTTAAGTCTTGAAAATTTCATCGGTGTGCTTGCTTTTCGAAAGAAAACCCGTAGCGCGCTGTTGCAACAAGAACAACTTGTGTTACACGCTTAAGCGCTTTTTCGCTGAACACAGCTTTTTTCTCACATTTCCAATAACCATTCGATTCCACAGATCTCTTACAATTTCAATATTATGTATGTTTTTCAAAAATTCTTATCGCGCTGTTACAGTCAAAAAACCTTGATTTTCGCCCTCGGCGTCGTATCAATGGCGCGGCACAATACACTTTGGCATGCGATGCGCTCCGAATGCGAAATTCAGTACTCTCTGAGCTGTTTAAAAAATAAGTAGCAAATATCGCGCTGCTCAGTCGATCAACTGTTGCCTTGATCGGGTTAACTGAGCCAAATCCTTGGCAAATGCTCAACTCCAAAGGGACGGCTATTGAAATCGATGCGCACGGAATGAATTATGTAGCGGTGTTCTATTTTCGCTGTTTGATCAAAGTTTTTTCTGTTTTGCAAAAATTTTTGGAATTAGTGTATTAATTTGATCGAACAAAATTCACTCTACTCGTTTATTTGCTTTTGGTTCGGATATATAAGTCTTCTATAGACAAAAACGCTGGTTTGTTGCGCAATCATACTGAATTTAGCAATCAATGTATCGTATTGCATTGTACAAAGAGTGTCGCAATTTCAGATTATGACGGCTTTAGTACTAATGAAGTGTCAGATTTGTTCACTTCATTTGCTGAAGCCTACAAAGTTCCATGTAAGATTAGAAAATTTGCAACAAATAACAGCTTTCCGTCTATTACCTTGCCCTGCAGGCATCAGTCCGCATCCCAACCCTATTGACATCATGACTAACAGCATATCATAAAAATGTTTGTTTAAAATCTTGCAATGTCGACTTTAGCTCCTAAAAATCTATAAATGTTAGCTTCACCAAATTTTCACTTTACTGACATCATTCATAAAACAAAGTGTTCACAACATTCACTCGTGAATGATGTTGTTTGTTTGTTTTTTTTTTTTTTTTTTGCAAGGCGAAAACCTACTCATCCATGAAAGATCTTGGTGCTATGAGGTACATCAGAAAATAAATAGAAGATATAGGCAATCAACCTAGAAAAGAATTTCAGCAAATGCACCACTTTTTCAACATTGAATTTTATTCCCACCCATTTTGATTTGCGGATATAATTTTGATGAAGTATTGATTTTCAAAATAATATCGACGTTGGTGCACTTATACGGGAAGCGCAATTAGTGTGACAAAGCAAAAGATATGTTTGATCAAATGTAGCACAAATTTTAATACGAAACGTTTCAGCAACAAGTTTGTGAAATGCAAAGTAGTCTTAATTAGCCTTATTTTGCTTATTAGTTTCGCACAATTAGAAGCCTATGAAATCTCTTTATTGATGAGGAGGCCGATTGCTAACCAAATGAGGACTTCTACGGAATCTAACTAAAAGTTTAAGCAGAGTGGTGGGAAATGAGATAACACTAAGAATCCTTCTAAACGAGAAAGCGAAAGGGAAACCGAGTCAAATTTGGTAGTTTAAGAAATAAGTGTTGAAGACATTAGAATTGTAACTGTTTGAAGACACTAGATTTGTCAAGAGATAGAAGAGTCCTGCACACATGAAACTGCTAATGTACTGAGATGAGGGAGTAAATTCGATGTTGTAAAGACAGCCACTGACGTGTCATTGAGAAGACGCTTTCTCATTCACCTTTTATAACGTTCCAAGTTCCTCATCAAAGTAGATGTTTATTGAAAGCCTTCGGTTTCACAAAATTTTTCCACTTTTTATTTCTGAAATTATGAGTAGAAAAAACATAATTTTGTATTATACATTTCGATTAATGAAGTCTAAATCCTTTAGTAACTGTCCTAAACCTTAGCAATATGCCTTGTTTGTAGGTCAGTTCACGCCGTTTCATATCCTGGATTCTTGAAGTAATCCAGAAATGATCTGTGTGGTCAGGTTCAAATTGACGAACAATTACAAAATAAATCCAGGAGCAACTATGTGATCTCACGGCTGTCCAGTGGTCAGTTAAATACTTGGTATGGGAGGTAGAAAACAATTTGAAAACAAAGTAAGCAATTGATATTGATATTCAGCATTATCTTCGGCAAGATATTTGACTTGATGTGAATGCCGTCTATCTTCTAAAACTCCTCCATTCTGAATTACAAATTGTGTTTGGCAAATCTGAGATTTTGGAAGAGCTCATCTGTCAGCAGATTTACTCTTGAGAACGGCGACATAAAAAGTGTTACTTTGAAAACCTTTACTCATTGTTCAGCAGGTGAGAAGCTGTAATGTTTCACGTCTTCAACTAAGTAACACTACACATATAGTCGAAGAAAAGAAAGCTCATCTCAAAATCAGCATGTTTGAAGGAATGTTCCGAAACGGAACAAAATAAACAAAATAATTTTGTTTGATGCGCCGCTACTGACAAATCGTAAACACTGTCATCAGCACTGTAGAATTATCGACTTATTATGAGTTTTTCACATGCACTGATTGAAGCTGAATAGGCACAGTCCTTCCCTTTATTTGAAAGTTGCACAACATTGGTAATTCCTTTTCCTCAAAACTCGAGGGTTAACGTTTCGGCGGCAACGCCTTCGTCACAGCCTTATTTAGTTTTATGAGAGCGGTTACCGGTCTAGTGTGACGCAATTTGCAAAATCAAACGTTAGCCGTCGAGTTTTGAGAAAAAGGAAGTAAAAACCTTGTGCAAGATTCAAATAAACAAAAGGACATGTCTTGGATCAACTTTGTTCTAACAGCCACGATATCACTGTATATTGTGTCGTCGCCACATTCGCCTCCCCCTTTGCTACAGTGCGGGGCTTAATGAGGGGCGTGGGTCACTAACGAGGAGAGCGAGATCTCCGAAACACGTGTGTATGATTTTGGCATACCAACATCGATTAAGGCTCTTAACATTCCTATAAATTATGAAAGAATAGTACAGTTTGTTAGAATTTTGTATTTCTTCAATCATGCTGAGGTTTAGAGGTAGTCGGACTTTCAAGCTGAATATGCAGTTAGCGTTGTAGCAATTCCGCCTTTTAGCAGAATTGCTAAACAACACAGAGTTTCGCTAGCATTCTATTTTCACTTTGAATACAATACTATCCTAAGCTGGCGGATTCAATCAATGGTTTTTGCATTAATGGATGTATGAAGTTATGTAGACTATAAAAAGTATACGCTGTCTGCAGAGTCCATCTCAAAAAATGCTCTCAGGTTATGTGATTTTTTGATTGCAGTCCTCTTAATGCTGTTGTCTGTAGCTCGATCACTAGAAGAAATATCCAAGTTGCTTCCAATGCGAATTTTATGTCTGCTACGAAAGTTGTGGTTCGGAAACTATTGATTTAGATTTCAATTTTCGCACTGATCTTGATCTTATGCACTTGTTGCAAGGTGTATTGCATTTGCAGATAAGCTTTCAGTTCTATTCTCCTTCCCTGCAACTTTAGAGGTAGAGTAATTGAAGTTGTGCATTATACAAGTGCACAATGCTATGCGCTATTAGTTTTGAAGCATAAGTCTCGGAATTCTGTCTTGCATTCTGTTTTTGAACTATAAGAAAATTTGGAACTTGTCCAACTTGTGGTTAGCCGTATCTTCTGATGTCGTCAAAGCATGAGACCAGGCAACAGTTATTTATAACAGGATGAGCTCACCAATGACATGCGGCACAAAATCCTTCAATGAGAGACTTGAATATGCTAAAGCTTTCATTTCCAACTATTGTTATTCCTAGTCTACCTATAACGATACACGAATTATGCCACGCTTTAGCTGTGACGTTCATATAACTAGATGAGAGAGTATCTGTCCTTGGGGTTTTCATTTCTCGATCGAATACAATACTGTTTTCAAAGTGTACAAAGAATTCTGTAGTGAAACTATACATTGCTAAGCAATTCAGTACAGCTCATGACTGCTACGGAACTCGTACGACGTGGAAATACAAGTAAAGACTGTACAATATGATAATGCTTATTCGACACCGTTCGGCGTTTAGGAAAATTTCATAGCACGACCGATAATTCTTCAGAGCCAATGGTACTTTCGATTTCTCATTCGCAAAAGAGAAGAAACAGTATTATTATAATGTTAGTGGAACACTTCTTGCTAGCATACTGAAATTGAGATGAAACTAGGCGACATATGTGAGATCGCCTGCACGAACACTTGAAGCATTTTTCATCACATCTTACCTGTGAACTTCTGAGCGAATAGTTCTTACCAGTGACACGCTCAAACCGTCGTCCTTTGAGTATAAGTGTACGAACTGACGGGTGTACCCTTTCAACCTAATCGGCGAACTATTAGCATAAAATTATTTATTATCTACACGACTCTTCATCACAATTTTTATGTGAGGATCTCAGTACTTCTAGAGAACATTTCGTTTCTTGCCTTCCTCTTAAATGACGTAGAATTCTGATCGAGCTTACTCCTTGCAATCTCGAGGATAACCTGGCCGTGGCGTTCCACAGGGGCTCTTGTTGACTGCCGGAGTGTTGGTGGTGGAGCTCAGCTCCATGCGCGCTGTGACCAGCGTCACAACCACTTGGCCACGGAGCCCCCTATTATCATAAGAATGGCCTTCAATTGATTAATGAGCCCCACCTCGATCATTTGAGCAGCTGAAATCACAAAATGAAAGCAATCGATGTTGTGTGTCTGCATAGTTTTAGACTAAAGGCAACGATAATTGCTTACAGTATCATGTGACAAAGATCTTCATTTACATCATGCGCCCAAGTTTGGGGGTACCTTTTTGAATACAGTAACTTTTTTGGTAGGTATATTGGCTCAAAGGCTACTATAAAATCGATTAACGTCTACCATTTGGCTTATTTTCGCATTGGTTAGAAAGAGTTTTGATCTACTGCTTTTACAACCTTTCTTTTGAAATGTCAGCATACGCTCTGAAAGCATGTTTGGAGTCTCTTCAAAGTTGATAACTTATGTCACTACTCTTCGTTGCCTGCCTTGTCTATTAGAAAAGAGGAGGGTGGCTCCAAAAGAGGCTCTAGGGAGGTTTGCGTTAGACGGCGACAAAAGAATATCCGATCCATTCGCTTGACAAGAAATTTTTATAGGAATGCTAATAATCGTTCGAAAGCTCAAATCATTGGCTAGAGTGATGCGTTACAGTTACTCCAAAACACCGTTTTATAGCACTGTAAAATCTAAAAAGTAATATGTTTTTACCATCAAGCGTTTTTTTCTTATCTCGCTTATGTTTCCTGCACTAAACTCCTTTTTTAGACTGCTCGCATTCTTTCAATAGGACAACCTCGATAGAGCAGCTTTTACACATTGCCAGACAGAGCTCTTTCTCTGGACTATTAGTGACCATTGACAGCGTGTTTCAAGCATTCAAGCGCTATGCTTACTTTGTGGAAAGGCCGTTTAACTGCAGTTAGAAGGGAGAATAAGATCGAGTTTCAAGATTCGGTGAGCATATTTACCGGTTAATCTACGGGCTGGGCGGAGCAACCGATCGAGGACCTGGCGCATTAAACGTCAAGAGTGCAATTTGCTATTCGATTGACTCTAGATTAAATGATCAATCCAGATACCACAATATTCTCTCTGCATGTTCATATGCTCTTCGTGCTTCCAGCGGATTATCGCGTGATAAAAATGAGGGCGCACGGCAGGTGTGAAACGTTATTTGATTTTGGATCTTGCATTCTTACAATAGACTACTTATAAACCGGTTACCTATGGCTTTAGCCAGAGACTTAGGCTTTCGAATGATTAATGACCTTCATATGAAGAGTTCCCGCCCAGAGAATGGGGTCGAGTAGTCATTTGTTGCCCTGAAAAAATCAAGGCTCAAATGATGGCTATACTGTCTAAACGCGCTCAAGCCGAGAAACTAAACATAACGTTTAAACCTCGGAAGGTCTGAAACATTCTTATAGACTTTATTCAATCCCTTAAGCTTAAGATGCGACTTGAGTGGGACTGAGAATATATTGTAAAAAAAATAGTGTTTCGGTAATTTTAGATGGTTCTTTCAAAACATTGGAGAAATGAATAAACCATTGAAGAATTTGTGACCGTTGAACGAATGGAATTAGACAAACTTGATTTGTCTTCATCTTCACTTTGTTAAGAGCTGCCGCCATGTCCAACGATACAATTGAAGTTCGTTATATATTGCATTATTACTAAGGTAAAGGGTCTTTCATAGCAATCTGTAGTCCATGAAATCAAAGAAGTTTAAGAGGAAGGCACAAAAATCAAATGTGCTAATTGACCCTGGTTTTAACTGTGCTAATTGACCCTGGTTTTAACGCTTGAAGTCTTGACGTCGAAGACAAGCCTCATTCAAAACCTCCAAGAAAGTTGAACAACGAAGATATGACTGCAGCTTTGATAGTTCTTTGATTCAAAGTCGAAGGAATGGTACTTTGGTCAAATCCGAAACTTGGCGGAGTGGTGGAAGAAAGCTATAGAAAACGATAGCCTTTATTTTGAAGAAAAGTTGTTATTGCCTTTGCTTGGAATTCATGCATAATTTATCAATTTCTTGAAGTGCCCCATAACTTTCTTTCCAACCTAATAAGAAATTTTGTTTCGCACACGTCTTGGAGAAATTGCGCAAATTGACTACGTTATATAAGCATTTACCTAGGTGAAAATTCGAAACGTTGGAAAAGATTAGTAAAGATGCTTCTGTTCAGTGTCCGTCAGTCGCAATTTGGGAACATCACTTTATTGACTCATCTCGATACCTTGTCAATCCCATGCAGAGTACGAGCTGTGCGCCACAACGCGTCATAATCTTAATACCAGTGCTAATCCGGCCACCGAATATGATACGACTTTCTATAGATTTCCAATTATGCTGGATTTTGAGCGGTATCTTAATCACCCACTCCTTCTCCCCGACCCGCCTATTTTCGGATCCTTCGGCTGACTTTTGTAAAACGCCTTATTTTGAATATCGGTTATCTTTCTGTCAACACAACATATTTCATAGGTGTAAGAAATGTGAGGGGCTCATAGAAAACTCAAAGTCTAGCGAACGCTATTTCTGCTCATCCGGAATTCGTTACCAAAATTTTTTTGCGGCACTTGTTGCGCTTCGTTTCATCAATTGATTTTCATTTACAAATTTTGTCTTGAAGATACAATTCTAACTTCTACTATCTCTCGATTGTGAATATTCTGATTTTGAGAAAGTCGAGATTTTTTGTCCTTAGTATCACGAATGAGAATGTCAGAGTCGAATATAAGCAGCGCCACTTCCGGGATTGGTGCATCTCATGAGTTTTTCTTCCAACAGGTCTCCTCCACGCAGCTTCTTGTTAATTAAAATTTAGCATTCACTCAACATCATCAACCGTTTCCGCGTGCTGCACATTAGCTGATTCTATTACAAGGCTTGCTTCGGCAAATTTTGCTTCTAATTAAACGGTTCGAAATCCCTGCAGTTCTTGGAAAAGTTAAAAAGCTGTCAAGGTGACGATTAAATCTGAGTCTCAAACTTGCCATTACATTGTGAATCGTTATATAAAGGAAATAGCAATTTCGCTCTCAGTTAGGTCTGCATTAGTTGTATATTTATCAGCCAAAAATGAGTGTTCTTACGAACATGGCAAGACTTCCGACTAATCCTATTATGGTTTCTCTGCTGGCTGCAATCTCGACAGTGCTGGGATGTGGAGTGATGCCTGCTGGTCAAGGTAGTAAAAGCAGCATTGTTTTTATTCGTAGAGCTACTTTTCAATCTTGCATATAAGCTCATAAACTCGAATGAAATGAATACATCTAAAGCATCCTAACTAAATAGACATTAAGTCAGAAGTTTTTGATGAAACGATGTCGGATTCAAAGTGAGAAGGGGAAATTTCTTTAAAACACCTAGTATAATAATCCATTTTTGATCATGAACCATGCAATCTGCAAATTTTCGTTGTAGCAAGAAGTATGACCTTCACCGTCACGGTTTCACCACTTTGCCCGTTAGCATGGCTTACACTAGCATTGGCAATTCAGCCAGAGTGCCTGGCATTGCAACTAGCGAAGCGAGCGCCAAGGGATTTGTACAACGTCTTGTAATGCAAACAGTGAGTTTACAAATATAGATTCCACTTTTCTAAGAAATTTTAGGAAGGCGCAGGAGGTGAGTTAAAGTTTTTAGCAAATTTTCAAACTTAAAGTGTTTTCATGCTTGAGTACCTTCATGGAATTTGGTTGAAGATCTTTACTGATAAACTATACCAATAAGCAAAGAAATTTGCTCTTCAGGTCTTTGATGTTCTCGAACACCAAGCTCGTAGCGCTCTCCTACCAGATGCTATAATCTCAGCCATTTTGGGTCAACTTACTGTTGAGATCAGCTACAATCCAGTGAGCAGCCCACTAGTAACTAGCCCGGAAGAGAATCGTGAGTTTTCAGTATTGAACGCATTCAAAACTGCTCAGGCAGAAGTATAACAGGCTTCAAAACATAAGAATGTATGTACTATTCTCAAAAGATGTGCTTCCTATTTTGAAAGAATCAAGCAGTTTTCAAAAACATAAAAAATCTCTAAAGTATGAAAAAAAACTCTCGTAACAGCACTAAAATTTGAGTCTTCAAATCAATATTTTTTTTCTTGTTTTGAGATTAGAAAAGTATTCATATGGATAATCACAATGTGAAAGCACTTCAAAAATAGCTTAGGAGGGCGAGGGGTGCCGTGACCGAGTGTTTCTGATACTCGTCGCGGCGCGCGTGGAGTCGAACTCTACCCTCCAACTTCCTCCGGCAGTCAACACAATTCCCTATGGAGCGCCAAAGCCAGGTTGTCCCCCAGACTGCAAGAAGACTCGCTCAAGAAGTATTCTACGGCGTTCAGGAAGAAGACGCAATAGTGAATTCAATGTTAGAGGTACTGGGATCCGCATATTGGGAAAAACGCTGTGGAGACGGATCTGTAAAGTAAAAAAAAAGTTCAAGAATGACAGATTGCTCGAAAGTTTAATTTTTCCAGCTTTCTTTTGTAATGAAGGAACTTGTCTTTATATGACAAGTAGTTTCTTGCAGATCCACGAGTAGCAATGATAAATAACTATTGCATAATCGTTGGCAACACGGTGACGGGAATTTGCACTGTAGCGATGCAACAGGAGGGAATGTGTAATATGCCAATGAACAACATGGTGACAGTCACAGCTATTAACGACACACACTTGACAATTTCGGGAACTCTCTCGGTTGGGATTACTCTCCTTCCTGTACAACTTTGTTTTTCAAGGAATTCTTTGCAGACCACAAATATCATCATGGCGAATTGGTCGAGAATAATGTGGCAAAATGTAGTGAACAGAGCGGTTCGAATGTTGGCATCGGGTCCATTTGGATCGCCTTTCTTCTCGGCAACTGCCACTGTCGATGGAAACTGAAATTGAGCTGTGATATGTTTTGAGACAAACATCTTCAGTCAACCGATATATATTTATTTATTTATATATATATTATATATATATGAGCGTTGCAGCAGCAATAAATTGGCATTTCTGTGCCTGCTAGTTAGAGTAATGCAAATGATTACGTCAAGCGCACAACGTGATGGGTTCAGATATAGATTTTTTGATGAAAACAGATTGAAAATTCACGAATAGCAAGAGAAAAAAAAGCAAAAGAACTCTCTTTACTTAATCTTGAGGAAACGCTTCCATCAATCTTCTCTGCTAAGTATTTGAGAAATGATCTCGCGGACTAAAACAAGTACCACCTAACAATAATGATAAGCAACACAATAATACATAACATTACAGCGAAAACGAAAATAGTGTAGGCAACAGAAAGGCGGTAACATTACAATAAATGGACATATGAACTAGAATAAACGATATAATAATAAGTCATGATTATACTAGTCGATAGTTAAAATACATACATTGAAGCATGTTGACTTTGAATGCTATTTAATTGTCAGGAACAAAATCGTTTTCATGCCAAGATGTTTCCCATATCCGCTGTATCAGTAAATTAAAAGCTATCCAGTTCTCAACAATTCGTTTTACTATGAAGATATTTCCCTATACCGGCATATAATCGGTAAGTGAAAACAAGGATGGAAGGCGCTTGAATCTTGTAGATTAGCGATCTTCCTGTTGAGCTATCACAAGTCTAATGGAAGGCTATTGAAATGCGAAGTGGGAGAGTTTCAGTTGTTCAATGATACTACTTCAATGTTAACTTCATCACGCTTGCAGTCGTGTGTTCTTAGGCGTCTTTGTTAAAGAATCATTTGGCGATTTGGGTGACGCCCATGCCATTGATAAAACTACCAGTTTTTCTTTGAAAATACATTTTTTGAAGAAAACCGCCGCCCTGCTAAGATGTCTAATTAATATTACTATTCATATCACGAGTGAGCTCTCTGAAACTCTTCTTGCAGAACACTCGTATTCGTTACCTTCTGTAGTCGGACGGTAACTCAATCAAAGCAGACTCCGTGAATGGTTCTCAAGAATTTATCAGCAAAATGTCTTAGGGAGACTTCGCTTTGAGCGAGCTAATTCCCTAGCCGCTGGTCATTCTAATACGAAGGCCACTGGTTCTTCTGCTTCTCTCGAGTAAATTTTATGAGCAGACTTCTGAATTTTTTCACTAGATTTGACTCAAGGAAAACGAAAACCCATACCGTATTTACGACTGTCATAGCATCGATCCGTTTCAAAAGAAGACGCAGGCAACGAAGCTCTACAAAAAAAAGACTTGTCTACAATCTTGTATCAACTAGTACTCATGAGCTGTCATCGAAATACACCAAATTGCTGAAAGTTTCAAAGGGATATTTAGGTGCGAAATATTGTTTTAGTGCCTAATTTTAATCTGCTTTTCGAACTTATCCGAGTAATTTTGATAAAAGGGTAAAGGATAAAGATCTTGATGCTGATCAGTCCGAGGGGAATGTGCCATGCTTTAGCCTTTTATTTTCCATTTCGCTTAAGGTGATTGAATGAATGCCTAGCCTTTACAATGACTCGCGGTGGCCTGTCGCTGAACTAAGTAGTGCTGCTTATCCTCCCAGACAAATCTGAGGCCAATCTGATACCAATTTACCGGCTCCGGATGGATGGATGGCTTGGTGAGCTATGAACCAGAGATCAAACCATTAACCCCATGTGCGACGCAAGGCACTTCTTACCACTTCGCCACATGAGCTCCTATGATGCTCGTAGCCACTGGAAATAGCTATTTTTAGTCCCAGTTTATTGATTCTTTCCTCACCTCTTCTCCTGTGCTTGTATATATAGGCGTTCAGTTTTTCTGATAAGTGTTGTTTTCATGTGTGGGCATGAGACGAAAGGCTGCAAACCAATATGTTTACCTTACTCAAACCATTTTGTCCAATAGCCATTCTCTAGGAGCTGGATTTTGAAACGAAAATTGGAGCTTCCACTTTAGACATTACAATGGTGACAAAGCATAATGCTCTAATCGCTAACTCATAGCTGACTCATCAAACTGTGAGAAGCATTTCGCCGACCAGCGGAAGCTTGAGCAACTAAGACATTGCTTCATGAGGGTCATCAGTTGATGAGCTACGCATATTTGATTTCCTTTATTTTCTGTAGCGAGCTCGAGAATGGCTTGCATTGTTAATTTGATAAGTTAGTAGGAAGCGAACCACAGGTGATTGTGAACATTTTGGCAGTGGATAGATGAGTTGATAACAACTTAAGCACCAGAGTGATGATAATGTTGAAAAGCCACATTATTCTGCCTATTGGTGCGCCTAGTGATTTTGCAGTGAGTAGTCATCTATGTGAGGGTGATCAACCATCTTAAGTAGTTTACGTCTGATTTACTTTCCCTACTAACAAGCATTTGAACCAATGTGGAGTGCTGTACAAAAAAAATTGGCGTCAGCCGGGATTCGAACTCAGATTTTACTCTTTCCTGGAGCATGTGCTATACCGTTGCACCACCGACGCTCGTTTTGCACAGCACTCTTTTTACGCTGCAACGCGTTGGATGTTAACAACCTTTTTCACAAATAGAATAAGTATAGCTATTAAACGTTGTTTGAAAAGGGCAGGTTTGTATGAATCGGTTGTGACTGAGATGTCGCCGAATAATCTTAAGCGCAAGCTAGTCTGCAATCGCTTGTACGATCGTCTGTGCAGAACAAAAAAGTGCATAATTTGTCCTAACAGGAAACGCGATGACTACATGAATATGGGTACAGTCAACTCAATCTCTTTTAAGGCGTACGGTGGCGGGTACATTGGCGAAACGAGTAGGCCACTCTTTGTCTGTATAAAAGAACACCTAGACGATAAACGTAATTCTAGAGCAAATATTCCACTAGGTGCGCACAGGACACAGATACATAAGGGGGATGATTTTGATGTAAAAGTAAATATCCTTACACAAGCACGCAAGACCCCGGCCCGCAAAGTCCTTGAGGCGTTTTGGATCCATTCCAAAAATTCCGCTATGAATTGTAAAGATGAGTGCCTGCTAATCACGCATGATTTCGCGCCGTATCTTGGATCGATCTTTACGCATTTGAGTCAGGCACACACCTCGTCCATATAGCACTCAGTGCGGCTGGTCTACATATATAGTGGATACCATATCAGCAAAACGGTGAGTCAAATCTAGCTAATTATTTCACGATTCAAATTTCTCAAACAGTTTTTCTTGCCCTTTTTTCCTTTCTCTCTTATCCTTCTTTTCTGTGACTTAGTTGATGTAGCTCACTCAGACTCTTTCAGATCAGGCTCTGAAGAATGCAAGACCGAAACGTTAGCCACCGATACGAATTATTGTACTATTTTGTACAAAATAAACTTGTGTTAAAAAGTCCTTTTGGGTGCTGAAGCAACGAAAATCACGGAATATTCCATTCAATGCCGAGGTTAATCAATAGTCGGTCTTGGGAATTTGTTAGTAATTGGAACCTATGAGTAGGTGCACGACCGGACAAGTTAGACTGCTAATCTTGAGTTGAGTAATAACGTAGGTTTCCAAACTTGCTGTCTTTGCCATGTTGACCAGCTCTTTCTATACCTCACAATATTGGTTTTATATTCCTTTTCGAGAATGGTCGTTTGAAGGTATACCTTTATTTCGAGTGTTTTACTAAGACCACACTCAAATTTCAATAGATCTCTTCATTATTATTTGATCCAACATGTTATGTGGTCTGGTAAATAGGCTCTTGTGCAGCCCGATACACGTGTTTCGACTTCACAGTCTCGTCAGTTGGGCGGAACCCGTCATCTTTCAATCTTTTTTAGCCAATTCTCTGTGGGTGCTCCTGTCCCCGCACAAAGAGGTATCAGAGATGAACGTTTTACACTGGAAGTCAAGTGAAATTGTCACCGAACCGACAGTGTTCTGCACTCGATTGCTCTTTGGCTGCTATTTTTATCATATTATACCTATATTCTTTATTTTATTAATCTTGAAGAGGCCTTTAGCATCCGACTGCCTAGGAATGATCATAAGTTTCCTATATTCATCATAAGTGATAACGAATAGATTTCAATTGTGTAAGCCCTCTGATTAGGTGTAAACCCCTCCTTTTTACGTAAAAGTTCCAATCCAATCTTAAGTATTAATAGTGAAAAGGTATTGCAGAGCTTCGTTTAAAAATAAGCGAAAAACTGTGTCGATTTGTCACTTAGGTTTTGTTCATTGAAGAAAACTCGTGGAAAGGGATTGGTGATAGGGCTCCTTCTTATTCTTCAATACCTGGTCTTTTCTAGCCTAGCCTTGTAGTGTAGCTGATTTTGGAGCTCATGCAAACTGCTCGAGATCCTGTGTAGGATAAAGTTCAAAATGGATTGACCTTAGTCAAGCGTAAAGCTTGCACCTGATTCCAATGTCCTCGCACTCTCCGGAAGCATCATGCCATCTGACACTGATTAAGGACGACTCTCGCTCGTTCTTGTTTCCAGGCCTATTAATACAATCGCAAAATCAATTTTTCCATGTTTGATTTATTTTAAGGCTTTTAAGATTATCGCGCTTCCTTATCAGATTATTTCTAATTTATGCAACAATCACTGCAGGCCCTTTTCCGTTAGACGGCGCGAGATGCAGAAACGACCACTCTCGCTGAACAAAGACTTCCCATAGCACTTAGTAATCATTGGAAAGTTTAGATCTCTGGCTAGTGCGCTACATGGCGATTTTTTTGAGAAAAGTTTTTATATAACGCTCCAGTAAAAACATTTGTGCTTCAAGTGCGTATATTTCTCGTAGAATAGAACTCCCCTATTCAATTTCTTAGTAACTATTCAATTGCGTAGGTTTCGACTATTCTAACGGTGTACTTATTTTCTAAATGAACCTTTTCACTGTGATAGCAAGGAAATATTATGGAGTTCCACATATTCAGCGCTTGTTTATCGGCTAATGTGTGGTCTGAATGTCTGCCGACCATAGATTCCATACGGCATTCCACGATCGATCGATCAAAATGCGTTGGCACGTCACATGTGAAATGAGATTCTTGTCATTCGGTTAGACATATATTCTCGCTTCGGAAGAAACCCCACATAATCAAAAGATTTTATCCACGCGTCCATATGGTTTTCGTCGGGCTTCCTCAGTAGTCATAGTAGGATTCTCTTTATACACTTCAATGACGGCCTTTCGTTCAACTTTGCATGGACGTCCGGAGAGCAGGTAGTTCTTCGAGTTGGTGTTGTCGGCGCAAAACTTAGCAACGAACGGAAATGCTGCTCACCTAGCCACAAATTATTGATCCTTTGCCGGCTGATAATCTAGATCGTTCTGTGCATTGCGTCTCATTCCGTGCTCGTAAAGAGCAAATTGCGGTAAAGTCTTCGTTAAGCAGCCATGATGCTGCAAACACGGGCAAACTGAGTACCGAAAGAAAGCTGAGGAAATTCTACACAAAGTGGTGTTGATTTGTTAACCGAGAGATGACAGAAATGTGCTTAAGCTAATGATGCCTAAACATTCCGAGGTCTCAGAGATTTCATCCGCAATGTATTTCATCCGCATAGTATCGATAGCCTTACTGAAGTCACTTCTATCATCTTCAAGCACTAAGTGGCAATCAAACCTTCAATAACGTCAATGATTCAATTTTCATTCAGAGACTACCAAATTGATCTATAGCATCGACTGCTTTTTAACTTCGCAGTAAACATTCAATATAATTGTTCAAAACGCCTAAAGCCTTACCGAGGTAAATACACCAGAGCCTTTTGCTACAATGAAGGATTTAATGTGGGACGTGAGCTACTAGCGATAAGGGTGAGACCCCCGAAGCACGTGTATGTCTCTAGCCTAATAACCTCGGTAAGGTTTCGAACATTCTTGACAATCATATTGAACTACCAAATGTTCATTAGAGTGCGCCCTGTCCACTCAATGGCCTTTTAATCGCTTGCCAGGTGAGATAACAGCGTAAAAGCCAAATGGTTAATAAAGGAAATGTGAACTGGGAATGTCGTGGTAGAGTCATCATCAGATTTTCCATTTGGAGCGATATCAAGATACATCACGATTCATTTTTGGATATGTCAAGGCTGCTAATGGAGCTTGTGGCTCCGTACGGTTTAGTCGAGTCATTGCTGGTAAATTTGCAAGACCTTCCGAGTTCAGCATCAAGTCCTAGAAAAGCGATTTTATGAAAATTCAGAAGGAAAATAACAGGACTAACGAAAGCCAAATTTTTATGGGAAAGCGTTAACCTGTTTGAGTGTGTGGATTATCATAAAAGACTCACCAGCTCATTCACAATATGTAGCACTGCCTCCTTATATTCTCAATTACTTCAAACTGTAAATATATGTTAATTAACAGCTCATTGTATCCAATTTGTGAAAGCCCAGCAATAGCTTTAATATTTTTGTGGCGACATCAAGAACACGTAAAAAAAAGAGAAGGTTAAAAAAGTGAAGTATCAAAATAAATGTTGAACAGCGACAGACATCGATTCTGTATAGCATGAAAAACAACTGTTGCAGTTTCATCGTTTTCGATTTAACAGGTCGTTCAACTGACATCTGACATTTTCATCTAAGAATCTGCTCGGTGAAGCATCAAATTCCTGAATTTCTTCCTCTGTCATTATACATTGTCTGCACCCTTTTTTGAATCCATAAGTAAACAAATAAAGAATAAAAGTCTCATGTTGACAAATTCCTGAGGAATGTGTCACGCATTTCACTCTCCGAAGCACCATTACAGGTGATTCAATGCAAATCGGCCTTTACTAGTGGCTTGTAGTGGCCTGCCACTGTATCAGGTACGCGATTCTACTCTCCTAGACAAGTCTAATTACAACTCGCTAACCATAAATGGATAGAAGACTTGTGGAGCTCTGAATGCGGAATCAAACCACTCACATGTGCCGCAAGGCACCCTTAGCTATTGCGCTACACGGGCTGTTGTGTGGAACTTAACATTTGTTGGCATACTATTTGTTGCATAAAGGACAGAAGATGAAGCTTTCGGGGTTGACCAATCCTCGAAGAATGCGCCAAGCATTCAATTTTTAGCTTCGTTTAAAGTGATTGGATGCATATCGGGCTTTAGCAAAAATTCGTTGTGGCCTAGCGATGTATCAGGCCAGTGCTTCTATCCTCTCAGACAAGTCTAACTCCAATTCGCTAATACTGGATGGTCGGACCGCTTGGTGAGTTGAGAGCTGGAAACTAACCACTAACACGCATGTCGAAGGGCATATTTAGGCAATGCGCCGCATGCTTTCCTGCATCTATCTAATCTATGGTTGAAGCACCTTTTTTCACTCAAATGTGGGCGGGTAAGCGACTTCACTGCGTAATTGGCTCGAATCATTGCCAGATGCGGTGCTACTCTGGGCATCAGTTGAGCACTTCAATGCGGCACGAAATCAAAGAGTTTATTAGTCTTGTTGACTCTCAACAGGTCTGCTTGTCAATGCAGATTATGACCAATTGATCCTACACTGGTGTTTTGAGAACATCTCGTCAAGAGCAAGCCAGTAGTCTCTTCTCACTGTAGAAGCCAGTAAAGCATTAGAACCTCTGTTGTAAGCTTTTTCTCGAAAGGCGACCAGTTTCGTATGCTTGTTTCTTTTGATTCTGAGTGAGGACAACAGACTGCCTTCCAGATAGCGTGAAGAATTTCGTTGGTACATTCAATGTAACCGAATTTGCCCGAGAATATATTGTACAAGTGAACCAAAATCGATCCATTGACTTTTTTTTTACTTTGTCATGTATCTTAGCGTGAAAACTTAGCTTTAAAAGCCTAAGACATTATATCTGACCTGTAGATCTACAATCTGTGATAAGAAAACATCGCATTTTGCGCTCTTTTCGGTAATCTGGGAATAAGTGAAAAAACGACTCCATTACCGCTGAGCAGAAACTTTCCATACGAGTGCTAGTAATCATACCAGAGCTTAGTTTCTGGCTACTGCACCACATAACCATCTTTAGAAAAGCCTTTATAGACCAGTAGCTTTTGGAATATAATTATGTTTCACATACACGACGTGCTTTTGTATTTCGCTTATTTTTTTTCTGGGCAAAGCTCTTTCCTCAGACCACTAGTAATACTTCGATAGGTCAATTCTCAAAGCGTGTAAAAATGTGTTTGTTTGTCAGAAAAGCTTTCACGACTGCGCTGTAACAGAAGGAAACATTTGTGTTTCACACACACGCTTTGCTCACTCACAGACCAAAGCACTTCGTTTAGTCTATTAGCAGCTATTGGATAGCGTAAGTTTTTGAATTCCAATGCCGCGATTACTTTCTGGAAAGAGTCTTTCTCTGTAGTGTAGCAAAGAAAATGAACTTGATTTACATACGAGGGAATTGGGTTTTTGATTGATTTACGGACTAGGAAGGGAACAAGGGGAGAGAGCTGCCAGCGGTTCCAGCACGGCGATCGATCGATGACTTGAAAGGCTCACATGTGAAGTGCGATTTTGTCATTCAATTAAGATTTTGGTACTTTTACCGGTTGATAGCACACTTTTTGAAGTCTATCCCTTCTCTAGATGAGAATTTTTTACAAAGAGTGTGGGTATATCATACGTTTAGTAGCGAATATTTTCTTAAAGCACGTTCAAATTTCAAAATGCGTGATAATCATTTTTGAGTCATCAAATTGGTTTTTCATGAGAAAACTTATAGAACACGATACACGTGTTTCGGCCTTGACAGCCTCGTCAGTCGGGCAGCATCTTTTTTCTGTAGTCAATCCTCTCGGAAGAACCTAACCCCATAATAGAGTTGGAGCGTACAACCTTTTTTGCACATGCCATTAAGTGAGAACATCACTGAATGGACACTGCTCTACACTGGATTGCTCGTGGCGGGTATCGTTAAATATGTCATACCTTTCGTTTCGTACTAATAATCATTCGAAAGCTCAAATTTTTGGCTAGCGCTGTACACAACCAATTTTTCGAGAAAGCCTTTTTATAGCGGTGTAAGACTCAAAATAAAATTTTTTCCCATCAAGCGCGCAATTCAACTATCACTTTGCTGAAAGCACGAAAAGCCCAGGACGTGTAAAGGAAATCTTTTAATGCCACAATCAGACGTTTAATCTGGAGTTCCTTTAGAAGCGATGAAGCAATTCCTAATTAACTAACAAAAATCGCACTTCAAATCGACGCCATTGATCGACGATCGCGTCGATTTTCAGAAAATAACCATAGAGTTAGAATCTTCAAACCTTACGCTATCGAATTTTTACTGATAGTCTAAAGAAGAAGCTCTGTCTTACGAGAAAAGGCGTGTGGGAACACAAATGATACATTCCCAAGAAACGTTATAATGAAGACTTTTTTAGAAAACGGCTACGCAACGCAATACCCAGAGATTTGAGCTTTTGAATAGATGCTAACACTCTCTATGTAAAATTTTTGTCCATTGACAGAGATGGCTTGAAATCTATGCTATTAAAAGGAAATGTACAAAGAAGTTCTACTCCATTTTGACAAGGGCTCTGGGTCGAACGGGTTTCTTTCGGATATAAGAGGTTAAATGAAAATCCGGCCTTATTCTCTAAACAGGAACTCTTCATAGGAATGTTAGTAATCATTCGAAAGCTTATGTTTTTGGCTAGAGTCCTACGCAGCCTGTTTTTCCAAAACACTCTCTTGTA
This sequence comes from Parelaphostrongylus tenuis, assembly GCA_019055375.1. Lineage (NCBI taxonomy): Eukaryota > Metazoa > Nematoda > Chromadorea > Rhabditida > Metastrongylidae > Parelaphostrongylus > Parelaphostrongylus tenuis. Next base: position 142,057 of record JAHQIW010003486.1, read on the forward strand.
ACGCTGTAACATTTGAAACAAAATTATGTTTAAGACGATCACGGGTTTTCTTTTCTTATGTCTCTTATACTTCGCTGGACAAAACTCCTTCTCAGGCTGCAAGCACTTTTTCGACAGCACTAGTCTCGATGAACCCAAACTGTGCCTGTTTTTTGGAAAAGCTTTTTTGACAACGCTGTAGGGAAAGAAAAAATTTGTGCATTACACTTTGCCGCACAGAGCTCTTTCTTTAGATTAGGAGTAGCGTTCGATAGCGTAATGTTTGCTGACTCCAACTCCGTGCTTACTATGTGAAAAGACTGTTTCTCTACAATTCAGAAGGAAGAAATGCCCATTCGCCATAGCGCAAATCGATCGATGGTCGTGCGAAAACAGCCACATTCGGCCACGCCTCGTCCCCTTTCCTCTTCCTAGCACCCCATGGAACAGTCAAAAGACACCTTTGCTTATATGTGAATCAATCTTTTTTTTTCTTTGGCAGCAGTAAAACGGTCCGAGAATAAGTGCAGCGTTTGAATCAACAAAAAATTAGGCTCTTGAGTGAATAGTTATAGCCGAAAGAAAGCGCTCTGCCCTGGGAGAAAAATGCATGTGTGAAACACAAAAGATCTCCTTCCGTAATAACGCCAAAAAGACTTCTGCGAAAACCGGATACTTGGAATATTAGCCAGATATCTAAACTTTCGAATGATCTGCATACATAGCAAAGCCCCAAAAATGAATCGAAACTAGGAATGCCTCGTACTCGTATTTTTGGGAGTGACAAATCGTATTGAAAGCACTACCAGCTCCGGAGATTTATCAACCTCCTTGTGAAGTTTCCATAAACGCCAAACGGAGCTGAATAGGCAATTTCATGTTTTATCAGCTCTTTGATACATTTCAGCGTTGTAGGAGTTCCGGGTTGTAGAAGTTCTGTGTTGTAGCAGTCATATGTTGTTCTGATTAAATTGTTGAGCGAAGAATAGTTTCACCACGCGTTGTTCCCATACTTCGATTATAATATTGTAATGTGTCGACGAATTTTGGGCAAAGCTCCTTAAAACTGTCTGACTGAGGATCAAGTGAAGAGAAATGGTCATCGTATGTAGTTGATAGCGAATAACCTCATTGAAAATTATCACCTTTGATAATATAATGTTTTGAACCCTTTTTTTCTTTTTTAAGTTTGTATTTCTTTATCTCTGAAATAATTGTTCACGTTGGTGATTTCTTCTTTTCAGAACCTCAACGTAATGGCAGTTGAAATCCAATTCGAGTGTTTGTAGAAAATTCTACCTTTCATTGAGCTTCTCGAATGGAGAATAGTCAACTTGTCATGTGGTCCGGTAAGGGCTCTTGTACAGCCGATACACGTGTTTCGTCCTTACAGACTCGTCAGTCGGGCAGAACCCGTCGTCTTACAATCTTTTTATAGTCGGTTCTCTCTCGGGAGGTGAATATGATAAAAATACCAGCCAAAGAGCAATCGAGTGCGCAAACACTCTATGTTAGGTGAAAAGTTCGCTTGACATAGAGTGTGAAACGTTCGTCTTCGATGACTCTCTGTAAGGGAGTAAAGCTCCCGAGAGAAGTGACTATAAAAACTTCGAAAGACGACGGGTTCTGCCCGACTGACGAGTCTGTAAGGACGAAACACGTGTATTGGGCTGTACAAGAGCCTTTACCAGACCACATGACAAGTTGGCTCAAATAATAATGAAAGCATCTATTGAAATTTGAGCGTGGTCTTGATAAAGCACTCGAAATAAAGGGAAAATAGTCATTTATGTGTTTTCCATTCACTGTCAGCATCAAGTCCTACCGCAGAAAATCAATCTTTGTTATAGCGCTGTGTCAGCTAAAAAACAGTGGCTGGGGAATCTCGTTGAAAGTCATAAAAATTACACCTAACATATCACATTTCAATCGCTTTTAATAACAAGCTTGCCTTTCTATATACTGGTCAGGTGCGTCAAGGTTAAAAGAGTGTTGACTTTCGAAAACAGCTAAATGAGAGCCAATGACTAGGCCAGTATGGCAAAATGCATGCCGTATTGCTTTGCTGCTAAAAACCAACTTTATGTTTTCTAGTTTAAGGCTTCTGAGACTCAACATTGACACAATATATAAAAAAACAGCGGTGGTGCTCTTTCGCTTCGCTCGAACTCGCTGAATCACCACTGTATCCTGATGAGTGAGGATAGAGAACATGGTGGTAGTATGGAAACACAGTTCACTCATACTGTTGGAGCACTAATGAAGAGTCATCGATTCGAATGAGCTCCTCCTCCGTCGTTTGAGCAGCTGAAATCGCGAAGTGATGCCGGTGCTCTGGCGTCGTATTGATTTCCATAACAAGAAGCGGTATTTCCTCAAGAGTAGTTCTAGAAAATCTTCAACGCGTGAAAACACTGGTTCAGCATAAAACACTGGTTCATATGTTTAAACAGAGTAACTTTTTTCTGTCTACGGGTAAATTGGCTGAAATGGCATCATCATGCTGGCCTGCCCTTGCCCTCGAAGGGATTGTTACCACTTGGCGAGTAATAGATTGGTGACAATCTATTTTGCTGGTTTTCGCACTACTCTAAAACCTAAGTTATGATAATGCGTCCTGACTGCTTTTGAGTAAGAAAACAGCATTTGAAGTTGCAGTTTTAAGATGAACTTTCTTGAAGTTTTTCAGAGAAATGGGATAAACGATGCCAGATTGCGAAGGTACATGGGATGGAATAGACTTTGTGCTAGATTACAGCAATGAGGAATTTTGTTCAATCCATACATCGCAAAAAAATTCCTGGTAAATAAGGCGTTTCAAAAACATCTTACCTGATCAGATGCTTGGAATGTTTGGAAAGTGACCATGGAGACCCTAGTTTAAGGTCACCTCACATGAATTTTTCGAAACAACCGTTTGACCTTCTCATTTTGATAATTGGTACTACTGCTTAAGAAAATAGAGTTTCACTTCATTAAGGACTAGATGACCTATGCAGTTGCAGTCACTTTTTGATTGAGACACCTTTTTAAGCATTTCCGTTGTCTTTCTACTATTATTACAGCTTCGTGTTATGTCCGTCTCCCTGGGAATATCACTAAAAAGTCTAAGTAATATGCTGACAGAACTCATCTTCTTCTTCTCACCAGAATAAAAATTTTCATCAAACGCACTAAATGTGAAAACGATGAGGAGTACTGAAATTGGGAAAACGCAGTTTTTCTCACAAATGTTGCCATACTGTGTCCACCAAAATTGTGGTCGTTTCCGCGAAGTCAAATCTCCTCCTGCAAATTTTCTATAAAAAGTGGACCCGCAATCGTCGATGTCTTCTTGATTGCCACTATTTCAATCGGGAATAATCAGGGTTTCATGTCACAAAGTTGCAAATGAGAAAAATTATGAATCATTTTCAAGCGTGTCACTGGAAAAATTGACATATCAAATGGTCTTTTCAGGATAATTCCCAGGTGTCTCATTGCAGCACAAAAGCCGACATCCATTCTTCCCATTGAATAGTTTCTGGCTTTGAAGTAACAGAGGGTGTGAAAAACTTGTTTCAAAGGATGTGCCTTGAAGGGGTTGGGCTACTGCCCACAGATCTTAAGATTGCTCTGTCACGCAACGTCCACCTCACATGACTGTGATATTGATCGTTTGTTACTTGTGAATCAAACGGATGTAAAATGAAAAACTGGATTTACTCGTGCTTTCAATGTTTGCATAGATTTTAGAAAATACTAGTGAACTCCTTGCAAACATGGAAAAACCATCGGGGACCGTTACTGTCCGTAGTGCGGCTGGTAGGCACAGTGTCGGACCATCTTGATATGTGGGGTGATACCTACAGGTCAAGGTGATCGGAGAGAAACTTTATGTTAGTACAAAAATTCTCCCAAAGTTTGCTTGTCAGAGATATAACTCCGACAGATTGGTTTGATAATGTAGTTTGACAACGTCTGTATATTAACTCGTCATCGTCTATAATTCACTATTTTTTGTAAGCAATATTCAAAGCACCCGAGAAGTAAGTCAAAATTAACCGGCTAGGCTCGCTAGGCCACAGCACAAAACGGAGAGGATTTGAAGTAGAAGGAAATCATCATTGCACAGGGGGGGGGGGGAACAAAAGCCGCAACGTGTATGGTCTGGGAAGCGTTGAAATGATACCACCATCCAAGAATGAACGCCAAAAAGAGTGTCTCAATATCACACCTACATACGACAAAGGCTTTTTATAGATGTAGAACTTTAACGGTTTTGATCGTTTCGGTTAATGCCAACCAAATGTAGCTTTTCAGTGAGTTCAGTCGGTATTAGTTAGATGATCAGATTGTAGCAATTCAGGATGACAAATGCAGGGTGTCCGAGTCCGCGGTCTGTCGGTAGTCGCTTCACTCGTGTATTGGATGCAGATCGATTTGTGTTGATCAATTAATTTTCGTCACGCGTATATCGACGGTATCACCTAGAACAGTGATTATGACTCATACAACAATTTATAATTACAGATGTATCAATAATAATGATAAACTAGTGTGTACACATCAAACGCGAGGTTTCATGACGTCATGTACAAGAGATGCGTAATTACTTATACTACAAAGGTAGGACCGTACGTAATGAGATGCGGCTGTGGCAGAGAGCATTGTAAGACAGCGAGTTATTGAATTACTCCATAATACGATGAAGTTGTTATAATGAACATCTGCACGGTAAGTATGAATAATAGTAGCAAAGGAGTAGTGAGGAGTAGCAAGAAGGCAGCACCAGTGGTAACATCGATTGAATCATGTCGCAATGACCGTAGGCGGTCAGGGTTGGTTGTGAAGCACGATCAGGTGGCGGAGCGCGCAATGCTGCTATGCGTCCCATGAAGGCTTGCATGGGGATGCCATCTATTGGGTATAAGTTATACGAAGGCACACGGAGGCAGGCGGACATGTGATCTTAATGCTTAGCGGCTGTGAAAGGTGAGCAGATATAAGTGGATATTTTGCCTCTGCTGGCGGACCACGCATAGCTGGGCGCATTACACTGTGCCGGCCATCGTGGTGGATGCTCTCCTCTCCTGCAGCGTAGTCTCATATGTCTACGACTTTAGACAGAGACAGAGCAAAACTAACGATCACGACCAATCATCGAATGGACTGTCTCCGAGTGGCTAATACTTGAACGGTGGAGGGTCTGTATGGCACGCAAACTATTGCCATTTTTCAAACGAGTTTATTGTTTTTTAGATAGTGATGAAACAATGAATATGGCAGGTGGTAGTTAGGAGGATTTCAAATTAACAGAAAGACAGTGCTCAAGAGTGTCTTTGGTTTATTTGGTTCTCTTTTGTAATGGAAGAGCGCGTCTTTATATAAAATCTTCCTGCAGACAACCCCAAAACTATGGTACAACCTATTGCATTATCGCTGGAAAGACGGTAACGGGAATTTGCACTGTAGTGAATAAACAAAAGAAAAAAAAGTGTAGTACGCCAGAAGACATAAAGGTGAAGGTAACAGCTATCAACGGTACACACTTGACGATTTCTGGAACTCTTGGTAAGAACTGCTTTCTCTTCAGCAGTATTTTGTTTTTGAGACACTCTCTATAGACCATCAACATCATCATGGCAAACTGGTTGAAAATGATGTGACAAAGTGTAGTAGACAGCGATTCGAATGTTGGCATCAAGTCCGTTTGGACCGCACTTCTTCTCGGCTAGGTCGACTGTCAGCGAAAACTAAATTGGATATGATATTTCAAGGTAGTCACCTCTTATCAACCGATATATATTAAGGTAATGCAACTTGAATGTTACTGAATTATCAAGGATAAATCGGTTTCCATGTAAAGATGTTTCCCATATCTCTTATAAAAGCCGATGAAGAAACATGAAGAGATATTCAGAGCCCGAGTGCTTCTGCTCCGAAATCTATCAGGGATCCGTCTGTACATGGAATGTTCATCATATTCACCGCGGAAATCGCGAAATGGAAACGAAGATGAAAAACATCCGAATCGTGTAGATTAGGGACCGTCCTATGGAGCTGGTCCGAGTCTCATGAAAGGCCTTCACAATGAAAAACAGTGGTGCTCCAACTGTTCAGCGATACTTGAGTCTTCCCTTAATTACACTGCCAGTCGTGTGACTTGTAGTCGTACTTGTTCAGAACTGATAGAACGCTTTGAGTTACGTCCATATTTCATGCAGTAATTTCAAACTGTTGGCAAATCAGCAAATTCCTATTACATTTATAATGGCAAGGGGCTATAAAGATATAGAAACAAAAGCCACTTATGGCAGTTCCAGTTTTGTCCATTAAAAACGCAATTTTTCAAAAAAGAGTTCGGCATGCTGAAGATGTTTGAATACCAAAATATGTTGCTAAGTTAAGTTGTTTTTGAACGGAATCTAAAAATAGTCGATCCAAAGGCATGGTTATATATGCCCGTGTAAGAGTCATGCGCCATGCAATCGACAACGATCAGTCACCTTAAAGGAGGCCAAGGTTATTCTTTCGCCGTACAATGGGTGTGGACAATTCGGCATCAATTCCTCTATATCAAAGGTATATCATCGAGGAAGTGACTGAACCGAAAGGCACCGTGCAACAGACGAGGCTGTGAAGCCGAAACACGTGTCCTGCACTATATAAGTGCCATAACAGTCCTCATGAAATGCTCAAAATGTTGCCAGATCGCACTGATTTTCAAAAATTTTACTACAAGTGGCCATACAAGCTTTTTGAGCTTATAGAGCAGCAGGTCTATAGGAGTGATTCCCTCTTCTGTGCTTTGTTTTCACCCACAAAACTGATTTCCTTCTTTCTTGTAATCAGTCGCTAACTGCGCCAACGCAAGCTCAGCGGATGTTTGTCAAAGATTTCTTGCAAAAAGCTTCAGGAATTGTCACTTTGCACGAAATGATTTTATTGCCACTGGTCATTATAGAATGGAAGTCAGTATTTCTTCTGTTTCTCTCTCAAATATATTTTATGAATTGTATTTTGAAATTCTTCTGCTTTCTCTAGATCTTCTTCATGACAGCGAGCACTTACCTATAACGATGATCATTTGGGGACTGTTAACTTCGATCAATCTGGTTCCAGAGAAAAAGAGATAAGACGCCGAAACGCCACCAGAAAAAGACTTTTTCCAATCTTGTGTCAGCTAGTAGCTACAAAGTGGTGCTGCAAAACAGGAAATTTTTGGCTACTCATGCTAGAAAAAATTTAAAGCGGTTATTACAGATATAGCACCTTGGCAACCAATCAAAATAGGCCATTGCACAAATGGTCAAGTAAGGAAAAGCATTTTAAAGAGCAAAACTACCTTTCAGAAAAGTTTACTTTTCAGCAATGCATCTAAATTACAGCCTATGGACAAATCATGCAGACATGAATATTGAACCATGATAAAGGTTTTTCTCATCAAGTGCAAGAATGATTAGAGCATTGCCGTTGTGCGTTGATCGATGTGATTTAGAGTTATCGATATGTTACATGTCGTCAACTGTCCCTACATGGAACTAAAGTCCTCTTCCGTCCAGAACCTTCTTATGACGGCTGACAGCTGACCTCATCACCATTTGCAATCCCTTTGATTACCAAGTGAGAACAGCAGCCCATTCAGTTTTCTTTGTGGCTCATGAAAATCATTAATATCTTCTTGCTGTAGAAACTCTTTGAACATCAAACCTTTCTTGTAAGGCTTCTTCTCTCATATTGACTAATCCTGTGTTGAAAAACTTCAAGCATGAGCTAATAAATCTGACATGTGTTACTATAATTTAATGTTTAGAAAATATCGTTTCTCATATTCTTCTTCATTTTCATGTGGATCTCCAACTGTAAATGCACAATTTTCATCTTAAGTTGAATGCGTCACTCAAAAATGAACTGCGGGCCCATGGTAAATGAACGAGTCTTATATTACTCATGCTCACCCGAGAAGGATTATCAATTTCAACATGAAAATATATTTCTGCCCACAGTGCTGTAATTACCCACCGTGTACCGCGTGAGACAAACCGCCAGCCCAGCGCCGCGCGCAGCGACCAGTCCGTCGTGCCGAGTGATTAGTGATACAAATCATCGTGAAAAGATTGTTATCTTCGATCACCCCCTACCCCTACAACACCTCATAACAGATTTTATAGTATATTTGTCATCATTTATTTAAAAATTTGCAAGTCATAACAATGCAGATAACATAGCGTTGTTACAAATTGCATATATACATTTGTATTGATAACTACAATTCAATTGAAATAGTATCATAATGCGATACATTACGGTCAAACAAAACAAAATGTTTTCAGCCTATCTAGTTGTTGAATAGGAATAACAACTATGTAGTATAAATAGGGCGACAGAGCCGCTGAGGGCTCATAAAATGTACTGAGTCCGCGTAGAACAACTCAATCAAACGCGTTCAAAGAAGTATTTAGAGGCCATTTTTCTACAACGACAACTAGCCGTATTCTCAAAATGATTCCATATGAACAACGTCACCATTGTGATGAATGCTACAAAGAAGCTAACGATGCTAACTCATACTGGAGATCATTCCTAGAAACACTTTTTACGTGCAGTTAATACAAACGATTATCTGCTCAAAATGTTATAACTTACGCATCACGCTTGTTGCTTTAGTGATAGTGAGTAAGTAGCTGTTTGGCAAAAGTATCTCTTGTATTTGCACTGGACTTTATTGCATGATTATGTTATTCAAATTGTATTACTGTTGCTATTTTATATGTGCACATGCTATGTAATTATGGTATGTTTTATGTGTCGCTACTAATTGCAGGTTGGTATGAATGCTGATAAAAAAATCATTTGCTCGCGCGCGTTACGGTGCCACTCGTGAGGTGGTGCGAGTAGTGAGATGGTATTTATCAAAGTGGAAGCAAATAGATAGAGCACAAAAGATCATCCCAAAATACCTGTTGAGAGGCGTCGTAGAAGGGGGTCGAACAAGAGGCTTGAGTTCCGATAGTCTGCATCACTACCTACTTGGCACTACGGACCGATCGTCGTGCTGGCGTCGGGACTGGTGGAATGTTCCAGGCTACGAAGTGGGTTAGTCCAGATAAAAGATATCAGAATTTGCAAAGCGTTATCCGCAATGTGATTTTGTGGAGATCGTGAAACTCATGCCTCTAAATTTATTTATTTTGTCACCACTCCTTCCTTATTCAGTAGTTAAGTGAGCGAACTGTAAGCATGATGCGGTGATGTTCCATAATGCAGCGCTGATGTTTCCAAATATTTTTCGTAAGGCACAAGTCTTATAGATTCAAGCTTTTCCAAGGCTTCAGTTTATTATATGTATATGGCAATGTAACTTCTTATGCAAACCTATTATGCAGGGTGCGTAATAAGTACTAATGATTCTTACAGATATTTCAACAATGAAAAAATACGGCATGAACAAATAAATTCATTCAAGTGAGGGAATAACTACGTTAACTAGATTGACAACTACAATATCAAACAAAAAAGTTGAAAACAAACCCTCAAAATTGCCTCCTTTGACCTATATATTTTTACGAAAGCGCGAAAATCTCCAACTATGCTCCCGAACGTTTCCACCTTAATTTCGTGCCAAATGCGTGTCAGAACCGTTTTTATCGCGTCTACGCTAGTGTAGTGAGTAGCCGAGATTTTCTTTCTTACTATGAACTACACGGAGTAATCCACTGGGTTGTATCCGGCGACTTTGGCGGCCAAAGATCCTTGCCGTAAACGGGTTTCGAACAGCTCTTGGCACATGGACAGTTGTTGTTGAGCACACACGCACGTTGAGCGGGTTGAATGCACAGGAGCTCAGCTTTGCTGAAGCGTAACTTCGTCGACGCCAAAGTGTTGAGTACTGCACAGCTCCACTGCGCCTCGTAAAACTAACTGCTGATAGCAGGCAGCGTTGTTTTTACGTTTCCTTTGATATAAACAAAAGGCGTCTTCCCGGTGAAGCAAATGTCGGTCCAGACCATCACAGAAGCCGGGAAAAACTGCAGCCCATGGTTTATGATAATACACAGACTTCTGTTTACCCTTTTTTGAGAAGCTGGCGACGATTGTGGCTATTGTGAAGTGGTCAGACCGTGAAAATTTTCTTTGTAAAAGGCACCTCTGACAAACGAGCTCCAGTGATCAAATTCATCATTCAACGAGCCTCTGCAAACCGTTCTTCTCTCATCTTTTCGTCCAGAAAGTGAACACGAGGGATCTTATAGCTGCCCACCTTCAGCTTATGTTTGGCGATGTTTCGGACTCTTCACTAGCTGATGGCGAGCCTGCCGAGTTCCATTGCGCATCGCTTTGGATTTCTATGAACTTAGTCATTGGATCTTTTGAATGTTTTGCCCAGTAGAGGAGCTGCTTGGACGGCTTTTTCGAATAGGTGTTTAGTCCATCCTGTCTCATTGCTACGTATCACGGCTCTGTCGACACTTTCTGGTTTAAAGCCAGTGGAGTAAGCCATAACAGAGCTTGCATTCATCATTTCGATAATGATATGGGATGTGAGCCCTTTGTCAGGTCTAACTGCTAGACATACGCCTGTTTTGTCCTCAACGACTACTCAGTAGCATAGTCTCTCGGCTCAGCCAACCCCTCGAAACTGTATTCCTCTATAATGGAATCGACGCCGAGTAAAAAATCATCGCAAGTTAGGTGGTAGAATCTCCTGACATTGCAGAGCCGTCGAGCTTGTGGCTGTTAAAATGAGTCATACCTCTCCATTCGACCGCTTTCATAGACCTCGTCCAAAATGGAGCAAGCGCCTGTTTAGCACTTTGACCTGACAAACGGCTTGAAACATGTTGTATGATTATCAGAGTAATATCGCATTGAGCGGGGTCTATAAAAAGCGATCGAATGGAGAGATATGATTGATCATTTTGTCCAGCATTTTAGCAGAATGCATTTTCTTCATTCAAATTTTCAAACCCTTCTACTGATGTTGTAGATTTTCCATTCGCAGGTAGGCCTCATACTGCACGGTGCCAATGAAGCGAAAAATAAGCAAGTTGCTTGAACTTCACAGCAGGTTTTCTTGTCAATAATATAGTAAAATTTCGATGGCCGAAGCACTTCATCGTCACAGAAAATAGGATACCGTGGAGGGAATTCTAATAAGTATTTCTAGTAAGATGAACGCTGCGCATCCTGAAGCTTGTATATTTCATTAGGTTCATCAAGAAAACGACGTCGTTTGGCAATGATCGTAATCTCAACTCTTTTGCTCGTTATTTTCACCTATTATATCAAAATGAGACCGTCTTATCTAACTCATCATTCTCCCAATTGTTTCAAATATGTTTGTTCGACAATCAACTCCCATGTATCGGACATGTTATGTACGCAGAAGTAGACTGATTTCTTGCACGATTTCCTTGAAAATCTCTCATTGCCATCATCTTATGGAGCTGGATTTTGGAGGACGAAATACTCGCTGGCCATTCACCGATTATTTCTTCATCAGGTTCTCTTGATGCGTCTGAGTGTAATACAGTACAAAATTTGCTGGAATTTGGAAAATTTTCTCTTGCTCAAAGCTTGAGAAGGTCAGACTGACAGCAAATCTTCGGTGGGCCACTTCGAAGGCACACCTTTAAGGACACTGAATTTTGAGTGACAATAACGAGAAAACGAGAAATATGCAATGCACTTAATAGTTGTCCTAAAAGCTCCTGTGGCTATTCGTACAAAGTTTTTCCGTAAAGAAATCGACGAAGTTTGCTTATCCAAGAGATGGAAATGGGGAAGAATACCCACAGAAAGCAGTTGAGAGAACCAAGGGTGTGATTTGTTAGTGGACGGTCACGAACACTTGCAAGTAGTCGCATCAAAATTATTTTGAAATGATGAAAATTGAGAAAGCTACAGAGATCAACCTTAAGGCAATTATCTAAAAAATACGTAGAATAGAAAAATAAGTGGGCGAGAATAGTGGCAAAAGTGCAACGACGAGTACTGCTTATTATTAGGTGCGCAAATATGACTCCGTCGTTTTTTGCTATAACGGTAGTAAAATAATGTTATGCAAATTCCTTTTTTCGTTTGAAACTGCATTGGAAACGCTATTCATTTATGTGTTTTTTATGTACAAAATATCTTACACGGTGATCTTTGAAAAACTTCAAAGATGACGGCTTTGGTACCCAAAAAAGCCATTTTTTCAATTTGCTAATTTGTATTTGAATTAGGCAATTTCAAGTGGTAATCTAACTGTTTAATGTCACAAGAGTAAGGCGAGTTAGGTGATATTCACTAAAATATCCCACCTCAGCTCTTTTATGACGTTTTCGATCTGTTTTGCGACATGAAGTCTAGTTTATCATACAGCAAAATTGCGAAGTTCGTGCCGTTTTGGCTACTTGATATCATTTTTGCCATGAAATTGCATAATCTCAGTATCGTTCGACTGCGCATTTTCTTGCTAACATTTTGGTGTGCAACTTGTCTGTGCTTGCATCAAGATGGACCTCGCTCCAAGCTCCATTAGTTTTGTGTGCCACTTCACTAGCATTTCCCCTTACACTCCCACTTGTCCATGAGTAGCAAACGAATTTGTTCCCATTACAGCTCCACTGCAGGTATAGGAAGTTGTATACCGTAATGTTCAGAAGAAAATGTGCAGTTGAACGATATCAGAATAAAGAATCTAAACTGCTTTTGGTCAATGATTCTACAAAGTAAAATCTTGGCAAATGGTATTTTCAGGTACAGAAGTCGTCATTTTCAAAGTTCTACAAAATACCACCATATAAAATATTTTTATACAAAAAAATATATCCTTTTTACTGTTATTGCAGCGAGGAAAAAGTGTTGGGGTCATATGTGTACACCTGATATAAGTATAGGTGCATATATAAAAAAGGAATATCCAGGAAACGATAGGAGAAAAAGATTTTCCTCCATTAAATGGGTCCCAACTCTTGAATTACAATAATAATCTCAAATGTGCATCGGGTTAGAGCACGCGTCCTGGAAATACAGGTTCAAGTCCAAACTGACGCCAAAGTTTTACACATTATTCTACAACATCGGATATATCTACAACATCATACCACCGTTAGGAAGGTTAAATAAAAAAAATTTTGCTTAATCTAAAAAATGTTAAGGGTTATCGAATAAATTGAATCATCATTTTTTGACCGAAGATTCATTGTTTTTCTGATTTTCGATCACCTTGATGACCTTGGGTACTGCATATAATGAGAAAAATTAGAACAAGATTTATGCATTCATTCCTTTGTATAACTATATATATAATCAATCAGGAATCATCTTTATTTGACCGCCGATTGCGGTGTTATGATGTTCAAATAAACCCAATGATGTAGAGTGGTGTGCAAAAACGTTTGCGTCAGCCGGGATTTGAACCCGGATCTTACTCTTTGCGGGAGCATGTGCTTAACCGTTGCACCACCGACGCTCGTTTTGAAGTTAAGAGTAAGATCTCGGTTCAAATCCCGGCTGACGCAAACGTTTCTGCACACCACTCTACATCATGGGTTTCTTTGAACATCATAACACCGCAATCGGCGGTCAAATAAAGATGATTTCCGATTGATTATTGGATCCAATATCGGCCAAAAAAGTGGGTTTGATGTCGATATTCACTGCCTGCCACACCGTAGACGGTTGGCTGCTGACAGATAACGCGTTGTAGCGTATAGAGAGAGTGGAGTGCAAAATGAGCGTCGGTGGTGCAACGCTTAAGCACATGCTCCCGGAAAGAGTAAGATCTGGGTTCAAATCCCGGCTGATGCAGACGTTTTTGCACACCACTCTACATCATTGGGTTTATATATACATATGTATATATATATATATATATATATATAACTTATTACAACTGACTTGATGCCAAAAACAATATAACTACAATGAACTGGCTTTTTTCCTGGACACAAAGATTCATATATATTATATATATATATATATTATATATATATATATATATTAATATATATATATATGTATGTAAAGCAAACGCATATGTGAGTCGATGAGTCTCAATAGGACGAAATAAGCACCTATATAGCACTAGAAATATCGGCTCAAAACATGTCAATTTTCTTATCAGATTAAATCGTTTTGAGCGGGTCCGTAGAAGAGCGATCGATAGCAGAGGTAATCAAATCTTCCTTTGTAAAATCAAGAAATCCGCTATTGAGCTGGAAAAAGAATTTTGATTCCATACGTAATTCCTTTTCCGCTATTAAAGCGTAATAAATTCTTTCCATGAACCAAACTCAGTGTTGGAATCAATATTTCGCTAATTCCATATAGTCAAGTCAGAGATGGCTGCATGCATAGTGAGTTAATGATATATCTATACTCTTGCTCTCTTCTCAATGGATTCTGATACCAATTTGGTGACCCGAAGCGATGAAAGACTTGCCAAGCGCTTGGCGCTGAACCGACTACTGAGTGCTTATTGATGGGCACCTCTTAGCACTGCGCTATGTGCGCTCATTCTGTACGCTGTGTGATAAGAAATTCATCTCGGATCTCTTCCGGCTTCAACTTGTACCTCTTGGTCAGTGATTTCTCCCACAGATTGCTTTATAATTGGTTCCGGCAAGGATTCAGTTTCCTGAACACGTATTGAACGTTGCGAAGGGAACTTATGTGATAAATTGAGTTCTAAGAGAAAATCTTCAATATGGAATAATGAGACATCATTATAAAGGCACTATAGGCTTCATTATTTCAACAAAACAACGTTTATGTGATGGGAAATCTCTTGTGTTTCAATGACAAAATCACATCTTTCCAAAAAGAACATTTCTTCAGCTGTTACACTACATATCTCGCATTCCATTAGGTCTTCTCATAGCTTTGGCATTAGAGCAATAAACACCAAATTCAGCATCGTACTTGGATTACTAGTAGTCATTCGACAGCCGAATCTGGACAAATTTGATTTTAAAACTGCTTCTTGAAACGGTTTATATAGAGCGGTGTTAAAGCAAAATGGAAATCATGTTTGCATTCGAAGTAAATAGCTCATCGCTTAAACTTTAAAGTGATTTATTTGGCAATGTGAAGTTTGAAAAATTTTTATCTATACAACGATAGAACGGTCTTCTTTACAATTCTTTTACAGAGAACCTAAAACTTTGCAGAAATGGAGAAAAACTTTTAATTAAGAGACGTCGTGCGCACCGGTTTCAACTACAACCTCAAAAAAGGCCATCATTCGGAGCTGCGCAATTTTCTTTGCCTAGTTAGAAATTTTTCCCTTTTCCTGGAAAATTTCTATATTTTTGTATACAAATTGTGAAGGAGGATTTGTTTTATCGTTCTATAGGTGCAAATTTTTTTGTTTCTCAGTGCCAAATAAACCCGATGTAAAGTTCAAGCGACGAACAAACCACTTTGAGTGCAAAATATGATATACATTTAGCTCCAACAGCGCTATATGCATATATATATATATATATATATATAATATGATTCAAAAATACATGTATTTATATATAAAGATATATCAAAATGATATATATACTATATATATATATATATATTAGGGCTTCGTAAATTAGTCTTAGCAACAAAATTGTTGAGATTCGGTCTATGGAATGGCAACAAATAATCTATGCATATTACTAGATTTATTGCTTATTGCTCTGTGCCAAAACTTCTGAAAACACCTAATAACTATGCTCTGCAATTACTCGACAACGTGCAAAATGCTGATTCTCTATTACTGTGCTTGGTTCATGGAAAGATCTCTTATTACGTTTGACTAACGGTAAAAATGTTGCGTTATATTCTTCCTGTGGTTAATCATTTGCAAATTCCTCTGCTACTTATCAAGAAGGCACTGAAAGAAAAATCATCGAACCATTCACTTTGATGTAATTTACTGTGTTACTCTGACTAATGAACACTCATGTTGTTTGTCAGTTTATTGATGTTGTCATTGCTACAACAAATATCGGTCAGATAGAAATGTTTGTTTCAGACACATCACAGTCCACTTTTAGTTTCAGCTGACAGTGGCAATTGCCGAGAAGAAGTGCGATTGAAACGAACCCGATGTCAACATTCGAACCGCTCTGTTCACTACATTTTGCCACATCTGTCTCGACCAATTAGCCATGATGATGTTTGTGGTCTGCATAGGTATATTTCTCTACAAAACGCTGTTGAATACAAAAATTAGCGATTCAGACCGATATAGTTCCTGAAATTGACAAGTGCTGTGGGGGAATGGCGAATATAGTCATCATAGGTGGCATACACACATCATCCTATTATTTTTCTGCAAATTCCTGTCACCGTATTGCCACCAGCAATGATGCAGTTCTCTTTCAAGTCGTCGTCAACTGTAAAAAACTATGATTTCTTGAAAAACGCCTTGTATCACAATGAGATATTGGATAAAGCCAAAAGAATTTTGAACACTGATTTTCTTTTCTTCTTCAAATACTGCACACCATTAGATGACACATCGAATACCATGTCAATCTTAGAAAAACTCATTAAAACTCGTTATATTGAAATCTATCTTCGAGGTTTCAATAACAGTTCCACTATGATGGTCGTTTGCAGATTACAGGACAATTTCCTTGATTTTACCGAAACTGTCTGTTTTTCGGAAAACAATCAACACGGTTCTAATTTTGTGATTTCTGTTGAATTTCTATTGGAGGCGAGAGGGGGCGGTGTCCAAGTGGTTAGTATGATCGGCGCTGGTTGATCCCCAGCACTCTTTGGTAATCGATCAATGAACGCCTCAAAGAGCGCCCTAGCCTATCTACCCTTGAAATTGCAATGAGATCTGCTCGACCAGCTTTGCGACGTTCGTGAGCAGATAAATCCTCAAGCAATCGTTTGATGAGAAACGGATCGAATGCTAGAAGTACTGGGACTCACGCGGTAAAAAAATTGTGGGAAGGCTCAAATAGAATAAAGCATTGAATTTTTGCTTGGATCTCAAATAGATATTTAATGTAGAAAACCCACTATATTGCTCGACCGCTAGATCTGGAAGACTTTCTGGCATGGCAGTGGTTCGTAGATGACGTTAACAGTAAGTTGACGCAAAATGGCCGAGATTACCTCCTCAGGTAGGAGTGCACTACGTCCTTGGCTTTCAAGAACAACAATGACCTCAAAACAAAGTCTTTCACTTGTTGATAGAGTTTGCCTGATATTGCTTCTGTCCAACTTGTTAGAAGAGATGCAGGCTATGGAAGAAGTGAGTGGTTAAAGTATTGCTGTAAATTAACGGCTCGTGTGCTGTGCTTCCTCAATATTTGCAACAAATAATAGTTTTAATTAAAAGTAACTAACTCACCGTTTCCATTACAAGCTGTTCTACAAATGTCTGAGCTTGCCGCTTGCTAGTTGAAATGCCAGCAACTTGAGCAAAAACTTCGGACTTTCAGTGTAAACCATGGCAACAGGTAGAGTTGTGAAGCCAGTGACATTAAAAGTCCGAGTGCTCCCTGCAACAAAACTTCGTAGTTTTTGTAGGATTAGTTAAAACCTAGACTACGATTTGAATAGTTTTTGGGGCTTGCTTCTATTCTCATCCAAGATTCAAAGCACTTTATCGATGGTCTCGGAGTGAAATAGTTCTCAAACAACAAACATGTTCTAGATGAATACATTCTCATCAAATTCTAGCCTTGCTTGTAGGACTTAAAACATGTCTAGTGCATACAATCTTCTGTTCACCTTACCTTGACCTGTAGGCGTCACTCCACATCCCAACACCACCGTGATTGCAGCTAGAAGAGTAATTATGACGTGATCTATAGGAAGTTTGGCCGGGTTAGTAAGAATTCTCATTCTGTCTCCTAAATGTCTGAGCAAACAGTCTAAGCTAATCAATCGGAATTCATTTATTCGACCGCCTCTTGCGGTGGTACGATCTTACTTCAAACCCAATATTGTATAGTGGTGTGCAAAAACACTTGCGTCAGCCAGGATTCGAGCTCAGATGTCACTCTAGTGGTTCAATGCCGATAGTGGCTGTGCCGCCAGACCGTTGACGGTTGGCTGTTGACAGATAACGCATTGTAGCGTAGAAAGAGCGGTGTGCAAAACGAGCGTCGGTAGTGCAACTGCTCAGCACGCGCTCCCGGAAAGAGTGACATCTGGGTTCGAAATCCCGATTGACGCAAATGTTTTTGCGCACCACTCTACATTATTGAGTCCTAACTAGGATTTTTGCAAATTTTCCACTCTTTATATCAGAACGTTCACAAGACAGCAGCGGGTTGGCACTCACTACTTATACGTGGATGACGTCGGTGTCGGACGTCTTCTACTTTTCCAAGAGCTTTAGGGGATCCCAACCTGCCTAATTCAGAAGATAATTCTTTGAAACAATTTTCATAGAGGTTTCTTGACGCAAACGAAATGTGCCACTGAAGTAAAGCTTATATTCTAGCTTCTCAAGAGAACAAGGCACGTGAAGGAAATTACGTAAGAGGAAGTTTTAGTGAACACGTCAAGCTCTCAGGTGCCCCTGTTTAAATTGAATTCCCACCATCTCATTTGCAATGTTGCGACATATAATTCTGGCTTTCCCAAAATAAAAATTTACAATCTTACAAAGCAAGCTATGACAAGTACGATTTGCTCAAAATCTGAAAGAAAGACATCGATTGACAAAAGGAACATAGCATTTGCATGAATGTCTTTGACAACATGTTAGAGGTACAAATCGCAGCAAAGAACTACGAGAATTTTACTGAGTAACTCAGAGACACGATAAGAATGCAATCTAACCAAGAATCCACCAATACAAGGAGGCAAAAGAGAAATTCTTCAAGAATTTGTTGTGGCAAAATGCCTGCACTAAGGCGCCAGACCTTGTCGTGGGACACGGGAATTCTACATTTTGATAAAATTTTCTAATATATCTAGATGTTCAAGAAAATTCGTGTTTGTTAAGACTGCGTGTGAGATGATTCTGAGTCAAAGCTTCTTTGCTCAACTTTTCTAACGTTCTATGTTTCTCATCAAGGTGAATGTTCATGGAACGCCAACATTTCTCGCGTCATTTTCGCGACGTGCAGACACAACAAACTTCATTGTATATTCCGTCCAGCGAAGTGTCATTCGTTTGCGCAGCGGTTAAAACTTTCTTGGTGATTAGTCGGAATTCTGCAAATATTTCGGAAAAGTCATCTGAGAGGTGTAAAGTGTTGAATTTCTTGTGATAGGCGAGCAATACAACATATTCCGTATTTTGAATTACCAAACATAGCTTTGATGTGAATATTTTTTATCTCACAGAATTAACAAGCTGCATTCAATTCAATTTCGACATTTTGGTCACTAGGTAATGGTACCACTCGTTCCCCACTTCTCAAAATGCTGCGCATGCGTACAATGGAATGGACTCACTTTGAAGAGCTCTCCGCAAACAGCTGCACCTACAATGAATTGACAAATGCTCTAGTAAACATTTATCTCACCGTGGTAGTCCTACTTCAGTAGTATGTGACTAAATGCACAAGTTTCTCTAATCTTAAAAATATTTATGGGCAATTCTTAGAAATGGAAAGTGACAAATTCTATTTCGTTCTGGAAGAATAAGTCATTGTCTATCTGATGTTTAGACGATGGTTTTAGCTGAATAGATGGTTCCGCGTGAGGTATTTCCGTGTTTAGACGTATTGTGTCGCTTAATTGATTTCTGGACAAGATTTTTTATGCTACAATGTCCTTCCCACGCTTTCAAGAAAGCACTGTGCTGAGTCAGCGAAGTTCCGAGAGCTAGTTTGTGCGGAATTCCTCCTGCTGATCGTGGAATGACTCGAACGGAGACCTTTAGAATTTAATTTTCTCTGCTGCGTGCACGAGTAATAAAATGGGTCCTTTCGATTGTAGTTAATTCTTGAGCATCATATCTTTTTATTGTGCCTTTTGTGGCGACAACAGAGCATAAGAGGTAGACATTCTGATGTATGTTTAATATTTTGAGAAATCCAGTCGGTAAGTACTCTTGCTAATTGGTCATTTTTAAAGGGCACGCGTTCACACATGATTCTAACGACATGGTCTACAGAATAGCGCTTCTTATTTAAGGCCGTCAGCGAAAGTCAAAGAAGTGACCTTTTCTCCCAATGTCGAAATGAGGAATACTCCTATCATCAACTTACGACTGCATCTTCAGTACGTCAAAGTGGTCTTTCATCCTACTTACGTGGTGACCAGGTATAGTAATATTGGTTTACTAGTAGATGTCAAGGCAGAGGCAACCGCAGAGTCGGAACAATGAACAGAAAGTCGCGTGCTCTACGTTATCTCCACTGCATCCGCAATGCTCAGACGCTTCCCAAACCGCTAGCTTTCTTTTGCTTAACAAATCAGCTGAATCATTCATCATATTGACCTTTCGGCCTTTGAAACCACTTGCTCCTCATAAAAGCCGTTTTGTGAAATTCAGTTATGCTATTTGCTGGTGCTTCCAAAGGTGTTGTCGTAAGGTTAACATTACTATCGCCTGACTGATGCTCAGTACCATGAGCACGGTGTCATAAGCGAAGGAAAGATTGTAAAAATCTCAACGAGTGATTTTCACCTTAGTGTTGACTCATTCCAATGTTTACATAACGTCCTTACGAAGAGCTGTAGAAAATTTTAGCGTGATGATATCGCCATCTCGAGTCTTCTTCTCTTCGCGTGTATCGCGATATTGTTATGAGATTTTGGTATCTTGGTTGGCGAACCTTTATTTGATCTGTAAACCTAACTTTAGCTTTATTTGATCCGTCTCACTGCTGTCCTTTTTACACTGTGCATAACCCAGCATTCCAGCGTTCAATTCTTTTTTCGTTATCTCCTTGAATTCATAGAACATTAATTGAGCTTGTCTCCTGGAAATCTCAAAAATAGTCTAACACTGTGTTGGAGCGAATGCAGCACCGTGGTTACCAGCTGCTCTGCATCGCACACAAGGTCGATGGTTCCATCTCGCGCTCATAGCTCACCAAGCCCTCCATCTCTCTGGGGCCAGTAAATCGGTGCCAGACTGGTACTAGATTTGTCTGGGAGGATAGGCAGCACTGCTCGCTATTGCGGGAGGCCACCGCAAGTTATCGTAAAGGCCAGATATGCATTCAATAATCTCGAAAGAAGTTAAAAATTGAAGACGAGTGCATGGCGTATTTCTCAGAGAGTGATCAACGCGGAGAGCTTTATTTTTACCCTTTTTATCGTGTTAGGGGGATCAGCCCCTCGCTGCGGAGACTATCACAACACTCGACCACGGCCCTCTCTCTTTCATATAATTTATGAAGACTAGTCAAATTAGCCAGAATTCTGCAAACAAGTGACTGGGAAGTACATTTAGAGGCGGTTAGGATTCCATTGTGTTGAATATGCTTTTCTATATCCTTCCGATAGAGTCCGGCGCTACTCCTGAGTGTGGCTTTGTTTCGAGCTTGAACGCTACCGTATCGCATACTTTTCTGTAGTCACAAAAGGAAGGACCAATGTTTTAACCGTATTGTATTCAGTTAGCACGAGTGCGTAAAGAGTAGACAGTTCTGTACGGACGGTTAAGGCTCTTTTTAATATACAAATATTCAAAGGTCTGTTACGCTGGACGAAGCTTCTTCACTAATAATTCAGACATAATTCGAAGATTTAAATCGCACAAGTATTATGATGATCTAATGAAAAACCATCAGCAAAACTCAGAACAGATATCGAAATTATGCTCTATTTTTGAGGTTTTAATAGTGCGCTGTATAAGCAAGAGAGTACTTCACACTTGGAGTTTTCTTCGCGCGTAAGAGTTAAGTATGCACAAAAAAGATATGAGTGGGTAGAGAACATAGTGGAGAGTCAAAGTCATGACAAAGCTCTAAAGCTTTTTCAAAATAAAAAAAATTCTCACTGATCACCAACATGTCCTGTCTCATGCTTCCTTATAAAAGCACATAAGTTAGAATCGACTAATGATCCAATGTCTAACGATCCATTTAGTTCAAAGATAGACCCATCGTCAGCTGTGTAGGGGGACCGACGGATAGGATAGCATGGTTCTTAACTTCAATAACATCCCAGCTGCTAGGGCACAATCCAGACCATCTGACGAACACTCAGATGTTTCTGGATCGTATAGGTGAAGCGAACGCGAACAACGCGTACGTAATGGAGTCATTCAACGTCACTGCTCTATATATCAACGTGTCAAATTACTCCGCATTGTAATCCACACATGAGCTTCTGATGCAACACCAGGGAGCTGTGAACCTAGTGGCTTGCGATTGAGCAGCTCATGGTTCTATCAAAAGAGTGCTTGAAGTGCTCAATCTTTACATGGTTAGGAAGTTAGGAAGTACTTTGCTCAAATGAGAGGGTTGGCAACAGGACAGCGACTGGCACCTAGCCTGGTTACTGCCTTATGTCGAAAGTGGAAGCATCAGTAATGGATCTCAGGCCATTATTCTACTGTAGGTATATAGATGATTGTTTGGTTATCTGTTTCACTCAAGAGGAGCTAGATAATTGCTTTAGATTAATGAATGAGCACTCAGAGTATATAAAATTCACCCATGAGATGCCAAAAAATGATTGGCTTACATTCTTGAACGTGCAAATAAACTTAACCGAGAGCGACTGCGTAACATAGTGGTACCGAAAGCCAAGTAATAAGAATATCCTAGTTCTCTATCTCTCTTCTCATCTCTCACATACGAAAAAAGAGTTAGTAAAAAACTTTAGAGCAGTCGGTGACTATGATTGATATCACCGAATACTCTAAGACGCCAACTAGTTTGCAACCGCTTATATGACCGTCTCTGTATAATGAAACGTTGTAAAACATGTTCTAACGGCAGAGATGGTGATTATATGAGCGTAGGTAAAGTCTACCGAATCTCTTGCAAAGCGTGTAGCGATAAATATATTGGCGAAACGGGTAGGCCGCTTTGTGCCCGCATAGAAGAACACCTAGCTGACAAGCGTCATAGTAGACGGAACACCCCGCTAGAGAGAACAGAAATACGACCGAGTTATTTTGGGATCGATGTCACCATCCTTGCGCAGAAACAAAAAACATCAGCGCGAGAAATTCTGGAAGCACTTTGGATTAACACTACCAATCCAACTATAAACCGCAGGGAGGAATGCCTCGTTATCACACGTGATTTGAGTCAGTATATAAGACTGCTGTTTTTATGGGTAGGGTGTATTACGAGCCTATGTGATTTCCTTTTGGTGGTCTCCACATGAATTATCCAGTGCAACACATACTAAAAGCGTTGAGTATGTTGAGAGTTGATTTCGTGCTTGATACGATTGAAATCTAGGTCTAGTGTTTTTTTTAAAGGAGTAATCAAGGTGTTTGACTGATTGGATTGCAAACAATTTGACCTTTCCAGGCTCTGAAGGAGGCGGCCTGCCGAAACGTCAGCTATTATACAGAGATTAATGTAACACCTCGTGTTTGGCTTAAAGAAGAAAGTCAGGAATTATAATCCCTATTGAATTACGAAAGTGCGGTGCCAATCTAATCTGCCTAATTACAACGGACTAAAATAGGAATCTCTACATAGAGCATGTATCTTGAAATCACATCTTTTTCTATTACTGCAAAAACTTTTGAAAAGTTTCAAGAAAGTTTTGTGTATTGATTCTATTATATTCTTCAAAATTCTCCAAGCCATCACTTGTCAGTTCGAATACAATATCGGTCCCAGAAGGAAAGATATTGGAAAACTTCTTTATAAAATACCATCATTGCAGAAACTCTGATTTTGGTGCCATTGTGATAGCTTTAACCATACTCTAAGGGCATTTTCCAGTAATTATCTAGGAACCCATCTGAGTCTAGGTTTATTTAAGTCGTATAGTCAACAAGATGAACAATCTAGCTTCAGAGTTAAACAGGAGGAAACGTGCTGCTGGATGAGCGTTTGAGAGTATCGTGAACGTAGTGAAGAGGATGGAGAACATCCAACTCAGTGCCCACCTGTACCACTCAACGGTTACCCCTCCCTAACGTATGCAACAAAAACCTGGTCGCTACGCAGTCAGGATGAAAGACCTCCAGGAGTTATTGAGCGCGCAGTCAATGCTAGGAGTATTTTATATCTCGCAAATGAGAGAAAGGATCCGAAGTTAGACCTATGTGAATAACCGAAGATCAAACATGCCGTTCCACGAGCTAAGCTGTCAAATACATAAGGTGGGCCAAACACGTAGTGCGCTTCAATGACAACTGATAGACGAAAACCGTTCCCGACTGGATTCCTTGAATGTCAAGCGCTCTACAGGAAGGCCACCGACCTGATGGTTCGACTTCTTCAAGAAAAGCCTGAAAGAAAGATATCGATAGATTCCTAGGGCTTGGACCCACTGAGCTACTCTTGCACGAGATAGGAAAAAAGAGAAGTGTTGCTGGTACACGCTTGAAGCACTCGGCGATCAACGGGACGAAGATGATGCAGGTGATCCATAAACTGTTTAAATATTTCGGAAATTAACGAACCTGGTTCTGCTTTTCATTGTTCTCTATTTCACTGCTTCAAATAATCCAAATGAACGTCCAATATTGACTACCCACGCACATCCGTCGTTGGATTAAGAACAACTTAATGGAATCGCAATGGTCTGTAAGTGATGTTAACATCAAGCCGCCTCAAAATGGCGGAGATTACAGGATCAGGTAAAAATGCACTACGATCTTGCCTTTCGAGGGCATCAAAAACCTAAAGAGTAAAGTTTCTGATTAATTGATGGGTGCGTTTCATGGTGTTTACAATCAAATTATGTAAAACTATGAAAATCATGCTGACACTAGAAGGCTGGCTTCGTCAGAAAATCATTGCCCATCTATTGCTTTCCAGAATTTGCAAAAAGAAACAAAACCTGTAAAATGCGCGCGTTGCATATTTACTTTTTGCATCACAAGACGATGTACATGCTCCTGAGCTCTTTCCTTGCTAGTTGCAATCCCGGAAACTTGTGCAGAAACCATGGGCGTAGTGTAATAAATTACGGCAGGCAAAGTGAAGCCGCTCACGGTGAAAGTCTGTTGCTCACAGCAACAATTTTTTGGAGCTTTAGATGCGGATATTTGAACACTGAGTTATCATACTAGCTTACGTTTTGACTTTTTCCCTTTTTTATTTCGGATTACTGTGCCAGAAATGATCATACCGATTGGGACTCATAAGTTGATACCTAAGACTGAAAATAATTGAATAATATAGCCAATTTCTGTTCATTACTTTGCCCTGCAGGCATCACTTACCACTCGTGATATTAGTCAGTATATGAACCTGTTGATATGGTTCTCATAACACCAAACATCAGCCAAGCGGAACGAATGTTGACTGATTTCGACAACGCCTGTGGAAAGATCGGTCTTCAACTGAATCTAACGAAAACAATGTTCATGAGGAACGGATGGGTTTCTAATGCCCCATTCACGCTCAACGGAACGACAATTTCCGAATGCTCCAGTTACATCCATCTAGGTCGTGAAATCAACATGATAAACGACCTAGCCCCAGAGTTGAGCAGGAGGAAACGAGCGGCTTGGGGAACGTTTAAGAGCATCGAAGATGTAGTGAAGAGGACAAAGAACATCCGACTCCGTGCCCACCTTTTCGACTCGACAATTATCCCTGCCCTAACGTATGCAGCAGAAACCTGGTCGCTACGTAAGCAGGATGAAAGATCACTTGCCGTTATCGAACGCGCAGTCGAAAGGTCGATGCTAGGAGTATCTCGTATTTCGCAAATGAGACAAAGGATCCGAACTTCCGACCTACGTCTACGATCGAAAATCAGAGACGCCGTTCTACATGCCAGGATATCGAAAATAAGGTGGGCCAGACACGTGATGCGCTTCAACGACAACCGATGGACGAGAGCCGTTACCGACTGGATTCCTCGGGATGTCAAGCGTTCTAAAGGAAGACCACTGACCCGTTGGTCCGATTTCTTCACGAAAGCGATGGAAGAAAGATATGATGCTCAGCGAATTCCTAGAGCAAGGAGGACCCACTGGGCTACTCTTGCGCGCGATAGGGAAAAATGGAAGAGTTGCTGGTACCCGCTCGAGTCACTCGACGATCAACGGGACGACAGGTGATACAGGTGATGAACCTGTTGTTTTTATGGGTAAGGTGCATTGCGAGACCTATCGTCCTTCCCGTAATCTACACTTGAGTCATTCAGTGGAACACATATAAGGAAGCGGTGAGTATGTTTAGAGTTGATTTTGTGCCTGATGCGATTGGAATAGATCTGGTGTTTTTTCTAAAGGTGTATTGGAGATATTCGACTGACTGGATTGCAGACAATTGACCTTTCTAGGCTCTGTAAAAGGCGAACTGCTGAAACGTCAGCTGTTAAATGATGATCAATGCAAAGCCTCGTATTAGGCTTAAAGAACAAAATTAGAAATTACTGTTTGAGCTAACATGTTATGCGGTTTGTTAGTGGACTCTTGTATAGCCCGATGCACGCATTTCGACCTTATAGTCTCGTCGGTCGGGCAGAACTCGTCGTCTTTAGTCTTTGTCCAATCCTCTCGGGAATCTCTACTCTCCTTATAAGGAGGTAGGCAACTACGAACGATTTACACTGCACTGCTGCTAAATGAAAATCACTAAATGGGCATTTTATTTTTACCGCTCGATGTTTTGTATGATTTGAAGAAGGTGTTTTTGCTGAAAATGTGTCCAATGATAAAAATTTGTTTCTCATTCGACCACTAATCCTGCAGAAATTGGTGCAATTGTAAACTTGAAAGAGAAATAAAATAACTGGATAATCGATTTCCTTTCAAGTTTGGACTTACTGGTCAATCATATCTTCTTTTTAGACAATGGTGCATTCAAACAAGTAACAATCCGAATAACATTGATCATTTTCAGTATGGTCACTTATAACACCGTAACATGGAACGACCAATTTTACCATAAGACCCTGATCGAGCAAATTCAACGCAGAGGTTCATCTTCACGAATTATTTCACCCTCAATTGTCTGTACGTTGACTTGTAACCATGCATTGATAGATATTAGGGCGCTGAAAACTATGAAATTTTGAACTCTAGATTGAACTAAAACCTTTGTATCAACCTTACCCTGGGTGTCTGCTACCGCTATTCTTCCAATACAACCTCTGTGCTGGCACTACCTTTTCGACATGAGGCATCGAACTGTCAACAAACAATCTTCAACGAGTTTGCTCTACTAAGTACATATAGACATAAAACCTATTTGTGGTATCAGCTATCGAATCTACCAGAAATTTTCATTCAACCGCTGTTATAGCAGTGATGACGTTACTAGGTTGAGGGAATAATTTCTTAGCATCCGCTGAAGATCCAGAGTCTATATCTAAATCTAATCAAAAACAGCAATAATTACTCTTGAAATAAGACCATCACTGTCCCGTCAACAATTTCCAATCATCCAAATCTCCTCGAAATCGTCAATCCTTGGGCTCTGAATCATTTTTGAATTCCTTTTTAGACTGATCAAATGTCCCGAATCGACGTCCACGCAGGAATTGTTACATTGGACGGAAAAGAGACCAAAATCGGACGGCGTAGCATCTGGACTGTAGGGTGGATGCGACAGGACCTCGAGTCCCTTCAACTCATCAAACTTTTCTTAAGTCTTATTCTCGATTTGAGGTTTGGCATTGTCTTTCTGGGAAAATACGCGCTTTCGGAGAACCAGTGTTGAGTACTTTTCTCAAAACACATCGTGAACTCGGTTCAGCTGCTCACACTAGAGTTTGGCATTGATGACGCGACCATTCGGAAGAACTTTGAAATGCAGGACACCTTGCAGTTCCACCAAACGCAGGTCATGATCTTTTTGCCAGACACATTTTGACGTGCAACTGATGGCGGAGTTTGACGTTTCGGAGAATTTGATGCGCTCTAACTAGCTTGCTGCAGGAGTTTCTTTTGGAAATATTACTTAGATATTCCTTTAGATATACAATAGCCGATAGTGTGTTAAACAAACATAAAATTTGAATCTTTGTGAGCTTCAAGGAACTTTTCCTCGGCCTAGTATAATTGTATACCCGAAGATGTTGAGCGATGGATGATGATGTGCAAAATTTAAGCTTTAGACGGTGGTTGAACCCGCGTTTTACTCACATCGTAGGCCCATCATAACAGTGCTAAGAGGACGATGAAAATAAAAGAAACTCTCACATTTCTCGCAGATTGCTATTGATAGATTTTCAATGTCGGCATGTCTATAAACTACTTTAGTGTAACACAATATCGTGTATGTAGTTTATGGCAAGAGTTAACGCGAAATACTAGTGAAATGGGTAGTCTAAAGACCTTGCAAAATTGGTTATATTAACGCCAAGACTGAAGCCTCAATTAACCAGGCATAGTTCATGTAGACCATTGTACCTTTAGCTGACAATAAAAGTTTCAGCACTTTCTTAACTCGAGTCTCTTATCAATTTATTTTGTTTATTATGTCTTTTATAAGCTCACTGTGGTATGAGGAGGGAGGAGGTTTTTCTGCATTGAATTCTGATGGACATCAGGAGATACAGTCATTCACACACTTCAAAGTTTCAAACATTCCTGCGACAAGAACAGCACGCTGTTATCGCAACAAATTCGGAATTATACTTCTATGCCGCGAAGCAAAAAACGACCTGCGCTAATAAAATGCAAATTTCAATACTCTCCTTTCGCTTAAGTTGCATGGGAACACATCAGATACGTAGATTGATTTACCAGTTCCATAGACAACCACTTCTTTCATACCTATCATTTCAAAGGTCATCCACGAGACCTGCCGCACCTCCACGAAAAATCGCCCCTGTCAAGATTCAAGGATCTTTACTTCCTATTTTCTCGAATTACCTCCACAGTGGATCTGAGAAATGTCTGTACGGTAACGTAGCTTTATTCTTGGCAACTGAATAGCACGAGAGCTATGAATATTCAGATATTTTTAAGTTTCATATTGGTTTCATCTATTGCATCCTTTTCCAACTTTTTCTTTTCATTGCCAGAAGTTAAACAGTAGTATGAATTTCTTTTCGACTATGATCGTAAAGAAAGTCCATGTGGCGCACTGGTTAAAGGCGTTCTGCGACACGCATGATCATTCGATTTTGGATGGCTTGATTCCGCGCTCAAAGCTCACCAGGCTTTCCATTCGCTTGCTTCATCGAATTCGTTCCAGGCTTGTCTGTGAAGATAGTAGGAGTGACTTGATACATCCGTAAGCCACCATGAGTCATAATGAAAGCCAGATATGCAACAAGCACCTTAAACGGAGCAAAAATTGTAAACGGATGCATGGTGCATCTATCACGGATCGATAAACACTAAGAGCTTTATCCTTATCTCTAATGAGCGCAAGAAAATTTTCCCAGTGAGATCATTTGCACATCTCTTGATTTATAATAGAAAAGTGCAAATTTCAAATTCAATACTTTGCAGGCATTAATGTAATTTATTGGATGACATAGACCAATCAACGCTTATGTAAATTTCCAATTCACTGGCCCTGTAACACTATTTTAAAGACTGGTTATATAAAGATGCTTTTATGAAATACATCACAGCTCAAATTCAATTCCGCCGACAGTGCCAGAAGTCGAGAAAAGGTGCGGCCCCTACGGACTCGATGCAACATTCGAATCGTTCGGTTCACCACATCTTGCCACATCATTGTCAACCAATTAGCCATAATGATATTTGTGGCTAATCAGAGTTTTCTTCAAAACTAAAGTGTGAAAAGGTGAAGCATTCAAATCGAGAGAGTCCTTGAAACTATCAAGTGTGTGCCGTTAACAACAGCAACAGCCATAGGTTTGTCGCATGTCGTTTTTAGAAACCCCTTCGCCATCATGCATATTCCCATGACTGTATTGCTGACAGTAATGTACGTATCGACCTTGTCGCCTTTTGCAAGAAATTATGTTTCGAATTTTGACCTTCTTTTATTGCGATAAAAGCTGATAATAAAATTAAGAGAATTGAGTGGTGGACAAAAACACGGCCTCAGGCGGGAATCGAACCCACGTTTCACCACTCAATTCTCTTAGTTATATAAGTAATGTAATAACACTGCGAAAAAAGTAGTGAAAATACTATAATCTCGAAGTATTAGTAATTAGAATAGCTATCAGCTCAACTGGGTTTATAAAGCGAAATCGCATACCCGACCAAACCTGTCAAAGGTTGGTGGCTGATAGCTAACACTGAGATGTTGAAGATGAGTGGTTGGGCAAATGTGCCTCAGTGGTGTAGTGGTAGAGCACGCGTTCCCGGATAGGATGAAACGTGGGTTCGATTCCCGTCTGAGGCCGTGTTTTTGTCCACCACTCAATTCTCTTAGTTATATAAAGAAATGCAATAACACTGCGGAAAAAGCAGTGAAAATACTATAATCTCGAAGTACTGATAATGAACCTTTTCAAATTTAAGTATTGATTTTAGTTCATTCTACAGAATCTTGTAAATTACAAGCTGCCAGTTTGAATATTATATCAGTTCCAGGAAAAAAGACACGACAAATTTTTTTATAAAATGCTATCAATTCCAAGTTATCAATCTTAGTGTTACTGTGATAATTTTCCCCTTATTTTAGAGCATTATTCATTGATTATCCAATAATTACTTGTTTATCCTGGACATAACGGATAGAGTCTGTTTTTTCCAGTGATTTCTATACGTCTACTCAGAATAATCCAATTAAACGTTGAACATGGAATACCCACGCATATCCGCCGTAGGATTAAGAGAAACTTTCTGGCATTGCAGTGGTTCGTAAGTGATGTTAACACTAAGCTGACTCAAAATGTCTGAAATTACAGCATCAGACAAGAATGCGCTACGACCTTGCAATTCGAGAACGTCAAAGACCTGAAGAGCAAAGTTTCTATTTGGTAGAGTATTTTGGAATGTTTTAAATCAAATTATGTAAAGGTATGCACAATGTTGACCCTAGAAGACTGACGATTTCCAGAAAATTGAAACTTGACTGCGTTTTCCGGAACTCGCGAGAAAAGAAAAAAAAACACATAAAATACATCCATTGCGAACTCACTGCTAGCATCGTAAGACGTTGTACAAGGGCCTTAGCTCCTTCTCTGCTAGTCGTAATCCCAGAAACTCAAGCAGAAACTGTGGGCGTAGTGTAAACCATTGCAACAGGCAAGGTGAAACCGCTGACTGTGAAGGTCCTGCTGCTCACTTCGATTTTTATAGCTTTTGTAGCAAATTATTGGACATCAAGTCGCTATACTAATCGATATTCCAAACCTGTTTTTTTTCACTTTGATTACAAAACTCTTTCATTAGAAGCCTCGTATTATAACTTTCCGATTACTTATGAGAGGTCAGATTTACTTATCACTGCTTACATTATTACAGATATACTTATATTGCAGCTCTGTGAATTTCCATTTTAAATTAGAAATATGTGTAGAAAATAGCAGTTTTGTGCTTATTGATTTGCCCTGCAGGCATCACTCCACACGTCAGCACTGTCGGGAATGTGACTAACAGCGAAATCGTGAAGATGACGGTAAAAAGTGTTCCGTATTCATTTTCGTTCCTAAAATTCAAGCAAACGTTATAGACTCTATCAAACTGTTCAGTTTTTACATTACTTCGTTCACAGAGCAGCAAAAGACTCAGCATTCATACGTGCATGATGTCATTCTTGTCTGTTTACTTTAGAAGAAATCCTACGAAGCAAATTTATTACAAATTCTGCTATTTTGAACCTCACCGAAATCAGTTAGTGAGAAGTACTGTAGGGCATGTTTCAATGAAAACAAGGTGCTAAAAAGATATTCTGAGGAGAAATGTCAGCAAATACGCCATTTCCTCTGATGACACACCTTAAATTTATTGCCACCATTTGATTGTAATTTTGCGACATAACATTTTGGCCTTCTTGAAAATAAAGTATTCGGAAACATTGACGTTACGAAGAACTTTCGTGGGAAAATCCACAATCAATATAAGAAATCGTAAGGTGTTGATTCAAAAGTTGAAGCACAACTTTCTTTGCGAAACGTTTTCAGCGACAAATTTGCAAGAAACAGAATTCGCTATAGTTGAGTCTTGATGTGCATATTAGCCTCCTACGAATAGTAGGCCAATGAAATCTATTTTTTTAATGAACAAGCTGCCTGATAACCAAAATGAGAACTTCTAAGAGAATTCACTGAAGATTTCGCCAAACAGGCAAGAAATAGGATGACACCGAGAATCCAACAAAATGATTAAGTGAAAGTGAAATTGCATCAGACTCGTTCGTCGAAGAAACTACTGCATGAAGACATTGGATTTTGTCTAGAGGTAGACGAGCCCTACGTTTTTTTGGTATAATTCGTATACTGCGCTCATTCCATTTGCATAACGGTCCCAAACTCTTGTGGTTCACCTCGATTCTCCGAATATCTAGAAAAGATCAATTGATAACCTGGATAACTGTTTTCACAGATCAGCTAAAGTCATTTCATATCCTAGACTTTCGAAGTAATCCGAAAATAAGCAACGCGGTCAGGTTAAAATCGGCGAATCTTTTCAAAGTACAGTATGTCTATTGATTGATTATTGAGCCATGCATGTACTCTGTTGAGGTCACTTATACAATGCAGTACACAGGTGTTTCTCCCATGACAGCCTTTTCAGCTGCACAGTGACTTATGTCTTAGCCAATCCGTCTTGGGTGGAACAAAACCCCCTTACATAAAGGAAACGAAGACGCACTCCTTAGAAGTGCAGAGAAATGAAAGAAATCACTAAATGGCAGTGTTGTACACTCGATTGCTCCTGGCTGAAATTTATGAAATATTATACCGTTCGTTTTGAGTGCTTTCTTATAACCACGCTCAAAGTAAAATAGCACTTATACGGTGCAATACGCGTGTTTGGGCCTTGACAGCCTCGTCAGTTGCACAATGCCTTTCGCCTTAATCAATCCCTTTTAACCAGTCCCTTCACATTTTCAAAACAAATCCTCTACGCGCAGCTATTTGATCTCGTCGCGGTTCTGTGGTCAGTAATAATACTTGGCATTGGAGGTAAGAATCAGTTCGCAGGCAATGTAATTGATTACTGCATTGAAATGCACTATCAAATTCGGCTAAATATTCAGTTTATTGTTATCATAGTATTTTCTTTCAAAAACTCCTTACCCATTCTCAATCACAAATTATAATTGGTAGACAGTTATTGATTTGTTATTTGTGAGTTAGTAAGTATCTTTAAAATTACAAGGGCTGATCAGTGTGGTAATACTAATTGAATTGATAGACCTGGTAAATAGAAAGCTACTCTGTTCAGAAACATTGTCGCTGAATGTAGGCCTTCATGCATTTGACAACACTTGAAGGCAAGTTCTACTGGTTATTTTCTAAGAGCGATCGTGAGCGAACATTCTTCAGTTTCATTGTGGTGTTTAACTGATAGAGTAATCAAAGCAGTGCTCACCTAACCAGTGACCGTTTATTATTACTCCTACAATCCGACGATTATGTAGTAGAAGAGCTCATTTGTCAGCATATCTACTTTTAAGAACGACGATCGGTAGTGTCACTCTGGAAAATCATTACTCGGGAAAGCCATTACTTAGGGACAACAGGTGAGGGGTTGTAATAAATCCAATGAATGCTCCTACGTCTTCAAGTGACTGACATTACACATAGTCGAAGAAAGCGAAGCTCATCCCAAACCAGTATGTCGCTGGAATTTACACCGAACAGAATAATTCTTTTTTGTATGCTGCCACTATCAAATAGTGAACACCTCCGTCAGCGCTATAGAATAATCGGCCTGTTATGAGTTTTTCATCAACGTTGATTGGAGCTGAATAAGCAGTTCCGTTTTTTAGCTTATTTGCTGAGCGATGTATAGTTTTGCTATGGCATTCTATTTTCACCTCGGATACGGCACTGTCCGAAGATAGTGGATTCAGCCCATGCTTTTTGAAACTTCAGTATATGTAATAAGTTAAGTGGGTCACTGAATTATATATTGTTTGTGGCTCCCAGCTCGAAAAGCACTGTCATGATATCTGATTCTCTAGGTGTAACTCTTTCAATGCTGCTGATTGCAGCTCGAACTCTAAAGGAAGAATTCAAGTTACTTCCAGTGGATTTTTATGGTCTGCTACGGAAGTTATGGTGTGGGCAATATCAACAAATTCAAATATCAGTTCTCGCACTGGTCTTGATCTTGTGCAGCTTGCACTGACTTCCAAAAGCGTAAGCTGCACTGCATTTGCATGTCTACTTTCAGCTCTATTTTCCTCCCGTGCAACTTTAGAGATGCACAGTATTCGAGCTCGTGCATTATACAAATGCAGGTTGCAATGAGCTTTCTGTTCTGAAACCTCAGGATTTCGCCGTGGATGATGCTTCTGAAGCACGAGGAAGTTCGAAAAGTGTACAACACGTGTACAATATCTTTCGATGCCCGTCAAAGCTTGACATTGCGACACAGCTTTTTCTATACTATGGTGAGCCTACCAAAGACATAAGACACAAAATCAGTCAATGAAAGACATCTTGGCTTTCATATAATGAATTAGGATAGTATGTGTCTTTGGACTAACCCATTTCCTCGCTATTCCGCTTTCACTGTTTGCCATTTAGTATGGGCACGATCGTATACGAAATAGTTTGGAGATTTGCCGATAATGGAATTTCCCTTTTGCCGAGCAGTGCTATTACCCGGTAGGGTGAAACGCAAGCTAAACTTCGGAGTTTTGCATATTATTATCAGACTCAGCATGGTTAGAAGAGCACTAATTTCTGATCATATCCTTTCACTAGGTAAGATTTCTGCACAAGAGTGTTGCTGATCATTCGAAAGCTTGAATCTCGGGCTAGCACCGTACAGTTTTTAGAAATATGCTTTTGTACCGCCGCAACATCCAAAAAAATATTATATTTCACACCCGAAACGCTCTTTAATTTTTGTCACGCGTATAGGCTTGAAGCACAAAAAGCATATGCACACACATAAGAACACTCAGAGTAACTGAGCCTACCGTTTTATCTAGAATTCCCTTCCAGGCGGTGAAAAAATTCCTAATTGAATAACAAGTTGCACCCTCTAATGTGTTAGGCCATTAATCGATCAACCTCACTCCCTCCCCGTAGATTAGTCTGTAGACAAACGTGCCGATTATAAAATTTTGATATTTTATTCCCTGCTACACTGCAGTGAAACGACCTTCCCAGAAAACATCAACAACGTTGGAATCACTGGACCTAACGCCATCGAATGATTATTGATAGTTCGAAGGGAGAGCTCTGCTCACAGGTGTAAAACATGAATGCTTTTTCCTCCTATATGACTATCAAAAAAGCCTTTCCAACGATCAGATACATTTTTTGAGTTCTTCGAGATTTACGCCATCGACATAGTATAAGCAATCAGAAGACTGAGTTTTCCCCAACGAAATATCAGCGAGATGAAATAAAAAACGCGTAGTGCATGTGAAACATAATGTTTTTCTAAATGCTACAGCGCTCCAGAAAAACTCTTTTGAAAACCAACTACGTATGGCGCCAGCCGGCGATTTGTGTTTTCGGATGATCACTAACACTCTTATGAAAAGTTCTTACCTAGCGAAAGGATAGGTTTGAAAGTTAGTACTCTTCAACCAAAGAGAATCCATCATCATTCATCGTCATCTGTTATAGATCTTTATTCAGCATTTAGAACATTATTAATCTGTTCTCACAGCTTTTTTCTGTTAATTTTCCACTGTGCAGATCTTTCTACTTCTTCCATTTAGTTCGTTTTTTTTTTCGTCTTCTTTAACGTCGTAGAACACTGGCTGACAACGTCTCCTGTAATATCGAGGATAACCTGGTTGTGGCGCAACATAGAACGTTCGTTGTTGACTAACGGAGAGTGTTGGGGAGGAGAGGAATATAGACCGCGCGTAGCAACCAGCATCGCAACCACCCGGCCACGAAGTCCCATAGATCTTTACTATGGTTAACATTTCAACTCTTTCGCCTTCGCCAGCGTCACAATGACTTGAGCCGAGTGACCACTGTGATATTTTTTCTCATCTTGGTAGACAGAACCGCCACATTGAGATGATCGAGTAGGATGAAGTGTCGTGTGAATAAATTCGGCCTTGCCTTTCATAGTGGACTCCAGTCACTCTGAAATGAACTGTCGCCTAGTAGACAGCATTCTACACGGAGTGAGCAGATCTGTTTGTTCACAAGGCCTTTGATCAAACAGGGATAGAAACATTCGTTGAAATTCGTCGATTTAGTACAATAATTTTTCCGAAATGTAGGAAAAATGTTGTGGCGAAACTAACCTTCGCAAAGCAATTTAACCAGATCAATACATGACTGCTACAGCACGGAACTCCTGCAATACAAAACACCTTCAATGCGGAAGTGCAACAACACGGAGCAGCACAACACGAAGGTGCTTACTCAGCTTGGCCTGGCGTTTATGAAATTTTCTTGACATCGAAGACTTTTAAGCTTTAACGGTGCTTTCACTTATCATTCGCAAAAGAGAAGAAACGATGTAATCACGTTGCTAGAGAACAATATTAGCATTTTTGACATTGAGATGAAACTTGGTTACATGTGTTAGGTCATTTGCACAGAAGTGTGAAACATTTTCCGTTACATCTTCACATGTCAAGCCCTAAACGTATAGTTCTCAGAAGTGACACGCTCGAGCCGTGGTTGTTTACATACAATTGTGTGAATTGACAAGAGAACTCTCCTAACTTCAAGATCGGCTCCGCTAATAAAGCTAGACTAGAACCACCTAACAGGCACGAACAGCGGGAAATGTAGGAGCATTGCCAACACCGCCTTTTCCCCAAGCGTTCTTTCGACAACAAGCCCCTAATAATGAAGTGCATATCATTTTTCCCTTATTCTCGGACAAAACTCTTAGAATCCTCAATCACTATCGCGGGAAAAAGCTTAGCTTCCTACCTAACATCAGCGCTTAAAAACGCTGTACGACAGATCACGGGAGCTAATAAAGTCCAAAACCATTCGACTATCAGTTAGTGATAAAGGAGGAGAGTTCGTGGTAATTCTGCATCAGTTGGATGTTGAGATAGCGAAAAAACACGTAGATAGACGTTGCACTCTAAGTTCCTTATCTGATATGGAATTTTAAAAACAACATCGAAAGTTGAATAGTGAATGGGTGAAAAGTAGCAAGTTCGGCAGGCTTACAATCCTCCGTTATCTTCGAGCTAAAACTCAGTCCACTATCATGCTCCGTCCTGCACTTACTTACTAAGACTCATACGTTGGTATGTACTGATGATCTTGCGTCTCCTGATACTTCAAAATTCAAAGTTAGGCCCATCATCAGTTGTGTAGACGGGCCAACGGATAGAATATCGTGGTTTTTAAACTTAATACTAGTCCAACTACTGAAACACATTCCAGCCCATCTTACCAATACCAGATGTTCTTGGATCGTCTACGTATCACGCCTCCCAACAACGCGTACGTAATGGAATCGTTCGACGTATCCGCTCTTTATACAAAAGTTTCAAATGAGTCCACAATGCAAGCCATGTGCAAGCTTCTAGCGGAGCCCGAAAGGACTACGAACATGTATGGCTACTCATTCGGCAGGTCATGGTTCTCTTAAAAGAGTGCCTCAGCTGCTCATTCTTTAGATGCTCTGGGAATTATTCTGCGCAGATCAGAGGGCTGCCAGTGGGAAAACGACTAGCTCGGACCTCTTGCTATCGCTTTTTGCCTAAAGAAGAGGCCCCAATAATCGATCGTCCGACCGTTACTCTACTGTAGGTATATAAATAATTGATTTGTCGTCTCCTCAACACAAGAGGAGATGTACAAATGTTTTGAGTTGTTAAATAGTCACTCAGAGCACATAATGTTCACCCATGAGAAACCTAAGCAAATTGTCTTCCATTTTTAAACTTTCAAGTTAACCTCTCTAGAAAACTCCTACAACACAAAATAGTATCGCAAACCAAGCAACAAAACATTCTGGTTCAGTACCTATCTGCTCATCTCTCGTCATGCAAAATGCGCACTTATAAAAAAATGTTGCGAACAGCTGCTGATGTGTGCATAGGAAAAGAACACAAGGTAGAGTCCCTGAGCTTGGCGCGAAGAATAACCATCTCTAATGGTCACAACACGATAGGAGCTTCTCAGGTTAGAATTAGAGAAGATTCGTCGCCCCTTATACGGAAGGTCTAGCAAGGATAATGTTCCATTCATCCTGCCTTTTACTTCCAACGAAGTAAGTACAGCCATTAAGACTCTGCTCAAAAAGAGCAGGTTTAGATAATTTGGTAGTAGTAGTCGAGATATCACCAAAAACACTAAAGCGCCAATTAGTCCGCAACCGACTGTATGATCGCCGTCTCTGCGAAACCAACGACTGCAAAGTTTGCCCAAACGGCAGAGACGGCGACTGCATGAGGTCGGGTACAATTTACCTAATCTCTTGCGAGGCATGCGGGGATGAATGTATTGGCGAAACGGGTAGACCACTCTGCATCCGCGTAAAAGAGCACCTAGCTGGGAAACGTAACTCCTGCCCAAAAATCCCCACTAGGCACGCATAAGGAACAGAAGCTTAAAGGAGCAGATTTTGGCGTTAAATTCACGCTACTTGCACAGGAATCAAAAACATCTATGGCGTAAAACTTTGGAATACCTTTCGGATACATAGCAAAGGCCTAAAAATGAATCGCAAAGAGGATGTCCTCGTAATAACACGTGACCTCGCACCACTACCTCAGGCTAATATTCCCAACCTGAGCCAGGCATGATTTAATAATTTGCGAATCAATTAGACCTTTCCAGGCTCTGAAGATGGCGAACCTTGCCGAAACGTAAGCCACCACGACTCATGTAATATTCATGCTGCATTATTAACTGT
This sequence comes from Parelaphostrongylus tenuis, assembly GCA_019055375.1. Lineage (NCBI taxonomy): Eukaryota > Metazoa > Nematoda > Chromadorea > Rhabditida > Metastrongylidae > Parelaphostrongylus > Parelaphostrongylus tenuis. The sequence goes on from JAHQIW010003486.1 coordinate 180,929, forward strand.
ATTGTTATGTGCTTCGTTGATATTCAATAAATAGTATCAGTAACACTCAGAGTGGCTAAACAGAAGAAGATGCTCATTTATTCAAACTATTCCGAGGTTAATAGATAGTTGGTACTGGGATTTAGTATACAGTCTGTAAGAATGTTTCAAGCCTTCATGTAGTTGATACACTACATCCCATTCGTGGCTCACGCATGTTTCGGCGGTATCGCCATCATTAGAGTCTACTCTGTAGTCTTGTTGCACTTCATCATAGAGATGATGTGACGATGAATAGTACGCTGTCGGCAAGATATATCGTGAGCCACCAAGATACCTACAATCAATGTCTTGCCTCTGATACAACAATATTTTACCCAACAATGTTGAGTGATGCGCTGAACTTCGACGTCAGGTGGGACTCAAACCGACAATTTAACCTCTCCGGGATCGCGTGCTTAACCAATTGCACTACCAACGCTTGTTTTATCACCACTCTTTCTACTCTACAAAGCATCATTATGCCAGAAATCAACCGTCAACGGCTTGGTTCAGAAGTCATATCGAAAAATTCCAAGTTACGCTGGCAGATATTGGATACACGTGATTGGCAAGAGATCTTTTTGATCAACAGCTGAATAGCGTTGATAAGATGTTTGTCAACCACATGCATCTAATATAATCAGCCTAACTGGGATCGATGCCGATAAGGCTTGATGTGCCAGACCGATGACTGTTTGCCGCTAAGAGATTGATGCGTTGTAGCGCAGAAAGAATGGCGGCAAAACAGGCGCCAATATTGCAAGTGGTTAAGCACACACTTCTGGAAAAGATATAATTCGGGTTTGAATCCTGTCTGACCTCAAAGTTCTGCACATCACTCAACCTTTTTGGGGTAGAATATTGATTGTACCATGTACGCTGGTGACCATGATATATCTTGCCAATGATGTACTATTTATCATCGCCAAATCTCTATGATAGAGACCAATGAGTCCTAAAGAGGTTCTGATGATGGCGAAAACCGCCGAAACGCACGTAGGCCACGAACGGAGCAAAGTGTATTGACCTCAAGCAAGCTTGAAATATTCTTACAGGCTATATATTGATTTGGAAGCTTGGGTTGCTATATGAGTCAAATGATCACCTATTGTGAGAGAGCAGCATTTCGGCTTCTCCGGATGATCCTTTTGAAACATTGGAGGAATGAGAGGAACTACTGGAGAGTTTTGACCGAAACACAGATGAAATTAAACTTCACTTTACAAAATATGCAATAACAAATTCTGCTTTGCGCAAATTGGAGACGTTACATAAACATCTAGTTTGGTGAGAAAATGGAACGATAGAAACGGTGAGTAGGGGTGCTCCTGCTTAGTGTTAACGGTCGCATTCATAGAAACGTTTATTTCACTAAGCCGTTCTGATTACTTGCCAATCCCATAAAGTGTGGGAATCCCGCTTGACAAGACTTCTTGCCCTAACTTTTTCTAGCACCGTTTCTTATACGGTTTTCTTTTGATGTCTCATATTAACGTATTGAGAAACAATCTTAGTCCAAGTCCGCTTTTGAATTCTTAGGCGGAAATCTTTGATAAGTTTACACTTGAGTTATCGGTCGCCTTTCTCATCAACAAGCATATTTTGTAGGCGTAGAAAATGCGAGAAACTATGAGAAAATGAAAGATTAGCAAAACGCCATCTCTGTTTTTTTCCAAATTTGTTGCGAAGAACTTTTCCAGCAGATGTTTCGTTTCGATTTTGTCAATCGAGATTTCTTTTACAGATTTTCGCTTGGACGGACAATTGTAATTTCGACATTTTTTCTATTACGAATATTTTAATTTTGAGAAAGTCGAATTTTTGTGAGGCAGCATCAGAAATGAGAATATGAGAACAGAGTTCAAATAGCCTCACATACGGAATTGGTGCACTTGCTATAAAATTCGTTCAAACAGGTCTCTTCAATTCACCTTCTTGTCGTTCAACATTTTGACATGCTTGATCTCATCACCCACTCCCGTTTCCTTCGCAGTAGCAGATTTTTTCACACGGTTTATTTCAAAGGATTTTGCTTCAAATCAGACGGATTTGAAATTCATATAGTCCGTGGATAAGTTGGAAATCTGCGAAGGATATGCTAAGTGCTGAGTAGCAAATTCGACATTTCATTGTGAATTGTGTGATGTAAAAAGTTGCAATTTAGCTATTAATTGAGTCTGCAGTAACGTTTTTTGTATCAGAAGAAAATGAGTACTCTTCCAAACATGACGAAACTTCCACCCTATTCTATTGTGATATCGCTGCTGATCACAGTCTCGACAGTATTGGGATGTGCAGTGTAGCCTGCTGGTCAAGGTAGTAAACAGAAACTGTTTTTTATAGTAAGATATCTCCAGTCTTGCATGTAAATTCCATAAACTTTGATGATAATAAATACATCTTAAGCATCCTCATTACTCAATAGGCACATAGTCTAAACCTTTTGCTGGAACGACCTTAGATTCATACAATCACATTAGAATGGGAATTTATCGTCATAGTTTATCTGATATAGTATTTAATTTTTGATCACTCACTACGTAAACTACGAAATTCCATTGTAGCGAGTAGTAGGACCTTCGCCGTCACGGGATTACCACTTTGCTTGTTGCCATGTTCAAACTAGCGCAATGAATGCTGTTCGGTTCCCTAGCATTGCAACTAGCGAGGCGATCGCCAGAGGATTCGTGCAACGCCTTGTGAATGCAGACAATGAATTTTCAAATCTTAGGTTACAACTTTTTTCGAAATTTTGAAAGTCTTAGGCGGCAAGTGGGAATTTTTGACATTTAGACCTATATGTTTTCATGCTTGAGCAGCTTCACATATTCTTACATAGCATATATTTTTATCCTCGAATTTCCTTTACTTTTCGGTGTATATACTTCGAATGGAGACAGTTTCGGATAAACTATTCCATCAAGCACAGAAATTTGTTCTTCAGGTCTTTGATGTTCTCGAAACGCCAAGCTCGTAGCGCTCTCCTACCCGATGCTGTGATCTCAGCCATTTTGTGCCAACTTACTGTTGAAGTCGGGTACAATCCAATGAACTGCCTATGATTACTGATCCAGAAGAGATAAGTGAGTCCTTCATATTGAGCAACCATTCAAGAGTGCTCAGGCAAAAGTGCAACAGGTATCAAAACTTAAATGTTCACTATTCTAAAAGAAGCGCTTACCATTCCAAATAAATTGGGCTGCTTTGAAGAGATACTAGAAAATTTTCAAAGTATGAAGAAAACTATTGTAGTGGCCTCAAAATTTCAAATCAGTGCCATTTTCAGACGAATTTATTCTTCTTTCTATAAAGCGAAGGGCACTTATATGTTAGACGGCGACAAATTCAGAGCGATCTTCATTCTTCATAGGAGTGTTAGTAAGCATTCGGAAGTTTAAATCTCTAGCTACAACTCCAAGTCGCCGGTTCCAAAACATCCTTTCATAACGTTGTAGCATCCAAAATAAAATTTTGTTCCATACTCGCCTTTTCCTTCATTTTTATCATTCACGTAATTCGCTAGAAGCACGAACAGCATATCAGCATGCAGAGGATTTTCCGTAGTATCAGAATCTGAGTTTTTATCTGAAGTTCTATCGATGCGGTGAAAAAATCCCCAATTGTATAACAATATTTCAAACGCGATCGATCGCCCTGCCCCTGCCCTACCTCCCAAGTCCGTGAGATGGCAGGTTAACTAAGTCGTCGAAAATGTAAAATTCGATCTCATTTGCCTGCAAACGAAATTTCCAGAAATAAGCAAACTTAAATATTTGTTATTGTGCTATGACTAGGAATAAATAAAGAATCAACACTACGATTGATATGATCACCTTGACTACATTCAGGAGGCCAGAAGGTCCTAATTGATTCCAATACTGAGTTCATAGCATCATCACCTAATCATAAATAAAGATTACATTGATAATAGATTCGGGAAAGTTCTGAGAAAATGCTTGTAAAACATTTACTTATGCACCTATTACACCCGAGCAAAGACAGAACTATAGTCAAAGTACTCCCCTTCAACTTCAAGCACTTCCTGCCACTTGTCCACACTGTGCTTTTGTCAACTGTGTTTTCGCCCCAAGTCACATTGATGGGTTCACTTGCCACCGTTGCATTTGAACACAATAGCTATTCATGCATCATCAACAACCTAATTTGCTCAGCTTGTTGACTCCTTGAAATAAGTAGATAAATTATAAACCAATCAACGCGAGAGAAGTCGGGCATCCAAATGAGCCCAAAAACACAAAAATTGGCCGGCACCCAAAAAAGTTACAAGCATTTTCTCAGAACCTTTCTCTCCAACCTATTGCTATGAGGGTGAAAGCCAAAGAACTTGCTATCTGCGATCATCTAGCGCCACATAAATTCCGTCAAGTTGTTTCTTCTTCAGTCTGCGGCAAAGTAAAAAGGATCATAGCTGAGTAAAATGTGAAGGTAAACCACAGCAACGACTTGTTGGTAAGATAATCTGATGAGTTCAATAAAGGGAAGCTACTGCGACGATTTGTTGGTAAGGTAAATCGCCTGATCTACCGCGTAACTAGATAGTGATGGTGTTAAAACGGCGGCGACTATTGTTAAATCATTGCAGATTTTTTCATCGCAACGGCAGAACTTTAGTAAAGACGTATGATCCTGATACTACGGAAATTCTCTACATGCTGACTTGCTTTTCGTGCTTCCAGCGATTAATACATGGGATAAAAATGAGAGCGAAAACGAGTTCAAATATAAGTTTATTTTGGATCTTACAGTGTTAAAAAAGGGTGTTTGGAAACTGGCGATGTAGAGTTGTAGCCAAAGATTGAAGCTTTCAATGATTAATAACACTTCTATGAAAATTACTTGTCCCGCTAATAGATCGGTTTGGAAATCTGTCGCCGTCTAACTATATATTAGATGAAATATCAAACATGGTAGGTGATAATTTGAAGATTAAAAATAACAGAAAAACAGTACTCAAAGTGCCTTTATTCTCTTTTGTAATGCAAGAACGTGTCTTCATGTGACAAAAAGATTTTGCAGACAACCCCGAAACATGGATGAGACCTATTGCATTATCGTTGGCAACACGGTGACGGGAATTTGCACTGTAGTGATGAGACAGAATGAAAAGTGTAATATGCATATGGCTCCCAACGTGATGATAACAGCTATTCACGGCACACACTTGACGATTTCAGGAACATTCTCGGTTAGAATGTTTTCTTTTTTGTAGAACTTTGTTTTTCAAAACATTGTTTGTAGACCACAAATATCATCATGGCAAATTGGTCCAGAGCGATGTGGCAAAGTGTAGTGGATAGAGCTGTTCGAGTGTTGGCATTCAGGGCCGTTTGGATCGCCCTTTCTTTCGGCAATGAGCGACTGTTGGTGGAAACTGAAGTTGGGCTATGATATGTTTTGAGTCAGACATCTATAAAAGTCCGATATTTATGTATTAGCAATGGATGGAGCAGCAATAAAATGCATACCATATGAGTATCGATTGGTTAGAGTAGTGCAAAAAATTACATGTGAGTCGACAATGTGAAGAGGTTCGGTTAAAGAACTTTTTCAGAACAGTTGGAAAGTTTGCGAAGAACAAGGTATCAGAAGAACACTCTCTGCTTAATCTTGAAAAAACGCTGATATCAATCTCTCCCTCAATCTATATGTAACTAGAGGACGAAAGATCTTGAGGGCGAGGGCATAAACTGTGTGACAATAACAATAATAACACAAACATCTTACTAATATAATGAAAACGAAAATAATGTAAGTAACAGGAATGCAGTAGCACTGGAAACAAGTGGTACTGTTCTATTATGGTGACGCCACTTGAGGCCTTCGGTGAAGACGTATTTCTTGCTTTTGCAAAAGGTTTCTGTAGTTTATCGATAGCTAAAATCAAATAAATTTCAATGGCATGTTTTATTTCTCAATAGTTTATTTTTGGCGCCGTACCAGTCGAAATAAGATTTTGTTTCTCATTCGAAGATTTCTCAATGGATAAAAGCTTTCTTGTAACGAACTTTAATCGTCAGATGGAAAAAATCTTTCAATAATAATGATAAATTTGGCTTTCGGAAAGGACTTCTTCGAGTTTTGTAACGACCGAAAGAATATTGGGTCTCACACTCAGTGAGCACTTCTAGTCGGCTAGGTGTGTGTATAGCTGTAATACCAATCCGCTACATAAATCACATGAGGATTTTTTGATGAAAATCAGAGATCTTTCCGACGCTCCAGAATTTTTCTACATGTCCATGTGCTTTTTCATAAAAAAAGATTTGCTGAAAATAATTTATCGTGTTTCAAAGATTGACAAACTCACTATAAAATATAGATCACTGTTTAGGAGGCCAGAAAGAATGCTCATGATTAAGTGAAATCTATGAGCATCAAAACAGTTGAAGGCAGTTGACTTGTAATGACTAATCAATGTGGATGCTGAGATGGCTCGTCAACAGAGGCCAGTATTGCGGAACCATCCACATACCTGCCACTTTTGAAAAGTTCTTGTCAGCAGAAGGGATTGTTTCTCCATTCCCTGCTGAATAACCGAAATAAACTCATTTATATTAAGGGCATCGTCGGAGGTAAATGACAGGCGACTGTTCTTTCTGTTATCGAGGAAAATGGAAAAACGACCTCTTCTGCTAGCAAAAAACATTTCACCGCACACTGAGTAAACATTCAAAAACTTCAATCTCTGGCTACTGCACCTTGTAGTCGTTTTGTGACAAAGCCTTTTTGAAGCTTTTATAAAGGAAAACATTTATGTTTCTCACTCATGTTTCCTCGCAGAACATAATTGGTACGTGGAATTACGAGTATCCATTCGATAACATAGGTTTTGGCGTAATTCTGTGCTTAATTTCTGAAAGATTATTCACTGCAGCGTGGCAGGGGATTGAGATTACATAGGCGGGCATTGTTTATTGATTGATCTACGGGTGGGAAGGAGGACAGGAGGGGCTATGTGCACGTGGCCGGTGCAGAACATAATTTTATTCTAAATGCTACGGCGTTATGAAAAGGTCTTATTTGAAAGAAGCATGTAGCGCAGTCTCCAGAGATTTAAGATTTTCGAATGCATGTTAACACTCTTGAAGGAAGTTCTTGTCCAGTGAAAGAGATCGTTTCTCCAATCCTCGCCGGTTAACCGAAATGAATCCATCATGCCATAAGAGTATTACCAGAGGTCAACGACAGGCGACATCTCACATCCAGCAACTCAGCGATCTGTTCCTTTCGTGGGAGAGAATAATCCAGTCATCGTTCACCCATCAATCTCTCCTATTCGTAGTGTCCACATTGTGGTGCTTTCGACATATTTTCAAATTCGTTTTATACATTAGCGATGAAGGAGGCAAGCTGTTCCAGATAAGCCTGCTGCTAGAACTCACAAATAGGAATTGCAAGACTGCATATAGACCAGAAAAAGTGTGTGCATCAACGAGTCTTTCTGATCGTCTGGAGATTGTACACCGCCTGCATCTAGAAAATCAGATAGGGATTGGGTAGTTTAGCTAGGACGTTCATACCATAAGAGTATATGATTGCTTCAAAGATTTTTGAGGCATTTGTTGTTGAATGACACAGACTGTATGTGTTGATGATAATTGCATTGGCAAATGTTGATTGAATATAAGAGTGAAGAAATGAAGGGTCAGGATTAGGAATGTAATTCTTTCTAGAGAAGCACTCCACAAATTGATGACCATGAATCCTTCGAAGCCTGCTCCTACTGCTAATGTGACACTTGACGTGACATAAGCTTTTTTCAAAACATACTTCCTTCATATCCAACTTTTATTACCTCGGCATTGATTGTCAATGTCTTGCTTTATTCAAAAGTTTACATAGGTTTTGCAGATTTATTTTGAACTTCTTAGTGGAAACGCCTTCTTCAAAACTGAGATGATTTTCGTTGAGTGTTCATGGCAATCATTTCCTCTTAAATTGTGGATTTTCGGCGTCGTCACATGCGCTCGATTCGAACACAGTGGAACACTATTAAGAATGGATTACCGTCATTCAGCACAATTCCCCATGCAAACTATTTCAAATCTCGAGGACAGAACTTGAAAGTGTGCTCTGATTTTTGCAACTTAGGAAGCTGTATAATTTGTCCTAACGAAAGAGAGGGAGATTGTATGAGCTTATGCACAATATATTATATATTATATAAATACATATATAATTGATGTACGACACGCAGGAAACAATAGATTTGTGAGACGTGTAGACCCTTTTGTGTCCGCACAGAAGAGCATCTAGATGGTAAATACAAGTTCGAGAAAGCACACCTAAGCACACATGAGGCGCAGAAGCATAACGGCTCGGAATGGCGAATGTGTCGCTTTCGCGCAAAACACGACGGCTTTTCTCCGTTTGCTGTTGTGACCGAGCCTGAGCGGTATAAAAAGGCACTGGTATTTATCAAGTCATGCGAGTGGTGTAATATAACATACGTTTAAAGCTCTGAAGAGACAAAGTGACAGAGGAGTTTATCATCAAAGTGTTACTGCTAAGACTATACCAACTTCGTCTGCTAAGCAGGACAAGTCTTGGAGATTTACAAATGTGAATTATTGATGCCATTAAGGTTTATAGAAAGAATACTAATCAATCGGCAGACGCAAGATCATCGCTTAGAAAAGTGGGATTCTACTAAACTCTGATGCACTCAGTCAGTTTATCTAGATAAAAATTGTTTTTATGCAAACGAACTATGCAAAAAGTATACCTTAGAACCCTCCTGTACAAATGTGCACTGGTAAGTGAGGACAGATCGTTCGAGAAGTGCTTTACTTCAGTACTGATACGACGCGTCTATGGACACCTACACAACAGCGAAAAATGATTGTGAGCACCTCGATGGCTCTAAAAATAATAAAGGTGCTAATCTGCTGGCCAAACATATTCTTATAGTAATCTCGTCTTAATTCTAAAATCTCAGGAATACTGAATAGAGACTTTAAAGTCAAATGATAGTGAATTCAAAATTACGCATTCAATCAAGAGGCATATCTACTTTCATTAGTAGGATGGGCGTGATGTTGTTCCTGCTCCTGGAATAGGAACTGTTTGGAAATCATTACTTACTTTGATCATAAGGCGACAACAGTGGTGAATTTTCTCCATCAGCATAAATTCTCTGACTAACCACAGTATCGCATCAAGCGGAAGTAGAATGTTGTGACGAAACTGTTCGTCGCTCAGTAATTCAGTTGAAAGGGACGGGATGCTTATTCAGCTATGCAAACTGTTCATTATAAACTCAACCGATGATTGAACAGTGCTAACTATGCTTTCAATTCGCAATTCATGAGCTAAAAACGTGCATTTACTTTCCAAATAGAGGAATTCTCGTCATCATATTTGATTTGAGAGAATCGTAGCTTTCCATGACGTGTAATGCCATCCTAGAGACCAAACGGTTCTTTAGAAGTTAATTTCTTACTAGTGCAGTCCGTGATAAAGGATGTAGAGAATGACACGCTCTGAAATATGATGCAATTTACACTCATACACTCCAATATTGAAGATGTTGGAGTACCAATGAAAAGTCATTTTTAAGTAAGCGAACACCATCTTGAGCATTTGAGCAGACGAGACCATGGCCACCACAAGCACCGCACAATCACAGAGTCATAATGGATCCAAAATTTCTCTAGCAATCAGTTTCCACTAATGACTTGGAGAACTAATTTCTGGTCTCACTATATTGTTTGATACACACAGCGAAGAAAAAAGGCTCTAGAAAGGCGTAAGAGACTTAAAAATGGTATTGAAGGGCCATAATTACCGTACTACGGGCACCATAATTTTTCACAGCATTTTCTGTGTTTGATAGCAAACATCCTTCATATCCGTCTTTTATTGAACCTCAGTATGGATAATCAACACTTTTTCTATTGATAAGCTACACAAGTTTGCTATGAATTTTTAACATGGCAAATTTCAAGGTAGTTTCGCTTTGTTCAAGGTTACGACTTTCCGATTTGAGGGTCAATAGCTGTTGTTCTCCTCAGTACATCGTATCGAGGCCAATCGAGGAAGGTGAGGCACAGTAAGCAGCGCCTCAGCTCTGCCCTTTCATGCACGACACTAGCTTATGTGAAGCGACTTGACAGAGGTTGTAGGACGGTCCTTGGGCCATTCCGGACGGAATATTTGCTATTCCTTCAGCAGTCCATCCTATAGTAGTAGTATTAGCATTAGCCAGCATTTACGACAACAGCAACGGTGTTTGCTTAGGCCATCGTTCTCAGAAAATCTATATATTCATGACTCCTGGTTCATCGGTAAATTTATGCACAGTAGCTTCTTTTCCTTCTACCAGATAAACAGAGTAAGTAGTCACTCACCTCTATAACTGAAGGAGCATTTATTGAAGACCAAATGAAATTGTTTTTATTTACCCACTTTTTGGGGTGGTATGATGTTATAGATGTACCCAGTGTTATAGAGTGGTGTGCAAAACTTCAGCGCCAGGCAGGACTAGAACCCGCACCTCACTCTTTCCGGGAGCGCGTGCTCTATCCGTTACACTACTGACGCCCATTTTGCACATCGCTCTTTCTACTCTACTTCGCATCTATCTGTCAGCCTAGACCGCCTGGCGCTAAAGTTTGCACATCCTCTATAACACTGGGTAATATCTATAACATCATACCACCGCTATAAGCGGTTAAATAAAAGAATATCATTCAATCTATAATACCCAATATCTAACAGCGTAACTGGGTCTAATGTCGAGACCGACTACCCGGCCAGGCCGTAGACGGCTGGCAGCTGACAGAAAGATGCGCAGTAGCGTAGAAAGAGCGATGTGCAAAATGGGCGCCAGTAGTGTAACGGATAGAGCACGCGCTCCTGGAAAGAGTGAGGTGCGGGTTGTAGTCCCGTCTGGCGCTAAATCTTTGCACATCACTCTATAACACTGGCTATATCTAGAACATTTATTATCTGACGAACTGGAAAACATCAGTGGCCACAATTTCATTATCAATTTCATAGAGTGTACTATCAGAAGGAGTGGTTAATTCTTTCGATTCACATAGTTCCGTTATTATTAATGCTTCGCATGTAAGAAGAAACGTAGCTCTTACTAAGACATAAATTTCTGAAGTATTACAACGATGTTTGTGTGATAAAGACTGTCAACTGAATACTATACAGTAATTCACACGAGTTAGTGCAGTGAGACAGCTTCGCTTCACGTGATCTTCGAGGAAACGGTCTTGCAAAAGCAGTGATCGACATTCTGTGACTAGTTCATATCGTAATGAAAGCACAAGAAGATTACTGTGGCGAAACTGTTCGTTGCTCAGCAATTCAAATAAACGACATTCAACGACTGAAAAACTGACTGCTTGTTCAGCTTCTATGATCCTTCAAAAAAACTCATAAAAGGCTTTTGACTGTGCAGCAGTAAGGGTGCTTTCGAATGATCATTTGAGATGAGGAAGTAAAATTCATCTTTTCCTAGTGGAATAAATTTAGTCAATTTATTCAGTATAAGTGAATTCTCGGGTTACATATTACATTGTTTGCAAATGGGCTGAGACTTACCAATAAAGGAAATGTTCAATTCTCAATTCGTTTGAGGTGCTTCATCAGTAAAGGGTGCTCATATAATAGCTGTTCAAGCTATCGCATAGTGCACATCAATTCATGAAGTGAAGAACGAGTTTTGCTATTATACATTGGCAAAGATTGGAATCGTATTAAGCAGCTCTGTGCATATCTCCACTGAAGAATTTATCAATAGTGCTTTGAAGCCTTGTTTTGGGTCAATTGGATCAATAAAAAGATTGATCACTGCACAAAGTTGTCGATAATTCTTTTCAATCGATATTTCTGAACAAACCTTTCTTAAGATCTTCCTAAACATTTACAGGAAAGAGAGAAACTGCAGAAGAGTTTGTAACCTTCACACAAATGCAATGAAGCTTTATTATACGAACTATCAAAAACACAATCGAACAACAAACACAATCGCAAACTTTCTTTTGTCTGTACATCATGGAAAACTTCTTCAAACTGACGGTGCTACATGAACTTCCCACCTTCATGTGAAACTTAGAACGTCTGAAAATGTAAGTAAAGAAGTGTTCAGCTCAGTGTCACGTTAGTCGTGCTTTTAAACATCCACTTTGCTTTTTCTTCTTGATAGGTCAGCAATTCCATCATGTTGCAATCGTGTGCCTCACAACACAACCTGAAACGTAAGTGCGGTTGCTTTACAATGGATAATCCTGATGTGGTTCCTCATTTTCTCGTTGCATGGTGAAATGTTGGACCAGTTTCATTTCTCGCCTGTTTGTGTATTTTACAAAAAAACGCCGTAGTTTCTATATAGCTATCAATCGACCTCTCCGTCATAAGATGGGTTCAAGAAGAGTGCTAAATTAGAAGGTTGATAAGAGATATGTGATCAAATGCGGCTACGAAATTCTGAAACCATTGTGAAAAACGTTTCAAACGTCAGCGCTGGGTCGCCGAATATATTTACTTTTGGGGAAGTCACGTAAAATGTGGCAGCATCACCAATGAGGCAGAACCAGATTTAAGCCGTGACACCTGACGAATCGACGCACTCACTAAATCCCTACTCGACTGGTCTTGTCACAAATCTTATTGTAATTCAGTACTTGTCATGTACTTCATTTCAATAGCCGATTCCCTGTGCTCGTAACCATCAGAATCTGTTATCAAACATGCTACAAAAAATATTTAGTTCGTATTGTATCATGAGCCTATCATGAGTCTGTTATGGCATTTATGCAATATAATTTCCTGGAACGAATTGGCTGAACCGAAAGGCACCGTGTTTCTGACAAGCTGCAATGGCGAGAAATTGCATAAGTGCCATAACAGACCTAATGATAAGCTCAAAGTATATTATCGGATATGTATTGTCTTGAACGATGTCTATAAAAACGGACGAATGTAAGGCATGAATCTATATTATCTGTTTAGATTCTTCGGAGACTGAAATGAAAATTTTTGCAAACGTGGTACAATATCCGATGGTTCCACAATGGTTTTTCTGCTAGCCACAATCCGGACAGTGTTTGGATGTGGAGTGATGCCCGCAGGCCAAGGTAATGAATAAGAGATTGTTATAGTACTACGTAGGTGTTTGATCTTAGATAGTAATTTATGAACGTTAATCAAAATGAAGGATAAAGATGAGCGCATGTGGCGCAGTGGTTAGAGGTGCTCTGCGTCGCACACGAGGTCAATGGTTTGATCTCGGCTCATGGCTCACCAAGCCATCCATCCCTCCGGGGTCGGTAAATTGGTACCAGACAGGTCTCAGACTCGTCTGGGAGGATAAGCAGCACTGACTCGGTTCAGCGGCAGGCCACCGCGAGTCATTGTAAAGGCCAGATATGCATTCAATCACCTCAAACGAAGTTAAAAATTGAAGTCGAATGCAAGGCACATCCCTCAGGGATTGATCAACGCCGAGAGCTTTATCCTTTTTTTTAACAAAATGAATATATCAAATGCTCACCACTACGCAAATGTTAGTTCACTTTGTCTTTTGATTTGAGATTTTTAATTTCATACGAAATAATAAGCCTCAAAATACCAAACATAGTACATCACTCTTAATTATACTACAAGAACGACAAAATTACATTGTAGCTAGGACTGTGACTTTCACCGTCACCGGCTTCACTTTGCCTGTAGCCATGGTTTACACGGAAGAGCCCAATGTTTCTGCGAAAGTGCCTGGCATTGCAACCAGTGAGGCCGGAGCAAAGGCCCTTGTAGAACGTCTTGTGATGCAAACAGTAAGTTGACAACTTTTAGATTTCAAGTTTCCATCGCGATTTTTGATAGCGTGGTTAGTTAGCTCCACTATTGTGACACTTCGTCATCCTTTTACTAAAAACATGACTCACCTGCCTTCACATGATGCCACTGAAGACTCTACAAGTTAATTCTACCAAGAAATGAAAAAATCGTCGTTCAGGTCTTTGACGTTCTTGAAAGTCAAGGTCGTAATGCACTCCTACCCGATTCTGTAATCGCCACCATTTTGGGTCAACTTAGTGTTGAGACCAACTACAAACCATTGGAATGCCAGATGGTAGCTAGCCCAGAGGAAGCACGTGGGTCTTTGATAATAAACAGGTATTCGAATGATTGCACGCAGAAAGGGTATGACAAGCTTAGACAGCAGAAATGTTCATTCTTCTCTAAATGAACCGACATAAACAAATTCTAATACCCTAGAGTCAAGGGAATACTAACTACAATTTTCACTAGATTTAAATTCTTTGAATTGAGGCTTTTTCTAAACTGGTTCTCAATACTACCCCTAAAAAGACACATTTAATGCAACGGGTAGTGGTTGGAAGGGTTTTGAAGAACAGAAGAAAAATCATTGTATGAATTTGTTTTCAGGTTTCGGTTTTCTACTAAACAGAGAAATGTGACTTTTGAGACTCATAGTTTTTTGCAGAAAATGAAAATGATAAGAAATTCTGCATAATCGTCGGCAACACGGTGACGGGAATTTGTACTACTATTGTTCCGGCAGGGCGACGTGTACTGCAACACAGCAGGGTGTGGTGACAGTAACAAGCGTTCCCCGCGATCACTTAACAATATCAGGAACTCTCTCGGTTAGACTTGCTTTGCTTTTCGCACTTATTCCATAAGAAGAAAATTATGCAGACCACAAACATCATCATGGCAAACTGGTCGAAAGCGATGTGGCAAAGTGTAGTGAACAGAGCAATTCGAATGCTGGCATTGGGTCCATTTGGATCGCACTTTTTCTCTGCATTTGCAACTGTCAACTGAACTGCAATGTACCTAAAACTGTTTTTTTTTTGTGGATACCGCATTGTAGCTTTATAACTGCAATAAATTGGCAAATCACATGAGTGTTGATTAGTCATAGTATGTAGTGAATTAATTCGATAAGTGCAATGTGATGAATTTGGATTTAGAACCTTTTTAAAAAAGGACTAAGAAGCTTAGAAAGCATCAAGAGAGGATCTGTTTTCAAAACTCAAATACTCAAGTATTCGTAGCTTAAAAGCTACTGAATTATCAGGGGCAACTCTGCTTTGCCGCAAAGATGTTTCGCACGAGCGCTGTAACAGATAGCTGGCAAAAAAGTTGCAAATTGTGATCTTCATGTGGAGCTACCGCTTGCCTAATGAGAGTCCTTTAATGAAGGCAAACTTTTCTCGTCCAGAGAATTTCGAGATTCAAAATCCAATTTTTCAGGAACGGAGAAATAAAATTACTGTCTCATAAAACCAGTTTACCACGCTTTTTTCCAGATCCTATGGAAAATTGATTGAATCACGTTAACAAATATATCGCGCTTTAATCAAACGAAAAAACTCGCAGAGTGAAATGTGTCAAAATACAATTACGAAGAGAAAATCACCGATGAAATTTGTCTCCGTTGTTAATTTATATTTTGCCTCACCTCTGGCTATAAAGGAATCAAATGGCTATGGAGTGTTAGGATGAAAATGATAAGAGACATGAAATTAATAGCGGCATACGATCTTCGATAGCACCACTTTGAAGCAGGAACAGTGTATATAGCAATCCTTCCAACGGAGTTTTGCTATCTTTTCGGGAATTACATGATAATTTAGGTAACGCTGATGATCCACGACCTTAGAGAGCAAGTGTTACCGCAGAGGTTCGAGGACCTTAGACAGATAATGGTTCAAGTGGCGAGGGCGGCACCCAGCTGCCATCAACCTCAACAAGCAGTTCGATCGACGGTCATCATCCGAACGGTCGTCTGACACCACCCGGACCACCTCACCTCATTTCATTGCCAACTCATTATTGCTCTCTCCACATAGTCTCGTTATCATGTAACTAATTGCTATCATAAGGTTGAGTTCATACAACTGTCAAATGAACTCAATAGAATTGTGAGCAGAACATATCACTAACGTGGCGGCACAAACTTACTTAGGCTATGCTCGGCCCACCAGCGCGGTTAAGGGATTCTGCCCATATATAATCAGTAGTGACCTTGCTGCTAACACTATATACTCACCCACTGGATCCCGCCGCCGGTGCACTACTTGGGGGCGAATAAAACATTCCCAAACGGGCTCCGCCGCCTAGTCATGCTCCGTTAATAACAACATTCATTGTATCGTCACACGGCGATACATCTCATCAATCACATTCACTTATCCATATTATTGTCACAAGACGAAACATCACATTCACTGACATATGTTCACATAACGATATGTCGCAATCGTATCTATATTGTTCTTATGATATTATTACAGTAATGTATGTATATTATAGGTTGTTTGGTGGTACCACTTCATTGTTCGATTTCACCACATTGTTTTGTATAACCCATATAAAGATTTGAGCTTTGTGCTCTTGTCGGTTACAAGAGACAAGTTGGCAGAAGGCACGGTCACACAGACCAAAGTTCAGCCCGTGATAACTTGGAAGTGCAACCAGCCACTTCAAAGGGCAAAAGTCGCCGCAACCCGGAAGTTCGACGCGAGCAGCACAAAGGTCAGTGCGCCGCTAAGGACAATCTAAACCATTCAGATATCGATCGGGTCACTGCCTGAGACAAATCCAGGAACCACACAGCAAAAACCACTGAACCTCCACCACGTGAGTGGTAAACATAAAAATGTAGCCAGAGCGTAAGTACTGCTGGTTTATCAAACACTTACTTGCCCATAAAAGTGTTTACCAAAATCCACCACATTTATATGTAAAAATAAGGACGAAAAGCTTTTGGATCTTGTAGATTAGAGATCTTCCTGTGGAGTTGCTACAATTCTCTTGAAAATCCTTTAGAATATGAGATCGACGGCTTTACTTGTTCCACGCTGCTTGAATGCTCCCTTTATTACGCTTGCAATCGTGAGGGTCATAGTTTTTACACAATAGAGAATGATGAATCGCTTTGGATTACTCCGTGCCTCGCACAGTGATCTTTGGTTTTCTTCGCTTTTTGTAATCAGTTAGTAATTTATTAACCTCAGACTGTGTGATTGGCACTTGAGAACTTCTCAACAACATGTAGTAGGATAATGTCACTCTAAAGAGCTGATTCCGTAGCCATTGGTCATTATAAAACGGAAGACAGTCTTTCTTCTGCTTCTCTGAAATAATTTTGTCACTCGATTAATAAATCTTTTCCCTTTATTGTTTTCGACTCAACGAACCCCCAAATGGCAATGACGACCATTTGCGGAGTGTTAACTCAGATCGATATGGTTCTAAATAAGACAGAGAAGCTATAATATACAAAAAAAGATTTGTTTTCAATCTAGTGCTAGCTAATAGCTATAAGCTGCCATCGAATTACATGGAATTATTGGCTCCTTATGTCGTCTTATGAAAAGTGGTCATTGTAGGTTTATCAATTCGGTAACCAGTCAAAGGGAGTCCTATGCAGGAGTGGTCAGAACAGGAACACCATTCTATGTGTGAAAATGACCCTTTCAGACAAGTTTATTTCTCGGCATTACACCCTAAGATGAGCTTTTGGACAAATCGCGTAACTATAGAGGAAAAAAGCACGAGAAAGACCTTTTCAGACATAATCTAATTAGAGATACACAGTTCACGTTATCAGTACTACAAAAATGTGCAGGAAACCTTAGAGCATCAGCCATGCGTTAATCGATGTGATTTATCTTGTTCATGTTTGAAAGCAGACTTTAATTCTTACCTTCGGGTCTTCTGCCGATCTTTTGAAAGCATTGATCAGATAATTATAATTGATAAGTTTAAACCTCTTAATTACCGAACTGGCCTTTTTCACTCTGGGCTTGATGTTGACTGTGATTTTTTATATGTGCTCGTGACTATTCTCATTGATACCACTGCGCCTTCACCACAAGCACCCAAACCGCCTTGAAGATCAAGAATTACCTATGTAATAACTTCGTCATCCGCCCGTATGTGGAAATGAAGTCATCCTCCGCTCAAAATCACTGTTCAGTGATTGAGACGTCTTTTCCTAATGAGGCTGACAGCTGGCATTATCAATCTACTGTAGCTCTTATGGTCACCGAGTAAGTCAGGCGGCCCTTCCAGTTCTCCTTTTCTCACATAAGAGTATACCAGTGAATTCTTCCCATTGTACAAAATGTACCCAAATTTGTCCAAGAATGTCTTGCGGTAAGTGAAGCAAATTCGATCCAATAACTTTACATTCTATTTCATCACATATATTCAAATGATAACTTTGAACTCAAAGTGTAATATCTGACATATGTTACTGCAACTCAGTGTCTAAGATTTAACGATTTTCAGTCTTCTTCTTTATTACCATTTCAATTCAATATTTCATTTTGATAGTTCTCAACTTAAGTCAACTCGTTAGTTGAAATTAAGCTGTAGGAACATTGATGGCAGGATGAGCCTTATGTGACTCCTGCTCGGCCGCGAAAGAATGCTAATTTGAACTTGAAAATTAATATTCTAGCCATAGTAAACTTTATGTTTTGAGCTCTTGGGATAGCACCTCTGTAGGAGTGATTTCCACTTCTGTGCTTTGTTTTCACCCACAGAACTGATTTCCTTCTTTCTTGTAATCAGTCGCTAACTTCGTCAATACAAGCTCAGCAAATGTTTGTCAAAAATTCTTAGCAAAAATTTCCAGGAAAACTTCACTTTGAACGACTTGCCTTTGTTGTCATTGGTCTTTATAGAACGGAAGTCATTTCTCCTGTTTCTCTCTCAAATGTGTCTTATGACTTCTATTTCGAAATTCTTCCGTTTCCTCTTGATCTACTTCATGACAGCGGACACTTACATACAATGAAAACCATTTTGGCATTGTTAACTTCGGTCAATCTGGTTCCAAAGGAGACTGACAAGACGCCGAAAACGCTACCACAAAAAGACTTTTTCCAATCTTGTGTCAGGCAATAGCTACCAAGCGCTGTCGTAAAACAGGAAATTTTTGACTACTCATGCTAAGAAAAAATTTCAAGCGAGCGCTTATTACAGATATATAATTTTGGTAACCAATCAAAATTGGCCAATACACAAACAGTTAAGTCAGGAAAAGCACTCTGAACATCAACACGACCTTTCAGAAAAGTTCATTTTTGACAATGCATCCTATATTACAGCCTATGGACAAATCGCGCAGATACGAAAATCGAACGACGATAAAGGCTTTTCTCATTAAGTGCGAGAAGGACTAGAGCATTGTCATTGTGCGTTGGTCGATGCGATTTAGACTTGTCGATGTCGTTTACACACGTCAACTGTCCCTACATGGAACTAAAGTCGTCTTCCGTCCAGAACCACTGTTCAGTGGTTGAGACGAATTTTCTTATGACGGCTGACAGCTGGCCTCATCACTTGGATCAACTGTAATATCTTTGATTACCGAGTAAGTCTAGCAACCCCTTCAGTTTTCTTTGTGGCACATAAAAATCAGTAAAATCTTTCTCGTTGTAAAAACTCTTTGAGCATCATCTTTTCTTACAAAGCTCCTTTCGCATAAAGACTAATCCTATGTTGTCTTTAAATCCTCCGGTTCTGGAGGTCACTGTGGTTCTGGAGGGAAGTCACTGGACCACCGTTTGAATTGTGTCAGATATTCAATAATTACATTCAATATAGCCTTATTTGTCCAGGAATGTATTTTGCATGTGAATCAAAGTCGATCCAATGATTTCACTTTTTTCTTATGCATTTCTTATTACGCAAACTTTAAGCACGAAGTATTAGATCTGACATGTCTTACTGCAAGTTAATGTTTAGAAAATATCGTCTCTAATATTCTTCTTTGTTTTCATGTGAATCTTCAACTGTAAATGCACAATTTTCATATTAAGTTGAATGCGTCACTCAAAAATGAACTGCGGGCACATGGCGGCTGAACAAGTTTTATAGAACTCATGCTCATCTGCGAAGGGTTGCTAATTTTAACATGAAAAGTTAATTCAGCCACAGTGACTTTCATTTACCCACCGAGTATCGCGTGAGAGTTACCGCCAGTCCAGACGCCGCGCGCAGCAACCAATTTGTCAGCCGAGTGGTTGGTGATGCAGGTCGTCGAAAAAAATTATTTTCTTCAATCTCCGCCTATAACACCTCGTAACAGATTTTTTCGGTGTATTTATCACCATTTATTTAACAATCTGTAAATCATAATAATGATGATAGCATGACATATTTACAAATTACGTATATACATTTGTTTTATTAGCTATAACACAATTGAATTAGTGCCATAATACGATAAATAACAGCAAACAAAACAAAATGCTTTCAGCATACCTATTTTGAACAGCAATAACATTTATGTGGTAGAACTAAGGCGATAGAATGCCACTGGAGGCTTTTAGAATGTAGTGAGCCCGCGCAGAAGAGCTCAATTAAACGCGTTCAATAAAGTGTTTAGAAGACATTTTTTACTTCAACGACAACTAACAGCATTCGCGAAGTAATTCCGCATGAACAACGTCACCATTGTGATGAATGCTATAAAGAAGCTATCGGTTGTTAATTCATGCTCGAAATAATCCCTAGAAACACTTTTTACGTGCAATTAATACAAAACAAATTTCTGCTCAGAATGTTACAACTTGCGCATCACGTTTGTTGCTTTAGCAATACTAAGTAATTGCTGTTTATAATCAATAAATAGATTTTGCAGAAATATCTCTTGCATTTGTCCTGCCCTCTATTGTATGACTGTGTTATTCAAATAGTCTTACTGTTGCTAATTTATATGTGCATATGCTATATGTTATTATATCGTGTTTTATGTATTGTCACAAGTTGCAGGCTATTGTATAAAAGGTGATAAAAAAGTCGATTGATGGCGTGTGTTACGGTGCCATATGTGAGATGATGCAAGTAGTGAGATGATGTATATCAACTACTTACTTAGTTAATTAGATGGCCCGTCTTCACTATTTATGCGGACTCCAGCACGTATTCCAAGTGGTATATTGCTGGTCGTACATTTGATATTCTGTGGTTTCCTGGCGTAAACTTGTAATGGCGTTTTCAGGTCTTCACCATATCGTTTCCAAGGATTGGATCTTAGCAAGGGATCCTCGACCGGGCTTCCTACTAGTTGATTCGTAATAGATAGAGTACAAAAGATGACACCAAAATACCAAGTGAGAGCCGTCGTCGAAGGATACCGGTTACGAGACCTCAGTCCTGATGGCTTGCATCACTAAGGGCTTGGCACTACGGACCGGTCACGACCTGGTGTCGGGACTGGTGGAGTGTTCCAGGCTACGCTCTGGGTTAATCCAGATAAAAGGTGTCAGAATTTGCACAACACTGTCCCACAATCCGTTATTTCGGGGATTGTGAAAGTCATGCCTTTAAATTTATTTGCTTCGTAACCGCACCTTTCTCATTCGGTAGATAAGTGAACGATTTGTACAGCACGATGCGGTGATGCTTCGCAATGCAGCGCTGATGTTTCCGACTATTTTGCTTGAGGCACAAAGTCTTATAGATTCAAACTTTTTTTTCAAAGATTCAGTTTTATAGAGGTTTAAGGCAAAGTAACTTCTTGTGCAAATCTATTATACAGGGTATGAAAAAAATTTTGATGATTTTTACAGATATTTCAGCAATAAAAAATAGCGTTTGAGCAAATAAATTCATTTAAACGAAGATATAGTTACGTTTATTAGATTAACAACTACAATACTAAGCAATAAGTTTGAAACAAATTCTCAAAATCGCCTCCTTTGGCCTCTATACATTTACGGAGAGGCGAAAATTTCCAAGGATGTTTGCAAACTCTTCCACCTTAATTTCGTCTTAAGCTCGTGCGAAAGCCGTTTTAAGAGCGTCCGCGCTAGTGTAGTGAGTAGCCAAAACTTTTCAATCCACTATCCACACGGAGTAATGCACTGTATTGAGATCCGGTAATTTGACGGCCAAACGCCGTTTTCGCAAATGGGTAAATGGGTCTTGAAACAGCTCTTGGCAAATCGTAATTGTTGAGCGGAGCGAATGCGCAGTATCTCGGTTTTGTTGAAGGTAAATCCGTCGGCTCCAAAGTGTTAATATTTCAAGGCTCCAGTGCGCCATGCGGAACTTGCTGCAGATAGCACGCAGCGTTCTTTTGACGTTTTTCTTCCATAAAAAAAAGCGTGTTCCGGTGGAGCAAATGTCGGCCCAGACTATCATAGAAGCCGGAAAATGTCTACAGCTTCATGGTTTATGATGCGCAGGCTTCTTCTCCACCCTTTTTAAGAAGCTGACGTTAACTAAAGATTTTGGAGTGGTAAGATCGTGAGTATCTTCTCAGTGAAAAGCACCTTGACAAACGAGCGCTAGCGATCAAATGAATCAGCCGACAGGACTTTGAAAAGAATTCTACTTTCATCTTCTTGTTCAGAGAGTGAACGCGAGAGTTCTCGTAGCTGCACACCTTCGGCTTATTTTTGACGATGTCTCGCACTCTCCACTCGCTGATCGCGAGACTCTCGAGTCATTTTGGGCATCGAACGTTTCGGATTTCTTCGGACTTGGTCATTGGATCTTTTGAATGTTCTCCCCACTAGAGCAGGTGGTTGGACGACTTTCTCAAAATGGTTCTCAATTACTCCAGTCACAATGAAACGTTTGACGGCTCTGTGGACACTAGTTGGTTTGAAAACAGTCAACTTTAATTGTGTCGGCCGTTTTCATTCCCGTTCTGTGCAACTAGACTACTGCGATATATTGATTTTAACGATCCATAACTCAAACACAACTGGAAATAGACGATATAATCTGACAAAGTGTTTTTTAGTATTTCGCGAAGTTTTTATGAGCGGCTTGAACGGTGCAGTACATGTCATATGGGAACCGTTGACTAACATGTTACACTAGCGCGTGCAAAGTAAAAATCGATTTTACCTACGACGAGATAACATATCAGTGCAAGTAAAGTGACATGATCACCGGACATTGCAGTGATTAATAGTCGACTGCTCAAGGCTGATCTTTTTTATTGACAATATCTTCACATTCGACTGTTTATGAGACCTCACTCAACCCATATCACTGAACGTGCATCAAAATAGAAAATAGATAAAACAGATTTCAGGCCAAAATTGAGCAAAGAATCCAGCATAGTTACACCATTGATAACAACTATTATACCAACAATAAAATCAACAAAATAGAGAATTCAGAACTTCACATACACCCTGAATTGCTGTGGAGATCGGGAAAATTCTGACCCATGATTTTACCATATTACCGCCTAAATTTTGCAATCACATTAGTTATCAGATATACACGGTGACATAATAGAAGTTATGCCATGACATAAAAATCCAAATGAACCTACCGTTGAAATAAACAGCTTATTTTCATAATATAACTAAAGTTGCTGCTCATGAAAGCCTTTTCAGTCTCCCAGGAAGGTGGCGCTTGTTCAATCTTTGGCTCCTTGCTTCGTCTTCGTCGTAATTCAGTGCAATGAATATTTTTAGGTCTTGAACTTATCCTACTATTTGAGTAATTTAAAGATTTATCAATTTCATGAACTGACTTGGTAGTTGAAAAGATCAAATGAACCAAAGCCGCCATGTTTCGCCTTCAGAGACACATTTGTCCTTAGTGTTCGATTTTAGATTCTCAGCGTTTATCCAAATCACTTCAAGAGTTGTGCGTGCTGTTATTTTGATTTCTGCGCAATGAATTTTGGCAGTCTTTTCAAATTTTACTGCTGTATTTTATTTCATTTTATTTTATTTTTTATTGTATTTTAATAGTTCTGAATGTACCTAGAGCAATACTATCTTGAACTTTGTATTTACTACATAGATGCTCTTTATGTATTCGCAAAATGGAGCTATTCGTTTTACCTAATTGCATCTCTGTTTAACGTGTTGTTCAAATATATTCTGCTGAACTCATGCTACTTATTCTTTCTCTCTTCTCCTGTGCATACATTTATGGCTGGTGTGGTAAATGTTTTCGAAAAGTGCTTTTTTCATGCGCGAAAGTTGAGAGGAACTGATGAATCTACTGTGGTGCTTAGCTTTCGAAAATTCTTGCTAATAACCTTTATTTGCTGCAATTTCACTTTTGAATGTGATGTGTATTGAAAGTTTCCTAAATGGTCAATGCAACGTCTCTTTTTCTTTGATTATTGGTCGATTTTTGAGGAAATCAATGCTTGGCGATGCAGAAATTTGTGCGTATTCGGATACTTGGATGGCAGGTTCGCATTCCCCTCATTTGTACTGCGACACAAACATAATTTGAATTCATTTCCTTCTCTCGTAATAGTTTATGTTTGTAGCCTTCTTTGAATTCAGCGACGTTTGCAAGACCCATTCCGTTTTCCCAAAATCCCTTCCATTTGCAAATGTAGTTGCTATAGCTCCGATTCCCTCATCCATTGTTGAGTGGCGCAAAAAATGAAATATTAGTACCCGCTTCACTGTTTTTTCTCGTCTGTCTGTCATATGTTCAACTTTTACGTTACCGGCTCATCAGTGTTTTCCTGTCGATGTATGCCTTTGTGGTTCCCGGATATAAAATGAATTTGAAGATGCGAGCCGTACAAATAAACTAAACTTGTGAGTACAGAATGGTTTTGAGGAGACATCGTTCAAGCGCTCAGTGAGTTATTAGCAGTACTTTGACGTAGTAAAAGTAATAGCCCATGCCTCTTACACAGAGTGGCACTACGAGGTGTATTGAATAGAGGAGTTAATACATAATTTAGGGTCCGATATTCAATCGATGGCCTTTTTGAGAAGCCCGAATGCGATCCATGGTGCTTCACTTCTTTTGCGTGATTCCTCTTCGTGGCGATTTCTATGTTCATTGAATGCCAGTTCACACTTAAAAGGTGATTTTTGTGATGGAAAAACTAATCCACTTGATTCACTCACACTCATCATAGATTTCTCATGAAGTATGGTTTTTGTCCTGTTTAGGCACAGTTCAATATTTTTCCCTATTTTGTTGCGTTCAGTAGGCCTCGTTTCTGCTTTACTGGTGTTCTACGAAGATAACAATGTCTGTCGCCAAATGACGTCGATAGAATCTTCCATCATTAAGTCATTTTTTGAACTAATCTATTGGCTCTATTGCCGACTGCAGATTGATGGACATATACTTGTGGCCATATGATGTCTCCTTACAGAAGCCTTTGCGGGCAGAGAAATTTATCTAGAAGCTGTATTTTGGTGCAGCTTTTATGATAGCAATCAGATAAATTCCGTACACAGAACGATTTAACGCTTTGAACGGGCGCTGATAGGATTGGGTTTGCTTTATGTCATCAAACGCTTTCAAACAATTGATAGAAGGTTAAGGCAAGGCAGATTTCAGTTCAGACGGATAACAAGACTCATGACGCTGTTAGTGTGATCTGCCAAACACATATAGAAGACCTCTTACCAAAATCCTGCTAGCGCAAGTGGTTGTGCCTCATCCAAGGTCTTCGTTAGGCTCAATGGATGATCATCGTGAAGAGTTTGTAGAGTACACTCAAGAACATTTCAACCAGCGATTATAAATACTCCTTCGCTTACGCTTTATAAGTGAATTTGTAATGCGCTACGTTCTCCAGTGATATGTTATTTCCTTTTCGTATAGGTTAGATGTGATGTGGGTCTCCAGAAGTACATGTATCTTGTGGCCTTCAGCTTTGATCGATGATGATCTTAGCGAGTTCAGGAGCTGTGCTTTTCTGCATGTTTTCTGTCTCAAACAAGATCTCAAAAGGTACAATCTAGCGCCATTTTCTTCTAGGGGAAAAGTGAAGTTTTTCCAGAAGGGATAATGGAACGGAAAAGATTGGTATATAATTCTTTTGTTATCAAAAGCAACCTCGGCAAAAGATGTAAATGATTTCATCTTCTTTCAACAGGCTTCAAGGCCATTCTTAAAAATTTATACTGATTGTTTAGTGCAAGGTTTTGAAAGCAGTCGAAGCCATGGATCACAGAACATAATTGTTATAGAGATCCCAATGGCCTTTTTCTATATAGATCGTGACCGACCTGCTTCCAAGAATTTTTTTTTGCTTATACCGATGTTAACTGTAGCGTAAAGATCTGCTATAGCTAACATTCTTTAATCAGCTTGGTTAAGTGTGTTGCAATGAAACAAAGATTTTTTAAGCAATCCCTTAATGATAAGGTGTCATTTAAACTTGTTATTCTGCTTTATTATTGTTATTGGTGAAGATGGCTTGAAGCTCATCAGAACAGATTGTCGGCCAACCTTGGCATAAACTGAATAATTGAAAGCTGCACAGGCAACAGAATCCCAGTTTTCTCACATTTAATCCTTTTTTTGTCTTCTTCTTGAACGTCGTAGAAAACTGCGCCTTCTGGTAATTTTGAGGTGAGCCTAACTGTGAATTCCATAGGACGATCGTTGTTGACTGCCTGAGAGTGTTGGAGGGTGGAGTTCGACCTCACGCGAGCCGCTTCACAGCCACTCGGCTACAGCGCCCTCGCGTAATCAATCAATACGATGAAACACCTATCTTGATCCACATCGTTTTACCTCTAGCGCCTGATATGTGTTGTAAGTTGTTCGATTAAACCGATGCTTATAGAAATTCCTTGTGACGAAAGCGCCAACGCCACCGAAAAATTTGCTGAAGCATTTTCTCAGAAACAGTTTTGTCATAGGCTGCGTGAAGTTGGTGGCGTCTTCTTCTTAGTGGCCAATATGATGAGATTGCATCGTATACCTTCCTGCTTTCGTGAGCAGTCCCCTACGGAGCATTCAAACGCAATTAATTATGCATCATAGATGCGGATCATCATTCTTTTTAGCGCGATTCAGGAAGTCAAA
Source organism: Parelaphostrongylus tenuis (assembly GCA_019055375.1). Classification (NCBI taxonomy): domain Eukaryota; kingdom Metazoa; phylum Nematoda; class Chromadorea; order Rhabditida; family Metastrongylidae; genus Parelaphostrongylus; species Parelaphostrongylus tenuis. The sequence goes on from JAHQIW010003486.1 coordinate 207,752, forward strand.
TAGGCTATAAGATTCTAGTGCTTTTTTCGAGTAATTGCCCTGCACAACGCCGCTGCATCGCAGACTCTTAGCTGCTTATGGAGAAAAGATCCAACCATACGTCAGAGCTTCTTACACTCAGTACGAAACTTGCCTATCTCTTAATGTAAAATCTGTACTTACGAACAACTGCGAGTCTTTTTAAACGAACAACATGCGAGTCTTTTTAGATGGGCATTTTTATTTGCTTTTTCCCGTCATCGAAGGATCTCTGTCAAGAAGATTTTTTGCTGGACAAAGTCTTTACATTAAGTTTGCACTCTACTGATCGGTCTTCACAGCGGTTTTTCTTGTGAGGGTCCTAGTGCTTCTAGCATTCAACCTGCTTTTTCGTTTCTTCTTGAACGTCGTAGAATACTGATTGAGCTGACTAGCTCTTCCTCACAGTCCTCGAGGATAGCTGGGCTATGGCGTTCCATAGGACGCTCGTTGTTGACTGATGAAGAGTGCTGGGGTCGAGCTCGGCTCGACGCGCGCTGCGACGAGCATCACCATCGCATCGGCCATTCCGCCACCGTACAAAACTTACACACTCTACACATAATTATTCGACAGCTGTGAATCTCAGCTAGTTTGAAAGAGTGCTTTCTAAAAATTCTCTTTACAACGCTGTAACACAGGGTAGATTTGTGTAGAGCGCGTTGAGCGTTATTGCACGCTTTTGCGCAGGGCAGAGCTCTTTCCTTGGACTATTGGTGACTATTCAATTCATTTGATAGCATAAACTCGAAAAATTCGATACTTTGCTGAATTTTTTGAGAGCTTTTTCTGCGCTCTAGCAGGAAGAAAAATTCTCACACGCGTCGATTCCTTCCAAACCTTTCTCGATGAAGGATATGTAAGTTGAGGTGACTCCTAGGCGTCTCCGCGTGCACTTTCAGTATCTTAATTACAGGATTTTAGCCAAGCTAGTTACTGCTTATAAACCTATGTAAAGATCTTAATCATAAGACTATCTTCTATAGAAGAATATTTACAGCTTACCTTTTAGGACGTCATGTAATTAGTGGAATAAGCCAAGAAGAATGAAATTTGTTGGCGAAAAGTTATTCCACTTTGCTTTGATAATGACATGGTTCTTGCACATTAAGCACCAGCGAAGCGTACAAATATTGACCAACTTCATTAGCACTGGCGGAAGGATTTCCCCAACTAGATAAGGAAAGCGTTGTTCAAGAAATACGAATTACTTTTGAATCACCCACTGATGTTGAACGACATAATCCGAGTGCTTTAGTTACGTCTGTCTAGACTGGGAAGTTGATATAAAGTTAATGATATTAGCGATATAACTCTGGAGTGAGATAGGGTAAGTTACCGACACAGTGAGCGTTAAAGAGCACTGAGTATGCGAATAAGACACGTAATTTACGTATCTCTCCTGGGAGAAGGCATCCAAATTTCTAAACTGCTTCAAGAAGAAAATTTTTGAGAAGTTGTTTGGCACCTGAGATACGGAAAACTGTGTAAGCCAGATACGTAGAGTGTTTCTGAAACACTAGATTTACGATAGCCATTCGGCCGGATTTCTTGAAATGTCAAACAACGGACCAAAGAATCACCTTATGTGCTCCGGCATCTTCAAGAGAATCATAAGTGAAAAAAGTTGCTGAAGGAAATATCCTAAGAAATGTCTCTTATTATATTGCTTTTAGCAACGTTATAACATTGCAGCCACATATCCGAGAATGCTGAGTGGTATGCAATACGTTCGACGCCAAGCGGAGTTGAACCAACTTTTCGTCGATACCAGGACGTGTGCTCCGACAGCATCACAAAATCCGCTGCTTGGTTTCCGCTATCTCTGACACTGATTCGCTTTTTCAGACTTTTGGCACTCATTTGATAGCCCAAACATCGCTATTCTAATAATGTCTCTCTCTTATGAAAATTCTCTCAGCACTTCAAGATCAACCGCCGCTACAGTTTAGTGGATATGGAAGCAGATGTTCACTTCAAACAAACGGAATGGAAGGATGCGTAGATTAGAAAAATGGAGCAACAAATGACGCCGAGGCACTGTGCCTCATCAATGGAGTCGTACTTCACTAAATCATGCGACCCCAGTTGATTAGAGGTGACATTTTAGCAAAGTCGTTATTGGAAACAATTGGAGATTTTCGGCCTCTTGTGTCTCGACTGCAACCTGCACTGTTGATTTATTGATATTTAAACAAAACGAATTTTTTTTGCAAATGTTGTTTTTGAGATTGAAAACAAACCAGTACGGAGGATTAGCTATTCATTTATCAGTTCATGTTCTTTCTAACAAGTCGTCGGTTCAAACATCCCAACGATCTTATTATTGTTATTTTTGAAAACCCTCGATAGGAACTGTGACAACGAAAAGAAAACCACGTTTTGCACTCGACACCACTTTATTTCTGCTAGAGTTTGTGGATGGTCTTTGACACTTGATAGTTGTTTGAGAGCACAAATTCAAATGATTCCGAAGGTAGGCTGTTCTCGACAAGGTCTCCAAAGACCGCAGGAGGCAGCGAAAACTTAGCTCGCTTAGACTGAAGTCTAGTAGCGTGTTTTTTGCTAGCACAAAAGAAAATAGATTAGAGAAACTCAGCAATCTAACTGGAACGAAACAAGGGCTGGAACGCGAAACTGCTTGCTCAGGTCCAATCGGCGTTTTGCAAAATTATATCAGGGACAGTGAGAATCTGCAGCGCTCACTCTGCTTTTCATCCGGAACTGACAAAACATAATTCAAACGTCTGATATCAGAAGATTCTCACTAGCGTTCCAAAAATGAGTGAATTTCCAGCTTCACACTATGTAGCTCTCTTCTAGGATGATATGTTTGGGAAATACTTTGCGACCCGATGGAAGTGCAGCCGTCTGAAGAACGCTGAAAAATTCGGCTTCCAATTCATCAGAAACTTCATGGCAATTTCGACAACTAGCGAACGGCTGCCACTGTTCTCCACTTTCGAGTTAGTCGGAATTGATCTAATACAGCTCCTCTCGTGAAAATGCAATATTTTGTACAAGCGGTTGCTGTGGGTAGAATTTTAGGATCACTTCAGGATTCTAGGATATTGGCGTTGTGTTGAATGTTTTTATAGAAAAGAAGGCTGCGAGCTTTCTGATAATCTTTCCAAAATATTAGCAAAATGGATGAGCCACTGGATTGTTCCGGTCTTTGTAGGAATGTAAATATACTTCACCAAGCAAAATGTACAATCACAGATTTTGTTTGTGTGCACATAGGAGAAAAAATGCGCCACTCCGACGGCGTTTCATAAACATTCACTGTGATGAAAATTCGAAACCTTGAAAGTTAAGCAAGAAAACTTCAGCTCAGTTCGCATCAGTCGAGTTCATTAAAACGCCAATTCTGCTTCCACATCTATGCAATGAAAGTTTCTCGAAGAGTAGCATTCCTTGTCCTCACAATAAACTTGATGCTTTCATGCAGTGATTTTCTTCTACCAATTCTAATAATGTCTCCCTTTCGTTTTCATGCTAATGGGAATTTCAGTGCTACTCATTCTTGCCTATCTCTGAACTCTTCAGTATGATTCTCTACAGGCTCTTACTTCAGCTACCAATCAACAAACATTTTACAGGAGCACTGATTGTGAGTTCTAGATAAATGCATCAAAGCCTAACCATCGCTACATCTTCTTCTAAGGAATCTGGTGCTTGAAACGTTCCACAGAGAAGCCTATGCTGTGTTTTTGCCAATCGATATCCCTTACAGACTTTTTTGAAAATCAGTTGTGGTTATGGCGTTTTGTCGATTGAACGGTTTGATGTTTGAAAAGACGAAATTTTATTCGCAGCGTCACAAGAATGGTGAGAATCAAATAAAACGTGTCACCTGGGAATGACGCACTCGTTGGATTTTGTTCTTGAGAGATCACTTCACTTGCTTTGCTCTCATTGAAAATTTGACATTCGTTTAATCGTAGTTGACTGGTTTTCCTGTTTTTTGCACTCTGTTACAAAGCATGATTGAAAGGATTTGCTTTGATGAGCTGACTGGAGAAACCTTCAGCTCCTGCAAATTTCAAGAAAAAAGTGCCACGCCGACGTCGCTCACGTATAAATGTTGGGAGCCATGTCCATTGCTGCTTGTGAATGATGTGAATTGAAAATGTGACACTTATTTTTGATCGAATCTACTATATTTGTTTAATTTTCAGAAGCCAGAAATGAACGTTCTTACAAGTATGGCTAAACTTCCGACCGATCCCTTTGCGATTTTGTTGCTAGTCACAATCTTGACAGTGTCTGGATGTGGAGTGATGCCTGCTGGCCAAGGTAATAAATTGGGAATTTTTTAATATCAAATTCAAGTTAGACCGCAATCATAATGGATATATCTAGCACTTCATCATCGCTCAATAGCTATTATAAGTGAGCATGTTGACGAAATTTTCAAGTTTTGAATAACGGTTGAAGAATACTCTATAACACCGTTCAGCACCGCAACCTAATTTCCAACTGTTTACTACAGAAGAACTAAATTTCGTTGCAGTAAGCACTAGAAGCTTCAACGTCACCGGATTTACTTTGCCTATTGCCATGGCTTACACTAACGTGGCGATGGTTTCTTCTAAAGCTTTTGGCATTGCAGCTAGCAAGGAAGCAGCTCAGGCAATTGTTCAACGTCTTGTAATGCAGACAGTAAGTCTCCAAATTTCCAGCTCTTGAATTTCAAATGTTTTTTGCAAATTTCACAAGGAAGTAAGAGGTGGGGTTAATTTTCTGACAATCCGCTAGCTTCTTAGTGTCAACGTGACTTGTGCACTTTTACATAATTAGGTTGACAACATCTGGAAATAAGTTTTCCAACAGGTGACAAAAATTGTTTTTCAGGTCTTCGATGTAGTCGAACTTCAAGGCCGTAGCGCATTTCTGCCTGATTTTGTAATCTCTGGAATTTTGGGTCAGCTCAGCGTTACAACAAGCTACGAACCAATTCTCTGCCTGACAGTACGTAATGGTCCAGCGGACATGGTTATGCGTGAGTTTTCCATCTTGAACGTCCGTGGAAGATTTCAAGCAGAATTATAACAATATTTGGAAAAGCAAAACTATGTTACTATTTCTCAGAAAGGAAAAACAATTTTCAGAGAACTGATAGGATGACCTGTTACAACAGGAAATGTATTAGGTTGGTGCAAAGGTAATTGCGGTTCTAGACGGTGCTGAAATCTCAGTCACTTTTATAGTTTGTTTAAGATGTGAGAATAGTGCTATTATCACAGTCGAAGTTCTTCGGCAAAATCTCGCTTAGTCTTGAGAGGATAAGCTCCGGTGATTGTTTCTCCAATGACTTTCGATGAAGTTGGTGCAATAGTAATTGCTGGTTATGATTTGTTAAAATGCGCCTCCTTTACGAAATTCCTTGAGTCATCACTGCTCTGTATTTTGTTAGCGGTTATTGGGCCAAATGTGTTTTTGATGTGCAAGCCGTCTCTGCTGTTTTACGACCCAATTAAAACTCGTAGTCTAAAAGGACACTTACTTTGCATCAACCGATTCCTCTCTCTAGTTTAAGATCAATAAAAAATAAATAGCAATTAGAGCTTCGAACGCAGTAAAACATAAAGCGAGATGAGCAACAAAATGATGTGTAATACAACCATATTTTTGAGAGTATATTTCAACTATTATTATATATTTGTAGAAGATCTATTCACTTGTATCACTGTCTTCCCGTTGGTCGTCAAGTGACTCGAGGAGCATCCAGCAACACTTCCATTTTTCCCTATCGTGTGCAAAGTAGCCCAGTGGGTCCTCCTCGCTCTAGGGGATTCGTTGAGCATCATACCTTTCTTCTATCTTTTCGTGAAGAAAGAAGACCATCGGATAGATGGTCTTCCTGTAGAGCGCTTGAATCCGATTAATCCAGTCGTAACGCTCTCGTCCATAGGTTGTCGTTGACAGCGCATCAGCGTGTCAGTCCCGCCTTATTTTCGATATCTTGGCGTGTAGAACGGCGTCTCTGATCTCTGATCGTTGACGTAGGTCGGAACATCGGATCCTTTTTCTCATTTGCGAGATACGGGATACTCCTAGTATCGATATTTCGACTGCGCGTTCAATAACGCCAAGTGATCTTTCAATCTGCTTACGTAGAGACCAGGTTTTTGCTGCATATGTTAGGGCAGGGATAATCGTCGAGTCGAAAAGGTGGGCACTGAAGTCGGATGTTCTTTGTGCTCTTCACTACATCTTCAATGCTCTTAAACGTTCCCCAAGCCGCTCGTTCCTCCTGCTCAACTCTGGAGCTAGGTCGTTCGTCATGTTGATTTACGACCTAGATAGACGGACTAGAGCATTCGGAGATTTTCGTTTCGTTGAGCGTGAATGGGCATTCAAAACCCATCCTTTCCTCATAAACATAGTTTTCGCTTAGATTTAGTTGAAGGCCAATCTTTCCACAGGCGTTGTCGAAATCGGTCAACATTCGTTCTGCTTGGCTGATGCTTGTGTTGCTTCTGTATGAGACGATATCATCAGCGAAGCGAAGATGGTGTAATTGTCGACCGTCAACTTTCATTCCTATGTCGTCCTAGTCTACTGTTCGCATGACATTCTGGAGGGTAGCAGTGAACAGTTTCTGCGAAATTGTCATTGCCTTGTAGAATCCCTCTTCTTACGTCGATGTTAATATTGTTGTAGAATGGCGATATTTGGTCGTGAATCTTATACAGCTCACGAAGGATCATCTTGTGCCGGATAGGGACGCCCTGCTTGTCCAGAGCCTATTCGACCTTTTTGTTATAGTGGATTAAAGTGTATTTCTTAGATTTACAGCTTTTTACAGAGGTCGACGCAATGAAAGAGAACTGTATCATTGTCAGCAACACTGTGACGGGAATTTGCACTAAAATGAAGGGCGATATGGCATGTGAAACAACAATGAGTGTTCCCGGCACACATTTGACAATATCAGGAACTCTCATGTTTGAACTGCTTTCTTTTCTGTGAAACTCGTTTTGTGAAACAAATCTTTGTAGACTACTAACATCATCATGGCGAACTGGTCTAGACAGATGTGGCAAAATGTAGTGAACAGAGCCATTCGAATGCTGGCACTGGGTCCGTTTGGATCGCACTTCTTTTCGGCAGTTGCTACTGTCGGAGGAAACTGAAATGATCCATGATATGTTTAAGATAAAAGTTCTCATTCGATTAAGATTTGTTGTATCATCACGCGAGCAATGAAGTAAGACATCACATGAGTGTTGATTACACGGTGTAGTACAGTAAATTACACCCAAGTACATAACGTGATGAGCTTTGATCTCGAGCTTTTCTTGAGAAAGTAATTGAGAAATCTGCAAATAAAAAAAGGTACAAAAACTTCTTTTTGCTTGTGACTCTAGAAAGTTGCCTTAACACTGACCATAGAGATAATATTTGGAAAAGAGTAATAGCAAGCAAAGCAACAGAAATTTCGGAGTAAATATCTCAAAACTAATTTACTGTTACTACGCTTTTAGCTTTAACTCAAAATGTGCTCATTCGCCTTGCACTCAAAGCCTTGGTGCTATGATATTATCGTAAAAAGGACTTCGGAGGCCAACTACCTATTAATCCGTTCAGGACAGCAGTAGAAATTGTTGCACGCAGTACAAATTGCAAGAAGAACGCGATTTTCCTTATTGATAAAGATTTTGTTTTCCGTCCAAGATAATTGTGCGTTCTTTCAATTACCTTAGAATTACGGCTTACTCTACATATTCATATGCTTTTGGGCATGCACACTTATTGAGAGTGAAGAAAAGTTCTAGTTTACTCTGTCATTATTGTGCTTTGGCATTCAGTCAGTTGCAATACATTGTGTGCAGAATGATACGATATAAATCTTTAAATTTGCTATTTATTATCATATGCACCACCCAAAACTCATTATTCCACTTGATTGCAAAGCAATGAATTGTTTAGCAAAATTGGTGATGCATAATAAATGCGATGTCACATCATCGATAACTTTCAATATTTTTGATTATAATAGTACTTGCAAAGATAGGGAACTTATGCAAATTTTAGAACAGCCTTGCTCGTATCGCTTTATGGTGATTAAAAAATATTCCACTCGTACTTTTACTCTCAACTGTCTGTATAGGCCTCGCTCAAAATAGTGATAATCTGGTAATATGATAACACATTCTGAGCCTTTCATGAGTCCTGATATGGCATCGTTTGTCTCTTTCTCAGGCTCATCGATGTGACGGCGCCTTTCGGTTCAGTCCGATCCTATGTAGGAGGATACACACTGTACTTGTAAAGGAATTAGTGTCGGATTATTTCACTCACCGCTTGTCGAGTGCCTAATCTTCAACATTGTAGTGACCATGGTCGACCACAGTTGTCACTCGGCATGCGGTGTTTCAGATGATTCGATGTCTATTCGTTCATAAGTAGAGGTATGTTCCCTTGCAAAGGATCGGCCTAAACCGAAAGGCACCGTACATGAGCCTAGAAGAAGGAAACGGCAGTCTTAAACTTCAAAGGTGCTATACCATGCCTCATAATGGGCTCAAAACATGCTATCAGGTTATCAAATTATTATTTCTAGTTTGTTATAAGAACTACTCGTCGTTACAACCTTTGCCGCTGAAGATCCCGATTAATATATGCGCTCTACGTGATTTTTAGCTGATTGCCTTCAGAGCGATTTCTCGCAACTTCTTTGAGTTTTAATTACTCAAAATAACTCGATGTAACACTCTGCGGATGGTTGGAGCCGTCTAACATGAGATCACAGATCTAGTCTGCCCTCTGCACTTTCACCCCGTATACATAAATACTGCCGATTTTCTTGAATTATATATAGTTTGCATATACGATGAGTGTTTGAATACTTTTGCGTTACAAAAAGGCTTGCGCGAAAAGCCTCAGGAGTCTTTAGGAAAGCCAGTAGGTGCTACATATTTCCCACGTTCGTTGTCCATTCCTTGTCTCGCTGTACGCCCTCGGAAGTGGTCGACTGAAGAACTTACGATTTAGTTTGACCTTCTAATCTCTGAAGAAAGGAAAACGTATGCAACTTCAGCCAATATTCCACTGTATTGTGTCCGTTCACATGAAGATGATACTGATGAAAAGATAGTCAGTGAGCGGTCAAAAAACGTCTAAAACCCTGTCCTTGCTCTTGTTGATGATGGGACGTGTTCAATAAAACGTAAGGTTCAAGTGCAACGAAAACCAACCTTTACGCACTGCATATTCCCTATTCAGGATGTTGGTTATAGAACAGACATATCTATGGCGATTAGAAGAATAATGAGCGGAGAAGGAACGCTATCATTCTCACAAGATAAGCGACAAGAATATGCATTCATAAAGGAGAACATTTTCAGTTTTCAGGGATGTTGTTTTTCTAATGGAAAAGTGATTCTTGAGATTCATGAGAGGTATTTTTACTAAGATTATCTGCCAGAAAGTCATTTCATTAATACATTTTTTTGTGGCGCTGAGGCGCTAAGTGCCTTCAACATCTAGACTTGGCTATGTACCCGTCAACAAAACTCGTTCAATCAAGGGCTTAGACACTTCGGAAGCGAAGCATACATTGCACTTTGGTAGTGTGCACTAAAAAGCCTTCGAAAAATTCAGACTCAATACTAAAATTTTATCACTCAAATTATGGAATGACTACTACTGCTCTAGTAGATGAGACAGGAAGCAATACTCTTTGATTACGAAGCATAAATTCAGCGCAACAAACTTAAATTGTTGACCGGTGCTAATGTGTGAGCAAGGTATTTTGTTGATAACTGATATGTTGTATATGTTGTGTAATATGTCGTTTATTGTTGAGTATTCTGAGCAGAAAATTTACAACATCAATGAAAAATGTGAAAGTTAGGGTGATAAAATATGATCTATCCGAAAAATTCACCACAAATATGATTAATGCGCACTCTATCAAGGCTGACTCCGGCTACATACTATGAAATTCTTCAGGTAAATTCTTCTCTGAAAACTTATACATAAAGAAGAAGTATTGGATTGCCATTATTACCTATGCGCTCCGACACATTTGTTGAATCAATTGTTATTTGTTCAAGTTAATCGGTTTAGCAACAAATGATGTAATCGCTGTCATGATAGATGATTACAACTAATTGCTGGGCAAGGACTGGATGCCTCTCTCTAAGAAAAAAACGAAACTGTCGATCAAAGAAACGTCGATTTCTTACGGGTAAACTTCCGTATTCCTACTTGTATATTATTAAACAACAAAGACATTCAACCATCTGCTCTTGTGTAAAGCAAATGACATACAACGATCTATATTTCTACATAAAGTATATGAGAATGTTCAAAGACCTTTCGAGGTTGGTACGTCAGTGACTTACACACGTTTCGGAAGTATCATTCTCTTCATCAGAGCCGCACGCTCTGCGCTGAGCCCTGCTTATAGCAGAGATGGGAGAAGTTCTGATGATAGCACGTGATACTGTGTCATCACCCTTTTTTTCAGTTAATGCATTACGGTTGGTAGTGAAATAGACATCCTTCCAATCGACTCTTTCTAAATCTCGCTACATCCATTCAGTATAATCTGTAGATCAACGCATTTTTGAATTGGTACGTCAGTGGCTTACGTACGTTTCGGCTTTATCGCCCTCTTCATTAGAGCCATCGACTAGAATAATGGTGATCACACAATATCACGTGCTATCGCCATAACGTCTCTGTCAGCTATAAAGTAGGTTCAATGTGGGGCATGTGGTCGTGACAGAGCGGGCGATGTTACCACGACGCTACGTCACCAATTGGCGTAGAACTCGAAAAGGATCTAAACATTCTCAAGACTTAACTGAACGTTTATAGCGAGATTTGAAAACATTCGATTGTAGCAATATCTGCATTAGAGTAGTGACTGAAAATCGGGTTTTTGGAGCCTCTCTCTTCAGACATAATGATAATAACAAGACTTGGACCAGTCCCTGCCTCTTGGCCAACCTTTTCGTATGTGCAATATTTTTCCAAATGATTTGGAGATTGGACAATCTGAGATCTCTTTCAATGGAACCGAGTCTGCTGAGGTAATAGGCTATAGATGCTTCATTGCTCTATGGTATTATATGAAAGACTTCGACGATGACTTTTCAAAGAGCAATCACTCAACGCGGCAAAAAGAGCGCGGAGTTTCGAATGTCTCTCATAGGTTGAGTACCGTCATAAGATTCGTCACGTAAGCGATTAGAAAAGTAGCTGGTTTGAGAAGGCTAAAATGTGTTCCAGCATTTGGAAATTTATTAGCGTCTAGCAACCATGCTAGGGCCTGCTGACCTTTGGTCTTCTTGAAAATAGCTGATGATAAGCCTAATCATTAATAATGACGTGCTAGTAAGCAGTAAGATTATCTTTTCTAAAAATCAGGTGTTACCAACCCTTGATGCAATATTCTTGTGTATACTTGGAACAAGGACCTCTTTCATATGGAATTATGTAGAGGCATAGCACTCCAGAACCTTCTCGTACAAAGAAGCACTACAAATGCGGATGTTGTCTAAGCGGTGCTCCTCTGTATGGAATTGACTCGATGCGGCTACGGAATCCTATACATACAATAGTGAACGGATGTCGACGACGTAAAACATTCCTGCTTTGAAGAAAACGCAGGTGCCAGAACGCTAGTTGAAGAGGATACTCAGATCAAGAGAATTTGTACTCTCTCGATACTCTGAAAGAGGGTTCCGTGGCCGAGCGATTGTGATGCTCGTTGCGGCGCGCGCGGAGCCGGGCTCCATTTCCCGACTTCTCTCCGACAGTCAACAACAACGCCTTATGGAATACCATAGCCAGGCTATCGTCGATGTTGCATGAGATTCGCTCAATCAGTATTCTGCGTCGTTCATGAAGAAGACAAATAAACGAATTTAAAAGCTAGAAGTACTGGATCTGAACAGTGAAAAAAACACTGTGAAAACGGATCAATAAAATGTCAAAGTGAAACTCCTGAAAAAATATTGATTACGTGACCTAAAATTCAATGAAGACAGATTCCAAAATATGTGCCAAATTAAAAGTCGTCGCCTAAACTAACCAAGGTAAAATTATCGGGGCCTGCTTCAGCTTTTGAAGTGAGACTGTTCGTGAAAACGTTAGTTGCCCCTATTTTCAATGAATAGTATTGCTTTTTCTCCGTTGGCCGAAAGTTGCTGACTATCTTGTCAAATGAAATCAGAAAGAAAATCTTGTAGTGAAACTGCTCGTAGCTCACTGTTTTGGTCAAAAAAAACGATACGGTGTTGCATATTCAGTCATACACACCGTTCATCAAAAGCGCATAACTCGGTCGATAATCAGCAATGCTGACTGTGCCTGCAATTCGTTAATTGTGAGGAAAAGAATTACACCATGAGATCCAGATTCAAGAATTCTCGTTGACATACCGCTGTTTCGCCCTTGCGGCTCATCGGCAGCACCGTGCCTCTCTGTTCAGTCGATTTCTTGCAGGGTGATAATCTCTAATCATAAAGAAATCGGCGCCGAATCATTAGATCACTGCATGTCGGGTGACAAAATCCACCAGCATCTGCAGTGACCACAGCGGAGCGCTTATGGCTGCTAAATGAATTATACCTTCACTCTCGACTGTTTAGATAGACCTCGCTCAAAAACAATAACACTCTCTCTGTATATCACTCTGCAGCGAATCGATTGAAGTGAAAGGCACCGTGCTACTGATGAGCCTGGAAGGACAAAACAACACCTGTCTAATACTGTATATGTGCCACATCGGACTCATAAAAAGCTTCAAGACATGTTATCATGTTATACAGATTATCACTGTTTTTATACGAGATCTATAAACAGCCGAGAGTAAAGGTACTGATCTGATCAGATCGATAGCCTCCGAGTGAACTGAAGAGCCCAGATATGCATTCAAGTACTTCAAACGGAGCTAAAACTTGAAGACAATTACATGGCACATTTCTTCAGAGACTCAATCACGCCGAGGCTTTATCGTTAAGTTTTTTTGGACAACCAATTTGTCTAATTAATGTGCTTGAACAAATTTGTTGTAAATCTTACCACGGCTAAGCGACTGTTTCGTCTTCATCGAAACGACGATCCGACTTCAGAGTCTATAGCAGTTCTCGTGATGTTTGACTTCGATGAAGTCGCATCAAGACTGATTGAATAGGAAAAGAGCTGAGCAGACGAAGTAGCGTTCCGATGCGGCTCTTTCATAAAGGACTGAACATGCTTAAGTGAGCCGACATCACAGTGGAAACGGAATAGTTTCTGTCACATCGACGACGGAAAATATGCTCTCCTTTAGTGGTAATCCAATCTATCCTAGTCGGATTAGCATTGGCTTGCATTTGTCAAGACATGACCATGCTTATTGAGCGCTCGTTTTGAAAAATTCTATAAATACATCAAAGATCCGATGTGATTGTTTTATCTTCCAGCTAAATCGACTATGTGGTCGCCTCAGTAATTGCAAGTACATTCACAACCGGACGAAAAGGAAACCGAATAGGGTGATGTTTGCTTACATAAATGTCTGCTCATTGGTGCTTTAAGGACTTAACAGTCAGAGCGTAGATGTGTTAATTCCTTCCTTTTCCTCTGAATCGTGTCATTCTATCAAAATCCCTTGTCATAGATTACACTAACAAGAAACTGAAGTTTTTCTGGAAAGCACTGCTGTCTCTGTGCGGACGGTATTGAACACCGAAGGAAGCAAAGATCTCTCTCAGTTCATATATGCCAACGAGAATTCCTGAATCTGGAACTCATGGTATATTTTTCTCCTCACTATTAACGAATAGCAGGCACAGTCAGCGCGTGTCAATGCCGAACCACTAAATCGCCATAATCAGCGTCAACTTTACAAGAAACGTTAGCAGGAGCCCGCAGCAACAAAAAGCCATAGGCCGCAGTCATTTTCCGGCTACTATGTTGGCCTAAGCCGTCATTTGCGTCACCAGAAAGACCCGTTGGTATTCACCAACAGAAACTTCAAAATATATCATATAAGCTATCACTAGCAAGTTGTACGGGGCGTATTGGCGCCTTGGAGTATTGAAAACTTTGGCGCCAATGGATTCACGCTTTAGCAGGACTGAGCTCCTGTACATTCGGCCCTGTGAACGACTGCCATCTGTCAAGAGCTGAAACCACGCTTTGGGGCAAGGACATTTGGCCATCAAATTCGCCGGATCTCAACGCAGTGGATCTCTCTGTGTTGTACATATTAGAGCAAAAAGTCTTGACTACTCGCTACACTAGCGTAGAATGCTTGAAAGATTTGACACGCTCTTGGAGCGATATTACGGTGCAAATGTGTGCAGATATCTTGTGCAACTCAACTACTCCTACACGTCGAGTTTTGCGACCCATAACTTAGGCACAGCTGAAAATATACAAATAAAATAGATTCTTTAGCAAAATTAAACGAAGATTTCAATGAAATTATTAGCTTTGATTGTAAAATGTTATGTCAACGTTAAAATTAACTAATGAAAGTTATCAGAGCCTTTTACGCACCCTATATGTTGTTGTGAAAAAACAAATATTTTCCTCTTGCTGAAACGTTATAAATGAGTCTTTTCGATAAAAGTGCACGTACAGAGCTAGCCAGAAATTTGATAACTCGGCTTGTGAAACGACTTTCATTTCACTCTTATTAGAGGAAAAAACATACCTTTTTGCTCTCGGAGCGCGTTGCTTCTACTTTACAAGTAATTTTTAGGTCCTCACTGAAGACTCATTTATAACGTTTCAGCAAAAGGTAAACATCTGTTTTTCACAACCACATATGGGGTGCGTGAAAGTTCTGATAACTTTCATTTAGTTAATTTTAACGCTGACATAACATTTTACAATCGATGCTAATAATTATATTGAATTCCTCGTTTAATTCTGCTTTCGAATCTATTTTATTTGTACATTTTCAGTTGTGCCTAAGTTATGGGTCGTAAAACTCGACGTGTCACAGTAGTTGAGTTGCACAAGATACCTGCACACATTTGCACTATAATATCGTTCCAAGGGCGTGTCGAAGCCAGTCAAAGCACCCCTTCGCTAGTGTATCAAGTAGCCGAGACTTACTGCACTGATATGGATAACACAGAGCAATCCACTGCGTTAAGACACGGCGGGTTTGACGACCAAATGTCCTCGCCCCAAAGCTCATGACAGATGGCAATCATTCAGAGGGCCGAACGTACAGGAGCTCAATCCTGCTGGAGCCTGAATCCATTGGCGCCAAAGTGTTCAGTGCTCCAAGGTTTCGATACGCCCGTAGAACTCGCTAGTGATAGATGATAGCGTTAATTTTCTGTTGATCAATACCAACGGGTCTTTCTGGTGGCGCAAATGACAGCCCAGGCCAACATAGAAGCCGAAAAATGGCTATGGCCTATGGCTTTTTGTTGCTGTGGGCTTCTCGCTGACTTTTAGTGAAAAGTTGACGTTGTTATGGCGATTTAGTGGTTTTTCTTTGACACGTGCCGACTGTGAATGTAATTCGTTAATTGTGAGGAAAAAAAAGATCCGGATTTTGGGAAAGTTTTCGGCAAACCGAAACTTCAGTCACAAGCAACCAAGATAACCCATCGAGCGAAAAGAAGGACAATCGATAGGCAAAAAGATACCAACATCGTGAAGCTTTCAATAAAGACTGGTTCTTAAGCTTTTCTTCTCGTTTTCACAGTTTTATATTAGCAACATGCCGAGGTTTAAGGAAGGCGGTCTTTCGAAATGTCACAAAATCAGTTTTCCCAATGATGTAAAGTGGTGTGTAAAAACGTTTACGTCAGCCGAGAATTCGAAATCAGATCTTACTCTTTCCGGGAGCATGTGCTAAACCATTGCACCACTGACGTTCGTTTTGCACTCCACTTTTTCTACGCTATAACGCGTTATCTGTCAACAGCCAACCGTCTACGGTGTGGCGGAGCAGTCATCATTGACATTGAATCCACCTTTGTTGGCAGATGTTGGGTTTCAATAATCAATCGGAAATCATTTTGTTTCACCGCCTATTGCGGTGTTGTGGATGTTTCAATAATACCACTCTACATCATTGGGTTTATTGAAACATCAAACACCGCCATAGGTAGTCAAATAATGATTTCCTAATCAATTTTCTCTATAAAATTTATCCAAAATATGTTTTTGGGCTTTCTATTTGAATCTTACTGCACAAATGCGTATATTACCTAAAAATGATCACCAGTCCGTTTTTGTGTCCAGTGTGTATCCAGGGTAGTACCTGATCAAGTTTTCGACTTTTCATTTTAGTGCTCTTATAACATATGGACAAAAAGTGTTCTACCGGTTTGCGAAAATGCTGTCATCAGTGTGACCTTTACAAGAAACCAGTATATTATTTGAACCACAGTCCTTTATTTTACATAGACAGTCATATAGGCGGTTGCTGACCAATTGTCGACGTAACACTCCAGGTCGCCAGATCGGAATTTTTTCAGTCGTCTGCTCAGAAATTCAATTAAGGGACACCAATCAGGCCTTTCCGTTAAAGTTAGCACTCACAAATTTAGCACAAAAGAGAGGTTAATTTGATAGCTGCTGTGCCTTTTATTTGTTCTTTATAGGGCGATAAAATTGTAATACGTTTATTCCGAGTGTTTTCTTAGGACCACGTTCAAATTTCAATAGATCTCTTCATTATTATTTGACCCAGCATGTCCTGATAATAGACTCTAGCAGAGCCCAATACGCGTGTCTCGACCTTACAGTCTCGTCAATTAGGGCAGAACCCGTCGTCTTTCAGTCTTTTAAGCCAATCCTCTGGAGGTGCGCTAGTCCCCACACTATGAGGTAGCGAAGACGAACGATTTACACTGTCAAGTGAAATTATCACCGAATTTACACTGTTGTACACTCGATTGCTCTCTGACTGGTATTTTTATAACATTGCACCTTTATTTCGAGTGCTTTCTTAAGACCGCGCCGAAATTTCAATAGATCTCGTGATTATTATTTGAGCCAACATGCTATGTGGTCTGGTAATGGGCTCATTATATCTTTATTTCGACTGTTAAAACTGTACTCCTTTACGCTCCAAGTCAATGAATTCTCTCTATCCTATAAGAAAAATGTGTTAATCTTCACAGCCATCACACTGATACGAGTCGAGTGAAGTAGAGCACTAATAGAGCACTAAGAAGTATTTCCAGGATGTATTTGTATACTGGACTTTAGCCATGCCTAAGTGACCTGACGTCTATTAGACAGCAATACACATAAATCAACTATACTCAACATCTGTTCATACTATCTGATAAAGCAGTTCTATGCTAGCTTTGGCTGAAATGCGCTGACTTGGCACAGCAGCGCATTTAAAATTCAGATGAGATAGCAATGCTGTTTTTTGCCTAACAAGTCACCTAAAAAACACGGAAGTGCTACAAAACTATTATGCTGCGATGCGGAACTGCCAGAAAACGGGATCACTGCAATACGGAACTGCTGAAAAAAAATTGCTCATACAACTCCATTTGGCAGCGCTGACGACGTTTTCGATTTCTTGAGACGGGATACACAAAACAGAATTATTTTAACAATTCAAAAGTTCGCCTTTCTATAAACCTCGGCATAATCAATTGATATATGAAAATGGAGAAAACTTATCTTGATTAGCTGACGCGAGGTTGGTAAAACAGTTGTAGAAATTCGGCTGACGTTTCGGCGACCCGCCTTCTTCAGAGCCTGGACGTATATAGTATTAGTCTATTTGAATAATCGGATGGTCCTATTTATATGCTGCCTAGGTCACGTTAGAAGATCAAACGAAGAAAGGGCGCGAGATCTCGCGTGATGGTGACGCACTCGTCCTTCCGATTCATTTCGGGGTTTTGGGCGTTTATCCAAAATGCCTCAAGAGTCTTGCGCGTGGACGTTTTTGATTCCTGCGCCAGGATTGTGACAGTCACATCAAAATCCTTGTTGTTGTGTTTTTGTGCCCTATGTAAACCTAAAGGTTTGGTTTTATCTATTTTAGATTTACTGTCTAGATGTTCTTTTATGCGGATGAAAAGTGGTCTTCCCGTTTCGCCTATATATTCTTCCCCGCATGTTTTACATGTTAGCAAATAAATTGTGCCCGATCTCATACAATCTCCCTCTTTTCCGTTGGGGCAGATCATACAGTTGTTGGTGTTGCACAATCGATCATAGAGTCTATTGCGGATCAGCTGATGGCGTAGGGTGGGAGGTGGGGTTTCGATAATTACCACGGAATTTTCAAGACCGCATCTTTTTAGGCACCTTTTAACCGCGCTACTAATCTCGTTTGATATAAATGGTAATTTGAAGGGGACTCTATTCAGGTGCGGAGTATTGTTTTTTTGTGACCTAATTCCACTTTTTGAATATTCCCTAGTGGCAAATGTTTTGTAGCCGTTGGAAATGGCGATCTTTCGTGCCAAGTCTAATGATTCGTTCCTTTCCTCCTCTCCTGTGCACACACTTTTAGCTGTTCGAAACATGTTTTTAATTAGCGATTTTTTCATGTGTGAAGGATGAGAGGAGAGGTAATTGACCAAAATGTTCTTGTTACTTGGTTTTCGATACCACTTTGTACTATAGCCACTATCCAAAAGCTTTACTTGGGTATTTAGGAATGGAAGCCAGCCCCCGTTTGGATTTCTCGCGTAAATCTGATATGCTCTGACTGTCCGTTCAACACTTCAAAACATTTGTCCATTTCCTCTTGTGTGTAACAGACAATGAAACAGTCATCTATATATCGGCAGTAGAGCAATGGGCGGTGAACGAGAATTGGAGCTTCCACCTTATACATAAAAGCGATGGCAAGACTAGGTGCTAAGCGTTGACCCATGGCTAACCCCCTGAGTTGTGTAAAGTATTTTCCCGACCACCGAAAGATTGAACAACTAAGACATTGTTTTAGTAGGGTCATTAGTTGTTGAATTGTGAAGCCATACATGTTTACTTTTTGTTCATTTTCAGTTAAAAGTTCGAAAATGGCTTGCATTGCAGAGTCATTTGATACGTTTGTATAGAGTGAGCTAACATCAAATGACTCCATTACGTGCGAGTTGTTAGGTTTCGCGCAACGTAGGTGGTCAAGGAACATTTTTGTATTGGGTAGGTGGGTTGGTACGAATTTGAGCACCTGAGTAAAAATAAGGTTTAGAAACCACGTTATTCTATCCGTTGGTCCGCCTATACAACTGATGATGGGTCTAACCTTGTATGTTGATGGATCGGTTGACACTAGATCATCAATAGATGTAAGTTTATGTGCTTTTACGAGAAGGTATAGGACCGGACAAATAGGATTATTGTTTTTGAGTCGAGAAATAACTGAAGTTTCCAAACCCGCTGCACTTGCCGTGTTGACCCATTCTTTGTTTAATTTTTTACATTGGAGTTTATATTCCTTCTCAGAGGATGGGCGATAGAGGGAGACATCCTGAAGATGTTTCTCCGTTATATCGACATCCAGCTGATTTGAAATTACTACAAATTCCCCACCTTTATCACTTACGGACAAACGGATAGTTTTTGATCTTACGAGCTCCCTGATTTGTGACAAACCTTGCTTTTGTTTGTGTGTCATATTGGAGCTTATTTTTCTATGCCGAAAGTGGTTGAGTATTTGCAGAATTTCGTTCGAAAAAACGCGAAAAGTAGGGTCGAGTTCGCTGTTTGGTTTTTCTTCCTTGTAAAAAGCTTGTGGGAAGGGAATTGGTGGTAGTGTCCCTGGTTGTTTTTCGTTACCTAACCCTTCTAATCTAGCCTTGTAGCGCAGTTGATTTGAAGTTCTTGTAGACTGCATACGATCCTGCGCAGGGTTAATTTAGAAATGGGTTGACTAGGTGCAAACTTGGACCCAATTCTAATGATGAGCGCGCCTCATCCGGACAAATAGGATTATTGTTTTTGAGTCGAGAAATAACTGATGTTTCCAAACCCGCTGCACTTGCCGTGTTGACCCATTCTTTGTTTAATTTTTTACATTGGAGTTTATATTCCTTCTCAGAGGATGGGCGATAGAGGGAGACATCCTGAAGATGTTTCTCCGTTATATCGACATCCAGCTGATTTGAAATTACTACAAATTCCCCACCTTTATCACTTACGGACAAACGGATAGTTTTTGATCTTACGAGCTCCCTGATTTGTGACAAACCTTGCTTTTGTTTGTGTGTCATATTGGAGCTTATTTTTCTATGCCGAAAGTGGTTGAGTATTTGCAGAATTTCGTTCGAAAAAACGCGAAAAGTAGGGTCGAGTTCGCTGTTTGGTTTTTCTTCCTTGTAAAAAGCTTGTGGGAAGGGAATGGGTGGTAGTGTCCCTGGTTGTTTTTCGTTACCTAACCCTTCTAATCTAGCCTTGTAGCGCAGTTGATTTTGAAGTTCTTGTAGACTGCATACGATCCTGCGCAGGGTTAATTTAGAAATGGGTTGACTAGGTGCAAAACTTGGACCCAATTCTAATGATGAGCGCGCCTCATCCGGAAGCGTTACACCACCTAACACAGTAACTCTTGATCTCTCTAAAGCGCCTTGATTTTTCGATTTATCGATGTTGATGCGGAAATCGACTCTTTTACGTCTTGATTTTGATTGAAGGCAGTCAAACTTTCTTTATAGATTATTTTTGGCATTGCGCCGGATATCATTACAAATAGCTATTGACTCGTTTACTATTCTCCCCCAAAGGCGTTTCTCCAGATACTGAGCACAATAATGTTCTTTTGACACACATTTGTTTATGTAGGAGAACATTTCGTTTTGGACGCATCTTAAAGAGATGCGCAATAGTTGTGTTTCAATGCTCAGTAACTTTGAAGAGACCTTTGGTAAACCGCATAAATATAGCTTCCTAGATCTTATAAAATTAGGAATAAGTTTGTATCTCAAGCAGCGGCGAAGAAAGTAAACCTTTTGTCGCATTAAGACAATTTTTTGTCTTAATGACAATACGTCCTTGACAAGTCGAGAATATCTTGCTGGTACATATTGCAACAATTCAAAAGTTCGACTTTCTATAAACCTCGGCATAATCAATTGATATATGAAAATGGAGAAAACTTATCTTGATTAGCTGACGCGAGGTTGGTAAAACAGTTGTAGAAATTCGGCTGACGTTTCGGCGACCCGCCTTCTTCAGAGCCTGGACGTATATAGTATTAGTCTATTTGAATGATCGGATGGTCCTATTTATATGCTGCCTAGGTCACGTTAGAAGATCAAACGAAGAAAGGGCGAAAGAATTATTTTATTCTAGTGGGGTAATTTAGCCGGTATACTCGAACTAAGATAAAGTTCTCCTTCTACAAACTACATCTGGTGTCTTTTACAAGGAGGCATGAAGCTTTCCATTACAACTTCTTACCTACGCTACCCTGAGAAAATGATTCTCGCAACACTGTAATACACCCAACTGACGGCCTTGGAAAAGTAAGTCTGCAAAGTGAAATTTGAGTTCCTCTAGTATCTGATCCCTAAACTGCTTGGGCAGAAGTGAATGCCTTTTGATATCATCTACCACCCCTCAACCGTTTGAGTCACTCGAACCACTGAATGATAACAGCCAGTGTTTTGTGATGATGATGCATGATGATGAAGCATGATGAAAAGGGCCTGCATAATCGTGGGTAACACAGTGACGGCAATACTATACTAGCGAATAGCCAAAAAAGCTCTGTCTGCCACCACACAAGAAAAGGGGGGTAGTAGCGGTTGTTAGAACTTCATTTTCTTTATACATGGTCGTTATGGAAAGGAGATATTCCACAGACCAGAAACATCATGATGTCCAATTGGTTGAAAGCGATGTGGCAAAATGTAGTAGATAGAGCGGTACAAATGTTGGCATCAGGCCTATTTGAATCAAATTTTATCTCGGCATCAATCACTGTCGGTGGAGGCTGAAATTGAACAGCGATGTATTTGAGATAAACATTTTATTTAACCGATATATAAATAAATATATATATATATATTTTGTCACCACAACGCCATAAATTGACGTATCACGTGGGTGATCACTAGTCAGAGTACTGAAGAAAATTACACTGAAGTGCGTACTGAGATAAACTCCAACTCTGTGCTATTCTGGAATGTGAGAAGGTGCATATCAAAATGTGCAAAAAACCACCAATGTTTAAGGTTCAAAATCTGCTCCCGCTTGTGCCTCACCAATCGTCACAAGAGTTAGTTGAAGATAATTTGGTGACATGTTATGAGCCTTTTCTGATGTTTGCTATGGCACTCATACAATACTAACAGTTGTTGTTTCGCCAATCCAGGCTCATCAGCAGCAGGGTGCCTTTTGATTGAGCCAATCCCTTACAAGCGGATAGAGTCCTATGCATGAAGAAATCGACAACAGCAAGTCACAACAAGTCAGGTTATACAATGTTTGGAAATCACGGTGACCAACAGTCGAGCTCGTGATTCAACAGTCATTCGAATCAACAGTCGATTTCAACAATCTTGGCATTTTCTCCCGTCTTGTGCAACTCAACTACTGCGATACTTTCACTTTACGACCCATAATTTAAACACAGCTGAAAATAGAAAAAATAAAACATATTCCAGATCAAAACTGAATAAATAAATCAACAATACACAGTTGATAAAAAATGTTACTTCAATGCTGAAATTGACAGAACAAAAAATTGACAGAACTTTACCAACATCTGTAAATTTTGCGTTGCTCTATAACCGCTTTCAGACTATAGTTTTGGTGATTCCTTATTATCTTCTCAAGCCAGACACGAAGTTATATAACACTACTTATTCAAGAAGCTGACGTTCCAGCAGCTTCGCCCTCTCCGAAGTGTGGAAAGATTAGATCGCTCGCAATCCAATCAACCAAACACCTCCATTACTCTTCTAGAAAGATTGTCAGACTCAAACGTCAATCGCATCGAGCACAAAATCAACTTTGAACATATTCAGTGTTTTTTTTTGTGAATCCTACAGTGAAATATTCAAGCTGAGACTACCACGCAGAGATCACAGGAACTCATAGCACACCTCATCCATCAAAACAACAGTTTCATATATTTATACTATACACTCACTGTAGATATATACTACTTTCCTTTTATTTTTACTCTACATATATTTCTGGGATTGCCAGGGTTTTGAGGATTGCTCGACAACGAGTACTCAATCAACACAATCGTTCAGGGAGGACAGATCAGGACGGTGGCCGCAGTAGTGCAAGAGAAGCGTTCTATACTACTCAACGTCACCGCTCACCAGGATAACACTCGATCTCACAAAGCAAAGTCGACTCACAGAATTTTGAAGAAACTACTGGACCATCGTATCACATCTGCCGTTTAGTCTTGATATTAATCTATCGAACGATCAACTACTCCGCATTCTAAAACAGCATCTCTGAGAGGAAGGGTTTTGAGATTACAATCAGCTCAGAAATGGCCTTACCGACTTCTTTCACTCCCAACCTCATTCTTTCTGAGAGAAAGGCATCCAATCTTCGCCCAGTAAATGGCTCATACCACTGATCATGGTGGTGACTATGTTTGTTGATTAAATGATCTCTTTGAACAATTAGCAACTAAATTAACAAAACTGCTGAAAGGCGAAGGAAGAAGACAACCCGATATTAGAGGTTGTAACAATAGCAACAAATTAGCGTAGACCGTCACCCATTTTCCCTTGTAGAATAGCTCTACATATGATAGAATACCTGATAGCCACTTATCGAAAGATGTCTTATCTCTTCTGATAGGTCCTTAGCAATAATAGAAAATCGGCTGCAACATATAGATAACTCTTTTTTTTGCGAGATATGATATGCTCAAAAGCGCATGTGAAGTGGTTGGAGGTGGTTAGCGCCGCACACAAGATCGATGGTGCGATCTCACGCTCATGACTCACCAAAGCATCCATTCTTTCGGGGTCGGTAAACTGGTACCAGGCCTATCGCGAAGGAAAAGAAGCACTGACTCGACAAGCGGGAGGTCACATTGTAGAAGTCAGATATGCATTCAATCATCTCAAACGAAGTCAGAAATTAGACGAATGCATGGTGCATCCCTCAAAATTGATCAGCGCACGGTTTCATCTTTTTGTTCCTTGTGTGATGCATACGATACTTGCATTGGAATTTACGAGTAGACATACGGAAAGTTTGCAAAGATTCTGCATTCTGAAGTTTGCAGGAACGTAAACGATGCACATTACAATTTGTAACTAAAAGGGAAGTCGGTACCAGAACATCCTAAAAAGTAGCGAGCCGTACAGTAAGAAAACGTAGCACGAGAGAGTGAAATTGGATTATGAATATGCTACATGAGTAACTGATCGAAAACGAGCACAATCACCATCAACGTTCACAATTCTCAAAGCCGAGTGTCTATTGACATCGCCATGCTTCAGGGATTCCTTATTTTCTTGACAAACCAGACACAAAGTGTTATAATAACCGGTATTTTTCGTTACCTCGACCCTGTTTGAGGCCTTCAGTCATAATATGTTTTCGATTTTGTAAAATATTGGGGTAGTCGACCGATACGTGAAATCAAGTGAATTCGCATGCTATATTTTGTTTCTTATATGGCTTGTTATAAAACAATGTTCATGAGGAACGGATGGGTTTCTAATGCCCCATTTACGCTCAACGGAACGATAATTTCCGAATGCTCCAGTTACATCTATCTAGGTCGTGAAATCAACATGATGAACGACCTAGCTCCAGAGTTGAGCAGGAAGAAACGAGCGGCTTGGGGAACGTTTAAGAGCATCAAAGATGTAGTGAGGAGGACAAAGAACATCCGACTCCGTGCCCACCTTTTCGACTCGACAATTATCCCTGCCCTAACGTATGCAGCAGAAATTTGGTCGCTACGTAAGCAGGATGAAAGATCACTTGCCGTTATCGAACGCGCAGTCGAAAGGTCGATGCTAGGAGTATCTCGTATTTCGCAAATGAGACAAAGGATCCGAAGTTCCGACCTACGTCAACGATCGAAAATCAGAGACGCCGTTCTACACGCCAGGATATCGAAAATAAGGTGGGCCGGACACGTGATGCGCTTTCAACGACAACCGATGGACGAGAGCCGTTACTGACTGGATTCCTCGGGACGTCAAGCGCTCTAAAGGAATACCGCTGACCCGTTGGTCCGATTTCTTCACGAAAGCGATGGAAGAAAGATCTGATGCTCAGCGAATTCCTAGAGCAAGGAGGACCCACTGGTCTACTCTTGCACGCGATGGGGAAAAATGGAAGAGTTGCTGGTACCCCGCTCGAGTCACTCGACGATCAACGGGACGACAGGTGATACAGGTGATGGCTTGTTCTTGGCTGTGTAACAGTCAAAAAGCAATTATGTTTCACATTCGAGCAGTTCTGGCCAGATAAAGCTTTTTTTCTGAAATTCTGATTATTAGTTAGAGAAAATCTCACCAATTTTGATGGTACACTTAGTTTTTATAACGAACTTTTTATAGCTGTCGTGATGTTTATGGCAAAATTGAGCTTCACACATTTGAATTATTGGTGTTATCTTCACCCATTTGAAAGCAAGGCATTTATTAACTTTTCAAGTAGCTCTGCAGCTTATGCGATAACTTCAATCTGAAAGATTTCAGCACTATACCTGCATTCCGAAAAAAACCTTTTTCATGCGCTGTAATAGCCAAAATAAAATTACTTTTTCACACTTGTGGCAGTTCGGTGCATTTTTCGCTGGATAGAACATTTTCCTTGGACTTTCTAGTAGGCATTCAATGATCTTCCGATGATGTATTTGGTTTTTAAAACAGCCTCTTAATGAAAAGCAGCTGACACAAAATTAGTTGCCGCACATTGCAACGATGGCACCATTGCGATCACGCATTACCAGCATGTGGATGGGTTTCGCAACATAGGTAAAAAGGCAAAAAGCCATCTCAGCATTTTCCTTCATCCCTTCTGCTCCTCATCAAGTCCACTTAACCATGAGCATTTTTGCTTCACGACCCCCAAAAGAGAAGCCGTCGTGCTCTTACAAAACCATGGCGTATTACAATCCAAACGTCTGTGCGAGAAAGGACATTGAATGAAGCTTTAGCTTTGTTTGCAACTTGCATGGCGATGCTACAAGCATAAGTGTCACAATAGGGTCGAATATCACCTGTCACCTCTCACCTGTCGTCCAATTCATCGTCGAGTGACTCAAGCGGGTACCAGCAACACTTCCACGTTTCCCTATAGTGTGCAAGAGTAGCCCAGTGGGTAGGATCGACGAATCCTTTCTCTCACTTGCGAGATACGAGATACTCCTAGCATCGACCTTTCGACTGCGCGTTTACTGATGCCAGATGATCTTTCATCTTACGTACGTAGCGACCAGGTTTCTGCTCCATGCGTTAGGGCAGGGATAACCGTTGAGTCGAATAGGTGAGCACTGATGGATGTTCTTCGTCCTCTCCACTACGTCCTCGATGCTCTCAAACGTTTCTCAAGCCACTCGTTTTCTTTTGCTCAGTTATGGAGCTAGGTCGTTCACCATGTTAATATCCACGACCTAAATAGACGTAACTGGAGCATTTGGAGATTTTTGTTCCGCTGAGCGTGAATGAGGCATAAAATCCATCCGCTCCTCGTGATCATCGGTTTCGTTAGATTTAGTTAAAGGCCAGTCCTTCACCAGGCGTTGTGACAATCAGTCAGTTTTCTTTCCGCTTGGCTGGTGCTTGGTGTTATGAGGATGATATCATCAGCAAAGCGAAGATAGTTTAATTGCCGGCCGTCAATTATCACTCCCATATCGTCCCAATCTAATGTTCGCATGACATTTTGGACGGTGGCAGTGAATAATTTTGGCGAAATTGTATCGTCTACTCGAACACCCCTTCTCACGTAAATGGTGATATTGTTGTGGAATGGAGGTATTCTGGTCGTGAAATCTTTATATAGCTCACGGAGCATCATTATGCACCGAGTAGGGACGCTCTGTTTATCCAGAGCCTCTACAACCGCTTCTTTCCACTGTATCAAAGGTTTTCTACGGATCGGATCTTTCTATGAAGAATTTGTGCACAAAAGTTACTCCACTAATAAACCATCTTTTCGTAGCTATAAAGTTTGCTTACAGTCAAACGTTTACCATATAATGCCGAAGCCTCTGATAAAGTTGAAACAACAGACTTCAAAAGCTAGACGCGACCTTCTTTTCGTTTATAAACATTGTATGAAATTTTTTTCACAAGCCAAACCCAATACTAAAACTTCCATTTATCAAGTTATCAATCGATTTCAGTGACTCACAGTCTAGTATAAAAGCTTTCTCAAGTACGAGAAAAAAAATGAATACGCGATTCATATTCACAGAAAACATTCCAGGACAAATGGGCGTTCTTCTTACCAAAAGCACACTTAAGAAAAAGTTTTCAGCATTGTTCAATTATCTCCACTTGAAGACAAAGCTTGTTCAATATTAAAATCTTATAAGGAAATGACATATTTTGAGCCGATAGGTTTAGAGGTATATAAGCGCCTATTTCGTCCTACTGGGACTCATCAGTAGCACTCTTCCTCGGTTACTTCGATCCCTTTGGCTAAACATCCTCTAAAGGAGTCGACGCTGAGTGAAAAATAATAATCACCCCAAGTAGGATGATGGTATTACCCGACGTTGTGGCCATCGGCAGTCAAGCTTGCGGCTTTCATAATAAATCGTACCTCTGCTATCGACCGCTCTTCTACAGAACCGCCCAAAACGGTTTAATCTGATAAACATATGACATATTTGGAGCCGATACGTTGAGTGCTATAAAGGCACCTATTTCGCCCTATTACGACTCATCAGTAGCACCTTCCCTTGGTTCCGTCGATCGAAAGCAGAGATATTATCATTATAAAAGCCGCAAGCTCGACTGTTGGTCACCACAATGTGAGGTAATACCAGACTTGTTGTGATTATTTTTTACTCCGTGTCGATTCCTTTAGAGGACTATCTAGCCCGAGGGATCGACGAACCGAGGGAGGGTGCTACGATGAGTCCCAATAGGACGAATTAGGCACCTATATAGCACTAGACCTATCGGCTCAAAATATGTCATGTCCCTGTTAGATTAAATCGTTTTGACCGGGTCTGTAAAAGGCGCTCAATAGCTGAGCTATCAAAATCTTACTTTGTGAAATAACGAACTCGCTACTGAGCTGGAAAAAAGATTTCTTGATTCCATACGTGATTTTTTTACCGCTACTAAAGCGTAATAAAGCCTTTCCATGAACAAAACTTAGTATCACCTGTATCACCTGTCGTCCCGTTGATCGTCGAGTGACTCTGAGCGGTACCAGCAACTCTTCCACTTTTCCCTATCGCGTGCAAGAGTAGCCCAGTGGGTCCTCCTCGCTCTAGGTATTCGCTGAGCATCATATCTTTCTTCTATCGCTTTCGTGAAGAAATCGGACCAACGGTCAGTGGTATTCCTTTAGAGCGCTTGACGTCCCGAGGAATCCAGTCGGTAACGGCTCTCGTCCATCGGTTGTCGTTGAAGCGCATCACGTGTCCGGCCCACCTTATTTTCGATATCCTGGCGTGTAGAACGGCGTCTCTGATTTTCGATCGTTGACGTAGGTCGGAACTTCTGATCCTTTCTTTCATTTGCGAGATACGGGATACTCCTAGCATCGACCTTTCGACTGCGCGTTCGATAACGGCAAGTGATCTTTCATCCTGCTTACGTAGCGACCAGGTTTCTGCTGCATGCGTCAGGGCAGGGATAATTGTTGAGTCGAAAATTTGGGCACGGAGTCGGATGTTCTTTCTCCTCTTAGTACATCTTCGATGCTCTTAAACGTTCCCCAAGCCGCTCGTTTCCTCCTGCTTAACTCTGGAGCTAGGTCGTTCATCATGTTGATTTCACGACATAGATAGACGTAACTGGAGCATTCGAAGATTGTCGTGCCGTTGAGCGTGAATGGGGCATTAGAAATCCATCCGTTCCTCATGAACATTGTTTCCGTTAGATTCAGTTGAAGATCAATCTTTCCACAGGCGTTATCGAAACCGGTCAACATCCTTTCCGCTTGGCTGATGTTTGGTGTTATGAGAACGATATCGTCAGCAAAGCGAAGATGTTTTAATTGTCGACCGTCAATTTTCATTCCCATTTCGTCCCATTCTAATGTTCGCATGACGTTTTGTAGGGTGGCAGTGAATAGTTTTGGCGAAATTGTATCGCCTTGTCGAACCCCTCTTCTTACGTCAATGGTGATATTGTTGTAGAATGGAGATATTCTGGTCGTAAAATCTTTATAAAGCTCACGAAGGATCATTATGTACCGAGTAGGGACGCCCTGGTTATCCAGAGCCTCTATAACCGCTTCTGTTTCCACTGAATCAAAGGCTTTCTTCAGATCGATGAAAGTGAGACAGAGTGGTTGTTTGTACTCTCGTGAAACTTCGATGAGTCTTGTAATCGTGTGGATGTGGTCCATGGTACTAAATCCTTTTCGGAACCCTGCTTGTTCGCATGGCTGTCCTTCGTCCAGTGTTCTGTCAATCCTGTTTAGGATGACTCGAGTAAAGAGTTTATAGACAACGGACAGCAAGCAGATTGGGCGATAATTGCCTATGTCGTGAAGGTCTCCCTTTTTGAACAACAATACGGTCTTGCTGGTTTTCCATTGAATAGGGACCTTGCATTCTGACAGTAGCGAGTGAAGAGCCGAGCCAGGGTGTTGATGAGAACTGGCGGCAGGTTCTTCAGGTGTTCTGGTCTAATCCTGTCTGGACCGGGTGTTGTTCTGTTTTTCACCGACGATATAGCATGTCGGATTTCGGAAGGAAGGACCGGTGGAACGACATATTCGTCCTCTTTCAATTTATATGACGGTAAGAGAACATGGCTAGCGAAGAGATCCGAGTAGTATTGGTGGATGATTTTCTCCATAGCCCTTCTGGAAGCTGTAAGTGTCCCGTCAGGGTATCGGAGTGCAATCATCTTGGTCTTATAGTTGGCGAAGCCTCGCTGGGCTTTGCGAATGCTCTTCCCAGCTTCTGCAGCTTCTGCCATAACTGCTGCTCTTCTCTCTTTAAGGTCTTCTTTTATCGCTTCTCTGCATCGTTTCGCAAGTTCGGACGTAAGGTTTCGGTTGCCTGCGGCTCGTGCGATTCCACGTTGACGTATCAGCTCGAGTGTCTGCGGAGACAAGCGTCTCTTCGTGACCTTAGGACTCTCGGCTTTTTTAGCGCTAACGTGAAGATATTCAACGAGTCGATCGTATTCTTCGTCGATGTTGTCGACAACGGTATCTTCCCAAGAGCCGACTAATGATTTGAATACATCCCAGTTTATGGTAGTTCTGGGACTTCGTTGTTTGAATTTAGCGGCTTTCTCTCCTCTCCTCGAAAATCGGAACGTTGCGCGAAGGAGGCGATGGTCTGATCCCGTGTAGAACTTGGGAACAACAGCGACGTCGGTCAGGCAAAACCTTCGATTTACTATGATGTGATCTATTTCGTTATGGTACTCTCCATTGGGAGACTCCCACGTCCATCGCTGAGAGAGAGGCTTTTGGAATTGCGAGTTACCATGGATGGTTTGGGTCGTCATGATAAACTCGGATAGCCTCTCACCCTGTTCATTCCATTCTAGTCCGTGGGTCCCTATGTGACGTTCTTCAGACGTTCTTCTAGGTCCAATTTTTGCGTTAAAATCTCCGACAATGACCTTGAAGAATGTATGATCTTCTCTGAAGAATTTTTCGAGGTCCATATAGAACGCTTCGACTTCGTCTTCGTCATAGCTTGATGTTGGTGCGTAAGCAACGAAGATGGTCAAAGCCGGCATAGAACCACATCGTTTCAACCGTAATCGTCCGATGCGGGTTGTTAGTTGTTCGAACGAATCAATGTTCACGGTCAAATTCGATTTGACGAGGACGCCAACGCCACCGACACCTCTGCGATCGCATGTTCCAAGGAACAGTTCTTCTCCGGTGTCATAGACAGCGTGAAAAGGATGGCGCCTTCTCGTCTCAGCCAGGCCAATGACGTCGTACCTTATTCTTCTTGCTTGAATCAACAGATCTTCTACAGCGGATTGTTGAGCAAGGGTTCTTGCGTTGTAGGTACAGATCGTCATTTTAGTCCGTTTCGATCTTGGCAGCCTAGTTCGGCCCTGAGATTTTAGCAGCCTCTCCGTACTCGTCCTAGTAATGGAATCAGTATTTCGCTGAATCCGTTTTATCGTTCTACAGGTGCAAATTTTTTTTTTTGTTTCACAGTGGCAATTGAATCCACTGTGAAGTTCAAGCGATGAACAAACTACTGCAAAGCTTGGCATTCATTTGGCTCTAACAGCGCTATATATATTTTCATATTTATATATGTTCATATTTTTATGAAAAGATACATAAAAATGAATGACTATAATAATGTATATATACATGTATATATACATGTATATATATATATATATATATATATATATATACACTTAGCGCTTCGTAAATGTCTTAGCAGCAGAATAGTTGAGATTCGGTCTATCCAGATGACAACCAGTAATTTATGCGTATTATTAGAATTTATTGCTTATTGCTTTGTGCCAAACTTCTAAGAACACCTAATAATTATGTTCTGCAATCACTCGACAACGTGCAAAATGTTGATTCTATTACTGTGCTTGGTTCATGAAAAATCTTCTTATTACGTTTCACTAACGGCAGAAAATGTTCCATTACATTCTTCTTGTGGTTAATCATTTGCAAAATCCTCTGCTACTTATCAAGAAGACACTGAAAAAAAAAATCATCGAACTATATACTTTTATGTGATTTACTGCGTTACTCTGACTATTGAACACCCATATCCTTTGTCAGTTTATTGCTGTTGTCATTGCTACAACAAATATCAGTCAAATAAAAATATTTGCCTCAAACACATCACAGTCCAATTTCAGTTTCAGCTGATAGTGGCAACTGCCGCTCAGAAGTGCTATATAAACGAACGCGATGCCAGCATTCGTACCGCTCTATGAACTACATTTTGCCACATCTGTCTCGACCAATTAGCCATGATGATGTTTGTGGTCTGCACAGATATATTTCTCTAGGAAACATTGTTGAATACAAAAATAAGCTATTCAGACCGAAAGAGTTCCCGATACTGACAGGTGGTTGCGTGGGAATGGCACCTATACTCACCATAGCTGGCTCACACCTCATCACTCCATTATGTGTTCTGCAAATTCCTGCCACCGTATTGCCACCAGCAATGATGTAGTTCTCTCTCAACGCCTCCTCAACTGTAAGAAGCTACTATTTCTTGAAAAACGCCTTGTATCACAATGAGATATTGGATAGAGCCGAAAGAGTTTTGAACACTGATTTTCTTTTCTTTTTCATAATACTGCACACCATCAGATGACACATCGATAACCATGTCAATCTTAGAAAAACTCATTAAAAACTCGTTATATTTTAAACTATCTTGGAGGTTTCAATAATAGTTCCACTATGATGAGCCGTTTGCAGATTACAGGACACTTTCATTGATTTTAGCGAAACTGTTTGTTTTTCGGAAAACAATCAACACGGTTCTAATTTTGTGATTCCTGCTAAATTTCTAATGGAGGCGAGAGGGGGGCGGTGTCCGAGTAGTCAGTATGACCGGGGGTGGTTGATCCCCCCAGCAATCTTTGGTAATCGGTCAATGAACGTCTCATAGAGCGACCTAGCCTACCTACCCTTGAAATTGCAATGAGATCTGCTCGACCAGCTTTGCGACGTTCGTGAAGAAGATGAAATTTTCAAGCAATCGTTTCATGAGAAACGGATCGAATGCTAGAAGTATTGGGACTCACGCGGTAAAAAAAATTGGCGAGACGGGTCAAATAGAATAAAGCATTGAATTTTTGCTCAGGATCTGAAATAGATATATAATGTAGGAAACCAACTCATATGTTTGGAGGCCGCTAGAGTAAGGTTGATTTCTGGCATAGAAGTGGTTCGTAAGTGACGGTAACAGCGAGTTGACTCAAAATGGCCGAGATTACCTCATCAAGTAGGAGTGCACTACGTCCTTGGCTTTCAAGTATAACCATGACCTCAAAACAAAGTCTTTCACTTGTTAATAGAGTTTACCTGATATTGCTTCTGTCAACTTGTTAGAAGAGATGCAGGCTAAGGAAGAAGTGAGTGGTTGAAATATTGCTGTACATTAACGGCCCGTGTGCTGTGCTTCCTCAATATTTGCAACAAACAAGAGTTTATTTTAGAAGTAACTCACTCACCGTTTCCATTACAAGCTGTTCTACAAATGTCTGAGCTTGCAGCTTGCTAGTTGAAATGCCAGCAACTTAAGCAAAAACTTCGAGTATTTCAGTGTAAACCATGGCGACAGGTAGAGTTGTGAAGCCAGTGACATTAAAAGTCCGAGTGCTCCCTGCAACAAAACTTCGTAGTTTTTGTAGGGATCAATTAAAACCTAGACTACGATTTGAACAGTTTTTGGGATTTTCCTTCTATTCTCATCCAAGCTTCAATCGATGGTCTCGGAGTGAAATAGTTCTCAAACAACAAACATGTTTTAGATGAATACATTCTCACCAAAATTGGTAGCCTTGCTTGTAGGACTTTAAATATGTCTAGTGCATGGAATCTTCTGTTCACCTTGCCTTAACCTGTAGGCGTCACTCCACATCCCATTACCACCGTGATTGCAGCTAGAAGAGCAATTATGACGCGATTTATTGGAAGTTTGGCCGGACTAGTGAGAATTGCATTTTGTCTCCTAAATGTCTGAGCAAACAGTCTAAGCTAATCATTCGGAATTCATTTATTCCGACCGCGCCTTGCGGTGGTGCGATCTTACAATGAACCCAGTAATGTATAGTGTGTGCAAAAACACTTGCGTCAGCCAGTATCCGAACCCAATGTCACTCTAGTGGGTTCAGTGTCGATAGTTGAGCCGCCAGACCGTTGACGGTTAGCTGTTGACAGATAACGTGATGTAGCGTAGAAAGAGCGATGTGCAAAACGAGCGTCAGTAGTGCAACTGCTCAGCGCGCAGTGCCGGAAAGAGTGAGATCCGGATTCGAATCCCGGTTGACGCAAATGTCTTTGCAGACAACTCTACATTATTAAGTCTAAACTAAGATGAAAAAAAATTTTCCATTCTTTATATCGAAACGTTAACAAGACAGGAGCGGGTTGGCACTCAGCAGTTATACGTGAATGACGTCGATGTCGGACGTCTTCTACTTTTCCAAAAGCTTTAGTTAGGGGGATCCCAACCTGCCTAATTCAGAAAATAATTCTTTGAAACAATTTTTCATAGAGGTTTCTTGACGCAAAGAAAAATGTGCCAATGAAGCAAAGTATATATTCCCAAAGAAAACAAGGTACGTGAGGGAAATTACGTAAGAGAAAATTTTAGTGAATACGTCAAGCTATCAGGCGCCCTAGTTTAAATTGGAAACCCACCATCTCATTTATAATGTTTGCGACATATAATTCTGGCTTTCCCCAGATTAGAAAATTTACAAGTTACAAAACAGCTATAACAAGTAAGATTTGCTCAAAATCTGTAAAGAAAGCACATCGATTGACAAAAGGAAACATAACATCTGCTATGAAATGTCTTTGGCAACATGTTAGAGGCCCAAATCGCAACAAAAAACTACGAGATTTTACTGAGTAGGCTCAGAGACACAAGGAGGGATGAAATGTGACCAAGAATTCACCAATACAAGGAAGCAAAAGAGAAATTATTCGTCGTGGCAAAATGCCTGCACAAAGGGGTCAGACCTTGCCGTGAGACAAGGAATTCCACATTTTGATAAAATTTTTTATACATCTGGTGTTTAGGAAAATCGTGCTTGTTAAGACTGCGTGTGAGATGATTCTGAGTCAAAGCTTCTTTGCTCAACTTTTCTAACGTTCTGTGTTTTTCATCAAGGTGAATGTTCATGAAACGCCAACATTTCTAGCGTCATTTTCGCGACGTGCACTTCACTGTATATTTCGTATAGTGAAGAGTCATTCGTTTGCGTAGCACTTACAACTTACTTGATGATCAATCGGAATTCTGCGAATATTTCGGAAAAATCATCTGAGAGGTGTAAATCGCTGATTTCCTGTGATAGGCGAGCAATACCACATATTCCGTATTTTTATTTACCAGCACATTGCTTTGATGTGAATATTTTTTTATCGAATTGATAAGGTGCATTCAATTCGATTTCGACATTTTGGTCACTAGGTAATGGGAGCACTCGTTCTCCATTTCTCAGAATTCTACGCAGCATACAATGGAATGGACACTGAAGAACAATCCACAAACAGCTGCACCTATAATGAATTGACAATTGCTCTAGGAAACATATATTTCACCGTGGTAGTCGTAGTTTAGTAGTAAGTGACAGAATGCACATGTTCCTCTGATTCTAAAAAATTATGAACAATTTACAGTAATGGAAAGTGTCAAATATTATTTTGTTCGGGAAGAATAAGTCGAAAATCGTCGTCCCATGTGATGTTTAGACGATGGTTTTAGCTGAATAGACAGTTCCGTGTTGTAACAGTTCCGCGTTTAGTGGTTCCATGTTTAGACGTACTGTGTCGCTTTGATTGATTGCTGGGCAAGATCTGTTATGCTACATTATCCTTCCTACACTTTCAAGAAATCACTGTGCTGAGTCAGCGAAGTTCCGAGAGCTAGTTTGTGCGGATTTCACCCTGCTGATCGCGGAATGAATGAACGGAGACCTTTAAGAATTTCATTTCTCTACTGCGTGCACGATTAATAAAATGGATCTTTTCGATTGTGGTTAATCCATAAACATCATATCTTTTTTCTGGGCTTTTTGTGGCTACAACAGAGCATGAGAGATAGACATTCTGATGTATGTTTGAATTTTGAGGAATCCAATCGTAAGTGCTCTTGCTAATTGGTCGACCTTGAAGCACACGCCTCTGGCATACATGATTTTTAACAACAAGGTCTACCGAATAGCGCTTCTAATTTTAGGCCGTCAGCGAAAGTCGAAGAAGTGACCTTTCCTCCCAATGTCGAAATGAGAAATACGCCTGACATCAACCTTACAACTGCATCTTCATATG
Organism: Parelaphostrongylus tenuis; assembly: GCA_019055375.1. Classification (NCBI taxonomy): domain Eukaryota; kingdom Metazoa; phylum Nematoda; class Chromadorea; order Rhabditida; family Metastrongylidae; genus Parelaphostrongylus; species Parelaphostrongylus tenuis. Next base: position 243,830 of record JAHQIW010003486.1, read on the forward strand.
CTTAAGTGGTCTATCATCCTACTTACGTGATGACCAGGTCTAGTAATATTGGTTTATCAGTAGATGTCAAGGCAGAGACAATCGCAAAGTCGAAAAAGTGAGCAGAAAGTCGCGTGCTCTACGTTATATTCCACTGCATCCGCAATGCTTAGATACTTCCCAAACCGCTAGCTTTCTTTTGCCTAATAAATCAGCTTAATAATTCATCTTATTGACCTTTCGGCTTAGGTAAACTCAAATGGAGCTGCGGGATATGAATTTCGTTGAGCATGAATAGGAATTTGAAACCAACTCGCTCCTCATAAAAGCCGTTTTGTGAAATTCAGATATGTTATTTTTTGTGTTTCCAAGGTGTTGTCGTAAGGTTAACATTACTTTTGCCTGACTGGTGCTCAGTACCATGAGAACGGTGTCCTAAGCAAAGGGAAGACTGTAAGAAATCTTACGATTGATTTTCACTTTAGTGTTGGCTCATTCCAACGTTTACATGACGTCCTCGAAAAGGGCCGTAAAAAATTTTGGCGTGATGATATCAACATCTCGAGTCTTCTTCTCATCGCGTGTATCGTGATATTGTTATGAAATTTTGACATCTTGGATGGCAACCTTTATATGATTTGTAAACCTAACTTTAATTTTATTTGACCCGTCTCACTGCTTTCCTTTTTTCACTGGGCATAACCCAGCTTTCCAGCGTTCAATTCTTTTTTCCGTATCTCCTTGAATGTCATAGAATACTGATTGAGCTCGTCTCCTTGAAATCTCAAAAAGTCTAGCACTGTGTTGGAGCAAATGCAGCACAGTGGTTAGAGCTGCTTTGCATCGCATACTAGGTCGATGGTTCGATCTCGTCTTCATAGCTCACGAAGCCATCCATCACTCTGAGGCCGGTAAATTGCTGCCAAACTGGTCCTAGATTTGTCTGGGGAGGACAAGCAGCTCTGCGCGATACAGCGCGAGGCCACCGCGAGTCATCTTAGAGGCCAGATATGCATTCAGTAATCTCGAATAAAGTTAAAAGTTGAAGACGAGTGCATGAAGCATACCGCAGGGACTGATCAACGCAGAGAGCTTTATTTTTATCCTTTTTATCGTGTTAGAGGGGAACCAGCCCCGCGCTGCGGAGACTATCACAACACTCGCTACGTCCTCTCTCCTTTATATAATTTCAAAGATTGGTCGATTAGCCAGAATTCTGCAAACAAGTGACTGACAAAAACAGCGGTTAGGAGTCTGTTGTGTCGAATATGCTTTTCTATATCCTTCCGAGAGAGACCGGCGCTGCTCTCCCGAGTGTGGCTTTTATGTTTCGAGCTTGAACGCTGCCGTATCGCATGGCGTTTCTGTAGTCACAAAAAGGAGTACCAATGTTTTGACCGTACTGCATTCAGTTAGTACGAGTGTGTAAAGAGTAGATAACACTTTCCGAATGATTAAGGTTGTTTTCGATATACAAATATTCAAGGGTCTCTTACGCTAGAAGAAGCTTCTTCACTAATATTTCAGACATAATTTGAAAATTCAAATCGCACAAGTATTATGATGATCTAATAAAAAACCATCAGCAGAATTTAGAACAGATATCGAAATTATGCTCTATTTTTGAGGTCTTAATAGTGCGCTGTATGAGCAGGAGAGTACTCCACGATGGAGTTTTCTTCGCGCGTTAGGGTTAACTGTGCACAAAAAGGATATGAGTGGGTGGAGAATATCGTGGAGATTCAAAGTCATGAGAAAGCCCTAAAGCTTTTTAAATTGAAAAAAATCTTTACTGATCACCAACATGTCCTGTCTTATGCTTACTTATAAAAGCGCATAAGTTAGTATCCAGTGATTATCCAATGTCTAACGATCCATCTAATTCAAAAATAGATCTATCATCAGCTGTGTAGGCGGACCTACGGATAGGGTAGCATGGTTCTTAAGTTTGATAACATCCCAGCTGCTAAGACACATTCCAGCACATCTGACGAACACTCAGGTGTTTCTGGACCGTGTACGTAACGCGAAAAGAACAAAGCATACGTAATAGAATCATTCGAAGTGTCATTCGACGTCATGCTCTACATACTAATGTGTAGAATGACTCCGCATTGTAACCCACACATGAGCTTCTGATACAACACTAGGGAGCTGCGAACCTGTATGGCTTGCGATTGAGCAGCTCATGGTTCTATCAAAAGAGTGCCTAAACTGCTCTATCTTTGCTTGGTTTGAAAGTACTTTGCTCAAATGAGAGTGTTGGCAATAGGACAGCGGGTGGCATCTAGCTTGACTATTGCCTTTATGTCGAAAGTGGAAGCACCAGTGAATGATCTCCGGTCATTACTTCACTGTAGGTATAGAGGATGATTGTTTGGTTATCTGTTCCACTCAAGGGGAGCTAGATAATTGCTTTAGATTGTTGAATGAACAGTCCGAGTACATTAAATTCACCCATGAGATACCAAAAAATGATTGACTTCCATCCTTAAACGTGCAATAAACTTAAGCGAGAGCTGTTGCGTAACGAATTGGCATCGAAAACCAAGTATTAAGAATATCCTGATTCGCTATCTCTCTTCTTATTCCTCACATACGGAAAATGCGTTAGTAAAAAACATGTTTCGTACAGCAGCCAATGTACATACCGGGGACCAGCAGAGAGTAGAATCAGTGAAACTGGCTCCGGGAAATAGCTACTTCTAATAAACGAATTTGTAACCCCTCGGCTTAGGTCTGTAGGAAACAGTACGCCTCCGAACGAAAACTCAAACGAAAGGAAAATCTCGTTTCTCCTCCCGTTTCTTTTCGAAATGAGATTAGTACAGTCATAAAACGCTGTTTGAAAAGAGGGGTTTCAGAGCAATCGGTGGCTATTATGAAATACCACCAAAGACTCTAAGACGCCAATTAGTTCGCAACCGCTTATACGACGATCTCTGTGAAATGCAAGATAGTAAAGTATGTCCTAACGGCACAGTTGGTGATTGCATGAGCGTAGGTACAATCTACCTTATCTCTTGCAAAGCATGTAGCGATAAATATATTGGCGAAACGGGTAAGCCGCCCTAAGCCCGCATAGAAGAACACCTAGCTGACAAGAGTCATAATAGGCGGAACACCCCGCTAAGAACGCATTGAGAACGAAAACTCGACGGAGTTGAATTTGAGATCGAAGTCACCATCCTTGCTTAGGAGCAGAAAGCATCAGCGCAGAAGATCTTGGAATCGTTTTGGATTGATACGACCAATCCAACCATAAAGTGCAGCGAGGAATGCCTCGTTATCACTGGTGATTTTAATCAATATATAAGACTATTGTTTTGATGGGTAGGGTGCATTACGAGCCAATGTGATCTCCTTCATGTGATTTGCACTTGAATCATTTAGTGGAACACATACAAAAATTGTTGAATACTTTAGGAGTTGATTTTGTGCTTGATGCGATTGAAATCTAAGTCTGGTGATTTATGATAAGGGAGTAATCAAGGTATTTTACTAATCGCATTACGGACAATTTAACCTTTCCAGGCTGCGAAGAAGGCGAACTGCCGAAACGTCAGTTGTTAAATGAAGATTAATGGAACACCTTGTGTTTGGCTTAAAGAAGAAAATCACGAATTATAATTCTTGCTGAATTATGAAAGTCGTACAGCGCTAGCGGAGATCGGTCAACAGACTTTCGGAAAGGGTTAGATCGCGCTGTTGACCTAATCTGTCTAAATACATTAAACTAAGATGGAAATCTTTACGTATAGCATGTGTTTTGAAATTACATCTTCTTCCATTACTGTAAGAACATTGAAAAAAGTTTTCAAGAATGTTTTTAGGCTGATTCTATTACGTTCTTTAAAATCCTCTAAACCGTCACTTGTCAATTGGAATACTATATCGACCCCAGAAGGAAGGATATTGAAAAACTTCCTTATAAAATATTATTAATTACAGGTACTCTGAGTTTAGTGCTAATGTGATAGCATTCCCATACTCCAGGGCATTTTTCAGTAATTGTCTAGAAGTCAACAAGATCAACAACCTATCCCCAGAGTTAAACAGGAGGAAGCGAGCTACTGGAGGAGCTTTTAAGAGCATCGAAACATAGTGAGGAGGACGAAGAACATCTAACTCGGTGCTCACCTATTCGACCCAACGACCATCCCTTCGTAATGTATGCAACAAAAACCTGGTCGCTACGCAATCAGGATAAAAGATTTCTTGGAGTTGTTGAATGCGCAGTCGAAAGGTCGATGCTAGGAGTATTTCGTATCTCGCAAGTGACAGAAGGGATCCGAAGTTCCACCTATGTCAACGACCGAAGATCCATGCCGTTCTACGAATTATATCAAATACATAAGGTAGGCCGGGCACGTCATGCGCTTCAGTGACACCCCATAGACGAAATATCCCGATTGAATTCCTTGAAATGTCAAGCGCTCTGCAGGAAGGACACCGACTTGACTATTCGACTTTTTCAAGAAGAGCCTAGAAGAAAGATATGATGCCTGACGAATCCCTAGAGCGAGGAGAACCCACTGGGTTACTCTTGCACGAGAATGGAAAAAAGCGAAGTGTTGCTGGTACTCGCTTGAAGCTCTTGGCGATCAACGGGACGACAGTTATATAGATGATCTACAAAACTGTTTGAATATTTTGGAGATTAACGACCAAGGCTCTGGTTTTCCATTGTCTTTTATTTCACTGCTTAGAATAATCGCAACAAGCGTTCAATATTGACTATCCACGTACATCCGCCGTTGGATTAAGAACAAGCTTCTGGCATTGCAGTGGTTCGTAAGTAATGTTAACAGTAAGTCGATTCAAAATGGCGGCGATTGCAGAATCAGGTAAGAATGCACTACGGGCTTACCTTTCGAAAGCGTTAAAGACCTGAAGAGCAAAGTTTCTGATTAATTGATGTGGGCGTTTCATGGTGCTTGCAATCATATTATGTGAAACTATGAAAATCATGGTGACACTAGAAGGCTGACTTTGCCAGAAAATTAGAGCCCAGCTATTCCTTTCCTTTGCGAAAAGACATACATGTGAAATGCGCGCGTTGCATACTCACTGTTTGCATCACAAGACGTTGTACAAGCGTCTGAGATCCTTCCTTTCTAGTTGCAATCCCAGAAACTTGGGAACAAATCATAGCGTAGTGTAATCCATTGCGACAGGCAAAGTGAAGCTGCCCACAGTGAAGGTCTAGTGCTTACTGCAACAATTTTTTTGTAGGTTCTGAAGTGAATATCTGAGACACTGAGTCATCATACTAGCTTATGTTTTAGCCTATTTTTTTTCTTTTCGTTTCAGATTACTGTACTAAAAATGATCATACCGATTGGGGATCCATAAGTTATCACCCAAGATCGAAAATAAATGAATAGTAGAACAAATTTCTATTTAATACTTTGCCCTGCAGGCATCGCTCCACAGCCCAGCTCTGCCGAGATTGTGACAAGTATCGAAATCATAAAGATCGCGGTCCTTCCATGATTATTTTAGCCCCTAAAATCTAAGCAGGCGTTGTAGACATCATCGGACAGTTCACTTTTTACATTATGTCGTTCACAAGGCAGCAGCGTACTCAGCATTCATATGTGAGCGATGTCGCTTTTGTTTCAAGTCTGCTATTCCGAAGCACACTGAATTCACCTAGTGGGAAGTCCTGGGTTCTTTTCCATTAGGAGGCACAGGCTGAAGAAACAACAACTTTTGTTGGGCAAAAGCATTTCGTAATGTTAGTTCCCGCTCCAAAGCCTAAATTTCTGACTAGAGCAGTAAGTGGCAGGTTTTTCAAAAGACCCTTTTGTAACGAAGTGAAATTAAAAATAAAATCATATTTCACATCAATCTCGAAATTCAACATTTAGTTCGCTGGAAGCACGAAAATCACATTAACGTGTACAGAAATTCTTTGAGTGTCAGAATGCAACTTTTGATCAAGAGTTATTTCCAAAGCGGAGATATAATTCTTACCCAGACAACAAAATCGGGCTTCATTTATTCGCCATCGATCGATGATCACGCCGACCTCGTAGCCGCCCCAACCCGCAGCCTGTCCAAAGTACACTTGCTCGCTCATGTAAATCAGTTCTATTTTCCTTTGCTACATTGCGTAGATACTGTCTTTTCAGAAAATATGGAGAACGCTAGAATGCTTAAATCTTACGCTATCAAATGATTACTAATAGTTCGAAGAAAGAGCTCTTATTGCGAGAAAAATGCGACAAGTTCTTGTACAGGAAGAGGGATCATTTCTTCAATACCGTCTAACGGAGAAGTTGCAAGTCCTGTAAAGCAAATTTTAATGAAAACGAAGCACTTTCAGAAGGCATTCTGATTGAAAATATGATCAAATGCGCCAATTCCTTTGACAGCACACTTCCAATTTGAACACCAGCAGTTCATTGTATTTTTGAAAGAAAAAATTTTGACTTTCCTAAAAATAACATATTTGCAGCCTTCGAGACATTTACGTTGCAATCGCCTTTCCTTAAGAAAATCCTCGACAATATAAGAAAGAAAAGACGTCGACTTTGAAAATTGAAAGACAACTTTCGATACGAAACCTTTAGTAACAAATTTATATGAACCGAAAATAAAAATTGAGACAGATGAGCCTTGATCTTCATACTAGCCTTTCACACATAATAGTCCGATGAAATCTCGTTGCTAATGAAGAGGATGATTGATAAGAAATATGAGAACCTGTACGAAAATTCACTGAAGGTTTTACCAAGCAGGCGAGAATGAGATGACGCCAAGACTTTAGCACAATGAGGAACTGAAAGGAAATCGTGTCACACTCGTTCGTTAGATTAACTGCTCTATGATGGTATCGAATCTTGTCGAGAGCTAGAAAAGCTCCAGGTTTTAGTGAAGTTTCCAATGCATCGAAATGAGGCGAAAAATTTCACGTCGTAAAAACGCAGCTGTCGTGGCACTGAGAAGAGGCTTCGCCTACCTTTTCAACTTCCAAATTTTCACAGAGTAGTTTTTGCAACGCCTCCGGTTTTTCCTAACTTCTCCGTTATGTGCTTACAAACCAGAATTTTTTACTGCACATTCTGTATAGTGAAGACAAATTCATTTGCTTAACGATCACAACTCTTGTGGCTTACCTCATTTATCCGAATATTTCAAAGATCAAATAAACAAATTTGAGCAGGTGGTTTTCATTAATCATTCAAGTGAATTCATATCCCTAGGTATTGAAGTAATCCGAAATTGAACAAAGCGATCGGATTCAAATAGGCCAACATTCGCAAAATAATTTTATGAGCAGCTATTCGATCTCATGGCGATTCTGTAGATAGTTATAATACTCAAAATTGGAGGTAAGAATCACTTGGCAATCGAGGGAGTAATTTTTGCGTTGATATTCACCACCATATTCGGTAAATTATTCAGCTCGCATGAATATAGTATCTTCTTTTCCAAAAACTCCTTCACCATTGTCAATTACAAATTATAATTGGTAGATATTCGTTGATTTGTTATTTCTGAGGCAGTCAATATCCGATTACAAAGATGGGCTAATGTGGTAATACCATGTGAGTAAACGGACCTGGCATATGGAAAGCTATTCTCTTAGGAACATTAAAGGTAAATCTAGGCTCTAATACATCTGAGGCCTTTTTCGCAGCGACGCATGAAGGCAGATAATGTTGCTTGTTTTGTAGAAAACAATACAGTGCAGTACATTTGGATAGTCGCACTTTTGGTATCAACTTACTGAATAGTCGAGGTATCGCTCACTATGCCAGTGACCGTTTATTACTACTCCGACACTTTGGCGATCAGATAGCAGAAGAGCTCATTTGTTAGCAGATTAACTCTTGAGAGCGACGGCTCGGAAGTGTTACCTTGAAAAACCTTTACTCTGGGTTTAGCAGATGAGCGGATGTATTAGATGCTTTTAGGTCTTCAAGTGAGTGACATTACACATATGGTCGAAGAAAGGAAAGGTCATTTCAAAACTAGTATGATTGTGAGAAGTGTCTGATACGGAATTCTAATTTTTGCTTTGTATGCCGAAACTGACAAACCGTAAACACTGTCGTCACCGCTGCAGAAAATTGACTTTATTATGAGTTTTTCACGAACGCTGATTGAAAGCTGAAATCGCGGTTCACCGTTTGCCAAAGAATTGCTGAACAAAGTACAATTTCGGTAAAGCGTTCTTTTCCCACTCTGAAGACAATACTGTGCCTTAGAAGGCGAATTCAGTCAATGCTTCGCGAAACTTTAGTGTACCTATGAAGCTATGTGGACTTTAATATGTGTTTGTTGTCTGTAGTCTCTAGCTTGAAAAAAAACTGTCATATAACAGACTCTTGAGCTCTATACCCTCTCAGTGTTCATTTCTTTCGTTGAAACTTGCAAAAGGTTGTACTTTTCTTTTCTTCAAAAATTGATGGCTCACATTTCCGCGGCAACGCCTTCATCAGAGTCTAGACGTACGTACCATACCACACCTGATTGCTCGGTTAATATTTCGTATGCATGAAGAATCTACTAGAAAAAAATTACATAGTCTAGTATTATCCAAAAACACCACCTTAAACATGCTTTTATGGAGGAAGTCACCGGTCTTGTTTGGTTCCACTCTGAAAAATGAACTATATTCACACCTGGAGACGAATCTGAGATAAGGTGCCATATTATTTGTTACGTTCAAGCATTCTGCATTCTTTTTCAAGAGCGTTCTTCAGACAACAAGAACCTGATACTGAAGTGAACTCAACTTTCCGTTTATTTCCAAACAAAGTTCTTTGTGTACTGAATAAGTACTAATGTAAAAAAAATTCAATTCGAACTTAACTCACGAACAAAAGCATGGTATGTGCCAAATTCGGAAGCTAATAAAGTTAAGAGATTTCGGGTGTTATCTTTCAACGACAAACGCTAAAAATTTGTAATTACCTTGTCAGTCGGATATTCAAATAACAAAGAAACATCTTGAGGATGCAACTCTTTATCGGCCATTCTCTGATGGGAATATAAAGCACAATACCGAAAATTCAATAGGTATTGGTTCAAAACGGCAGGGGCAGCTGCTGCACAACAATCGATAAAGCGTCAGCTTAGGAATTATTTACCAAACTGTTTTGCCCTATAAACACTCAACTAACCACATAAGCTCACCGCTAATGATGACTAAACGTCTAGCGATTCCTGAGTCTTTGAAGTTAGACTGATCATTAGCTGTGTAGGCGGACCAACGGACAAGATTTATCAAAATTCACACTAGCTCATCTAACTAACACCAAAATCTTCTTGGAACACCTCACTCGTGCGCAGCCAAATCACACGTGTGTAATTTAGTCGTTCGATGTTAGAGCTCTTTACACGAACGTGTCGAATGACTCCATATTCTCGAATTGCTGGTAGAAAATGAATTGAGAACAAATATATATGCCTTGTCAATTCAATAACTCATGGCCCTTTCGAGCAAGTGCCTAAGTTTTTCAGTCTTGAAGTGATCAGGAAGATATTTTGCACAAATTAGAGGGCTCGCAATGGGTCAACGATTGACACCAAGCCTTGTCATTGCCTTTATGTCCAAAGTGGAAGCTCTAGTTCTTAATCGTGGTCCATTAATCAACTGTCGATACATAGATGATTGTCTTATCATGTGCTCGTCACAGGAAGAGGTGGATATATGCTTTGATCTTTTGAATAGGGAGTCATAGCACATTAAGCTTAGACGGGAGAACTGGATTGCACTTTTGAACTTTCAAATTCATCTTTTCAAAAGTGGCCATATAACAAAATGATATTGCAAATCAAGTAAAAAAATATTAGTGCAATACTTTTGATCCCATCTCTTACACACGAAAAGGACACTTGCAAATATGTGCCGAACGGCTGCAAGTGTTTTGTACGGCTAGGGAGAATAGAGAGGGGTCTGATTGGCGCGGCAGATAGCTATTTCGAATGGCGACAGAGCAGCCTATGGTGTCAGGTCAACAAAGTCAATAAGGAAAGATAGGCCACATAGCATAAATAACGGAAATAATGTTGTTCTAAACCTAAAGGGAAAGATATCTCTGAAACTGCACTACATCTAGAAAACTTCGTAGTAATCACAAAAATTTCACCTAATAACGTACATCGTCTATTGGTTTGGAAGCTCTGATACGACTGTCTATGTAAGTCTAACAACTGTTTAGTATGTCTAATGGTAGAGACGGAGATCGCATGAATTCGGGTACAGTATAATAGATCTCTTGCACGACATGCAGTGAACAATACACGGGCGAGACAGAGAGACCGCTTTGGATCCTCATCAAAGAACAACTAGACTGGAAAGCCAACAGTTAAAAAGGAAGTCTTTAGGGTCGCATTGCGTAGAAAACGCGTCTCTGTGGGCGTTTATGTGGAAGTAGAAACTCTGGGGTAAAAGTCGAAAACATCGATGCGAAAACCCTGCAAGCCTCGAGACCGCAAAAGTCCAAAAATGAATAGGAGAAAGAATATTTGAACATGACAAGTGATATGGCACCTTATCTCAGATTTACCTCTGGTCTGAGTACTTTTCCTTTTTCAAAGTGAGTCACACAAGGCCAATACCTTTTCCATATAAGTTTATATAAGATGGGGCTTCTCAAGATGACTAGATTGTTGAATTTCTTTTCTAATGGATGCTTGATGCACATGAAATATTAACCGAGTATTGAGGTATGGTGTGACATATATGGCTAGTTTCTGACGAAGGCGTTGTCTCCGAAACGTCAGCCATTAAATTGTGAAGAAGGAAGGCCAGTTCGTAAGAACTTTTACATTTCTTCACTCATGCCCAGGTATAGAGAGAGTGGGAATTTTGAGCTATTACCTCTCAATTTGCTGTTTGTAGCTCGGACCCTAGAAGAATCACAACATCATAGCACTGCATAACAGTGGGTGTCTTGGAGTATTAGTGGAATATATATACATATATTATATTTATATGTACCACATGGATATTATTTAAATATATCACCTGCATCACCTGTCGTCCCGTTCAACATCGAGAGAGTCAAGCGGGCACCAGCAACACTTTCATTTTTCCTTACCGCGTGCAAGAGTAGCCAGTGAGCCCTCCTCGCTCTAGGGATTCGCTAAGCATCGTATCTTCTTTCTAAGCCTTTCGTAAAGAAATCGGACCATCGGGTTGGTGGTCCACCCGTAGAGCGCTTGATATCCCGAGGAATCCAGTCGGTAACGGCTCTTGTCCATCGGTTGTCGTTAAAGCGCATCACGTGTCCGGCCCACCTTATTTTCGATATCCTGGCGCGTAGAACGGCGTCTTTGATCACCGATCGCTGACGTTGGTCGGAACTCCGAATCCTTTCTCTCGTTTGCGGGATACAGGACACTCATAGCATCGACCTTTCGACTGCGCATTCAATAACGCCAAGTGATCTTTCACCTTGCTTATGTAGCGACGAGGACTATGTCTCAAACGTTTGGGCATGGATAATTGTCGAATAGGAATGGTGGGCACGGAGTCGCATGTTCTTTGTTTCCTTCACTACAGCCTCAGTTCTCATATACGTTTCCTGAGCCGCTCGCTTCCTCCTATTCAACTCTGCATCTGGTTCGTTCATCATGTTTATTTCACCACCTAGATAGACGTAACTGGAGCATTCGAATATGTTCGTTCAGTTGAGCGTGAATGGGGCATCCAGAACCCATCCGTTCCTCATGAACACCGCTTTCGTTAAATTTGGTTGAAGGCCAGTTTTTCCCAGGCGTTGGCGAAATCGGTCAACATTCGTTCCGCTTGGCTGACACTTGGTGTTGTGGGGACTATATCATCAGCGAAGAGAGAATTGTTCAGTTGTCGACCGTCAATTTTCACTCCCATATCGTCCTATTCTGATGTTCACATGACGTTTTGATGGCAGTGAATAATGTTAGGCCTTGTCGAACCCTTCTTCTTACGTCTATGGTGACATTGCCGTAGAATGGAGACATTTTGGCCGTAAAATCTTTTTGTAGCTTACGAAGGATCACTATGCATCGAGTAGGGACACTCTAGCTGTCTAGAACCTCTATAATCGCTTCTTTTCCCACTGAATCAAAGGTTTTCTTCAAATTGAAGAAAGTGAGACAGAGTGGTTGCTTGTACTCTCGTGAAACTTCGATGAGTCCTGTAATCGTGTGGATGTGGTCCGTGGTACTAAATCCTATTCGGAACCCTGCTTGTTCGCATGGCTGTCCTTCGTCCAGTGTTCTGTCAATCCTGTTTAGCATGACTCGAGTAAAGAGTTTACAGACAACGGACAGCAAGCAGATTGGGCGATAATTGCCTATGTCGTGAAAATCCCTCTTTTTGTACAACAACACAATCGTGGTGGCTTTCCATTAGATGAGCACCTTGCGTTCTGACAAATAGTGAGTGAAAAGCACTGTCTGGACTAAGTGTTGTTCTTGCTCAACAAGCCATTCATGCCTCCAAGGTCGGCAAATTAGTACCAGGCTGGTCTCAGACTTGTCTGAGAGGGTAAGCAGCATTGACTCAGTACAGCGTGAGTGCACTGCGAATTATTGTTAAGGATAGATATGCACTGAATCACCTCAAACGAAGTTACAAATTAAAGACGAATGCATGGCGCTTTTCTCAGGGATTGATCAATACCGAACGCTTTATCCCATATATATATGTGTATATAACTCTACTTGGCTGCACCCAACCTCTAGGACGATCACTCACATGTTGGATGGACGTTTTCGTGTGAAAAAACAATCCTAGTCCATTTTGGTTCTTAGTCAATAAACCGTCGACTTGCGTGCCCTCTTATACCACTCTACTTAAAGCTGCAAGAACATTTTTCAATATACCACAGCCTTTGGTCGTGACCTCATTTCAAGTCGAAAAACTGAATAGATCAATTGATTGTCGGCTTGACTGGGTTAATACCAATATATTCTTACTAGAGCAAACCCAATGAAGGTTGATTACCCACAGTGACGTCTTAAATTGAAAAGGGTTGATAGGAGAAGGCAAACTGCTACGATGTGGATGATTGGTGGGCTTTTCCATACCTCTTCAGTCCAAAGTTGCTTATCATTCTTTTTTTTTGGAAATTTGAAATGCTTACAATTTTTTTATCTTTATAGAATAATCACTTTTGTAATAAAAGGAAATCACTAACGAGTTATTACAACAAAACAGCGATCCAGCCATTGGCACGTATGGCTTCAATACCAATCAGTGAGTCAGACTTTCAAGATTTTCTTAGGTGCTGATGAAGATAGTGTTTGAAAGGAAATACCACGAAAAATCTTTCTCTTATACATCGTATGTTTTTCAAGATGGTTTTTTTTTCAAGATGAATTCAGCGAGAGTTGCGGTGGGTTGTTCTTCATGTTTCTCATTCCCAAATTCTCATAATCAGCGAAATACGAGTCGTATTAATCAAAGATAGTCATACATCTCACAAAACGCTGACACAATTTTTTTCGAGCCCTTCTTGGGTGGACAAAGTGTTTATCAGCTCTCAACAGTCTTTGCAAATGCATTGGTACATAGATTGGAAAGAGGTCTCTGAGTTGAAATCATTTCACGTAATTAGCATCATTCACGAAACATGAAATATTGTGAGTTCTTTTCAGTTATCCGAGTTCAAGAGAAGAAACGACCTATTTCTTTGAACAAAATTTTCAGACGATTGTTAGTCATCATTCGAAAGCTCTGATCTCTTGCTACTGTGCTGAGTAATGCTCTATTGAAATGCCCTCTCATTGTGCTATAATGTATAAAACTGCATTATGTTTCCTAATCGCTGTGCTCTTATTGCTGGGAAGAAGAAAAGTATATGAAGTTTTAGAGGAATTCGGTACTTCTATGTTGAACTGCTTGAAAGTTTAAATGAATTTCAGACCTATTAACGACAAACGGAGAATTATTAGACGAGGATAAAGTCAGAAATTTGTATCACTTAAACCTTACTTTGTAGAAATTCAATGTCACGAGATATGCTAGCTGCATTGGAAACAAGTTGTTGCAACTTGATGTGGAAGTGAAGAAAAATAAAATATATTTTGCTTCGGTTAGCAAACGGGTGGAAGGCAAAGCTTAGCATGGCTGTGATGAGAGCGGTTTGGAAAGCGAAAGATGTTTCACATCTGTCACACTGAATCCATGTGGAAAAGTGAGGTTGGTACGCTGAATAGAAATGGGCTGATAAGCTTAAAAGATTATTTCTTCTCTACCAATTTCTTGAGTTGATAGACAAATCTTTTTAAATATTATTATTATCACGATCACATATGTTATTAATTCATTTCGTGCAAGTGACTGATATTTTTCTCGGATATACGTGTGATCCGAGAGGTACACTATGTGTACGGATTCTCGGTAGATCCCAATGCAAAAATCGCAAAGCAAATAAGAGAAAAAGGTGATCGCCTAACTCTTCTCTCTATAATCCCTTTGACTCACACAAGGACTTGGACCGCAAGCGGCCGATTGTTAAACGACGACTTCCATCACTAGTCATTGTGATTGTCGTTACTTACTCCTCGCTCCATAGAAACGTGAAGATGATGTGAAAGATACTGATTACTCTCACAAGAGTTAGGGTTACATACTGTGAAAGAAGCAAAGACTGAAATGTTTTCTTCTTCAGGTCGCAAGTGAGTAGAAAAATCTATCCGAAATAGATGAAGTGAGAATGGGGTGGGAATTACAGGATGTTTTGTATTTGAAACATTTATTTCAATTGGAGAAGTGAAGTCATTACGATGAATACACATAAATTGATAAAGCTGGCAAAGAACTAGTAGCCTGCTATATTATTCAAATAAGAACTTCCTTTCACATTTTTGCCTATTATTACCAGATATGGTATTATTTTCCCTCGTTTAGGTGAATGGTATTGATATAAAATGTAAGGCGAAGTCAAACTGTAGCGCTACGATATTGTTTTGCAGTGGACCGAAACGCAGAGATAACTAAGGGATTAATCACTCTACCCTTTGGAATGTAATCTCATTTCTTTGGTACGCGGAAGAACTTTGACGGCTAACTGCCAAATATAAGTCAAGAACATTCATCCGAGTTCATAGTGCTCTCAGTCCCTGACATTTCAATTTGCACATGACCTGAAAGTGTGCAAAAGACATTTACTAAGGGAATTCTGTAAAAATTCTTGCTTAAGTTGTCGGTCGTATTCTCAGTCAACAAGACATACTTCAAATGTTAAAAAGGTGAGAGATCTATGAAATGATTGAAGATTAGCAAACACCATTTCTGTCCTATTCTAAGCTCTTTGTAAAAAACGTTTTGCGGTAAATGTTGTGTCTCTTTTTGTCAACTGATACTTCCTTTACGGATTTTCTCTCGAAAGAAAATACGGATTCGCGCCTTACCGATTACGAATATTTTAGTCTTAAAAAAATCAAAAGTTCGCGTTCTGAAAGAGTGAATGCACCTCTTGCGGAAGTGACGCTGCTTAAATTTGCTTCCCACGTTCTCATTTCTTGTTCAACATTACGCATGTATTTAACACCGTTCCTGTGTGCTTCGCAGTTGTAGGCCCTTTCACAGACTTGCTAAGGTAAATATAACTTCAAATTAAAAAGTTTGAAACCTCTGTTAATCCTGGAAAATTGTCAAGACATTGTTGAATACTGAGTACCAAAGTCGTCGTTACATTGTGGATCGTGCGATGTAAAAAATTGCAATTTTTCTCTTAGTTGGATCTACAAAATATGTGTTTTTATCAGCTAAAACGAGTATTTTTACAAACATGGAGAGTCTCCCGACTAATCCCATTATATTATCGCTGCTGATCACAGTCTCGATAGTGCTGGTATGTGGAGTGATGCCTGCTGGTCAAGGTAGTGAATAAATATTGTTTTATAGTGAGATATTTCCAATCTCTCAAATAGTTCGTAAAGTCTGATGAGAATAAGTATATTCGAAGCATTGTCACTACTCAGTAGCCATATAGTCTGAGCCCCTTATGATGATGTTGAGTTTCGAATGAGAAAGGGGATTTTCCCATCATAAATTATTTGATGCAATGATTCATTTTTGATTACTCACTAAGTGAGCTACGAGATTTCGTTACAGCGAGTAAAGGAGCTCTTCACCGTCACAGGTTGACAACTTTTCCTGCTGCCATGGCTTACACGAGCGCAACGAATGCTGTCCTGGTTTCTGGTATTGCAACCAGCGAGGACGGCGCCAGGGGATTTGTGCATCGTCTTGTAATGCAAACACTAGGCTTACAAATCTTAAAATCCAAGTTCTTGCCGCATTCAAGTAAGGCGCAGGTGGCAGGCTGCAGTTTATGACATCACTTCAGGCTTACAGTACTTTCATGCTTAACAGCTGTTACGTAACTTGATCAAGAACATTTTCGGAAGAACTTCACCAACAAACAAAGAAGTTTGTTCTTCAGGCGTTTGATGTTCCCGAACGCCAAGCTCGTAGCGCTCTTCTATCCGACACTGTAATCTCAACAACTTTGAGTTAACTTACTGTTGACATTAACTACACACCGATGAACTGCCCTATGATTAAGCCCAGAAGTGACGCGTGAGTTCTCACTATCGAGCAGCCATATTATAGGTTGGAAAAAAAGTTATGAGAAAATGCTTGTGAACGTTTATTTATGCACCTAATACACCAAAACAAAGACAAAACTAATAGTCATAGTACTCCCCTTCAACTTCAAGCACTTCCTGCCACTTCTCCGGCAAAAAATCCATTCCGCTTCCCATCGGCTTGATGGGTTCAGTTGCCACCGTTGCATTGGAACCCAGCAGCCATTCGTGCATTATCAGCAACCTAATTTGTTAGCTTGTTAACTCCATCTTGAAATAAGTAGATAAGTTATATACCAATGAATGCGGGAGAAGGCGGGCTTTCAAACGAGCTCATAATCACAAGAAATGGCCGAGATCCAAAAAGTTACAGGCATTTTCTCAGAACTTTTTCCCCAAACCTATTAAAAATTCGCAGGCAGAGGTGAACAGTCATTGAAGAACAAAAAAAAGTTAACCTTTGTAAAAAGTTTTTCAAGAAGTACCAGAAAAATATTTGAAGTGTAAGAAAAGCTATCTTAATGGTACCGATTATAAGGCTTCAAAAGCTATGCTATTTTATGCTCTTTCTTTCTTTGGTAATGACGAAATATCTAATATGGCAGCTAATATTTGAACGGTTTCAAAAATTACAGAGAAACAGTGGTCAGAATTGTTTTTTGATTCAGTTTTTTTTTCTAGCTATAGAAGAACGTGTACTTGACAAATAGCGTCTCACATAAATACCCCCCACGAATGGATGCGACCTTCTGCGTAGTGGTCGGCAACACTGTGACAGGAATTTGCACTATAATGATGGAACAGAGTAGAGCGTGTAATATGCATACGCTCCCATGGTAGCCATAACGTCTATCAGCGGCACACACTTGGCAATTTCAGGAACTTTCTTGGTTAGAATTACCATCTTTTCAAGCAACTTAACTTTTTGGGAAATTCTTTGTAGAGCAAGAACATTATCATAGCGAATAGGTCGAGAATGATGTGGCAGAGTGTAGTGGAAAGAGCGGTTCGAATGTTGGCATCAAGCCCGTTTGGGCCGCACTTTTTTTCGGCAAGAGAGACAGTCAGCGGAAACTGAAGTTGAACATGACATGTTTTGGGCCAGTCACCTCTAATCAGCCGATATATATTGAAGCAATGCAACTTGAGTGCTATTGAAATGTGATTATACATAAAATTTATATGTCAGAGGTGTCATATCGCTACACAAAAGATGGAATATCACTAGTGAACTCTTTACAAATGTTTTGATATAGAGAGTGACTTTTTTTCTTGAATACCTTCAATTTTTCAGCGGTATTACCACGTCCTTGGAAAAAATAAACAAACTTTCAATCAGCCACTATTCTTTATTCGTATCGCCTGTTTTGCAAGAACGTAGCTTAAAGACACATCTTCTACAACTAAACATTTCTGATAGAGGTCTCTATGTGGGGGATTTCTAATACGTAGCTCGAGTAGTGTAGGAAGAGCCCGCGTTCCATTGCGTATAATACGATACCTTCCCTATCAGCATCCACATTTCAAAAAAAATTTTTTTTTTGCTCTTTCTAGACATTTTCGTAGTTATTTGAATGCTCAAATCTCGAAAAACTGAAAGGTGACTTCATTTTTTGAAAGGTCCTGTATTTCACTGTAACAAAAAAAAAAGATTATGTGATTTAACACTCGAGAATCTTTTCATAAACAAAGTTTTTCCTCAAAATTGAGAATCTCTTAGATGACACAAATCTCGGCCAACTTAATAGTGGAAACAAAAATTCTCTTTGTGAGCTATAGCAACAAGAAAAAGCTGTATTGCACATCTTAGTATTTTTTGCTAGAAACGATTTTTTCTAGGAATTCCACATCTGTTGAATAGGTCAAATCTTGAAAATTTCAAAGACATGCTTAGTTTTTGAGAAAGTTTTTAGTTCGTCGTTACAGGCGAAGAAATATTGAATTTTACACTCGGCTCGCACCAGACGTCACATGTAAATTGCACTGCACGATCGACACGGCTCCGAGTGCGAAATTCAATAATCTTTTAGCTGCAACAACACATTAAAATCTTTTTTCTAAAAACCAAACTCCTCATCGAGATCTTTGAAATTTGTGCCATCGAATGGTCATGGGAAGACTGAATGAAAGCCTCTGCGCAACAAAAGATGTTCGGGTGTTGAAGAAAAATTGGCACTTTTATGTTAAGCGGTGACAAAACTTTAAGCTCATTCCATTCCTAAAAAGAAGATTTTCATAGGAGTCTTTGTAATCATTCGAAAGTCTAAATTCTTGCCTACAACTATGTTTCGCCTGTCTTTTTAAAACACCCTTTATGAAGCTGTAGCATCTAAAAAATTTTTATTTTTTACTTGCATTTCGTCTTCATTTCTACCATGCTTATGAATCACTGGAAGCCCAAAAACATGTCAGCATGTACAAAATTTTCCGTTGTGTCTAAAAAATCACTTGTTCCGTCTATGGTTTATGTCAATGCGGTGAAAGAATCCTCATTTAAATGATAGTAGTAGTCGCTGTTTTGAGGCATACTGTGGTGGATCATTGAGTTACGCGGTAGA
This sequence comes from Parelaphostrongylus tenuis, assembly GCA_019055375.1. Classification (NCBI taxonomy): domain Eukaryota; kingdom Metazoa; phylum Nematoda; class Chromadorea; order Rhabditida; family Metastrongylidae; genus Parelaphostrongylus; species Parelaphostrongylus tenuis. The sequence goes on from JAHQIW010003486.1 coordinate 262,912, forward strand.
TCAGATGATCAACTTACTGACAAGTCCTTACTCTAGCTTGCCTTCACGTTTTACTCAGCTATGAAATTTTTCGGCGACTTTGCTCAGCGGCTAACTCACGGAGGGAGGAAAGGGGGACCGATCTCGTTTGAAATATTGCTATTCAAAAGGGAATTTTTCACCACATCGACAGAAACTTCAGGTGAAAACGTAGATTCTGATGCTAAGGAAGATTCTCTACATGCTAATATTCTTGCTGTGTTTCCAGCGAATTATGTGCGTGGTAAAAATATTAACGAAAGGCTTTAAGAAATGAAATCTTATTCTGGATGATACAGCGTTATAAAAGAGTGATAAAACCGGCAATGCATACTTTTGGTCAGAGATATGAGCTTTCTATTGATTACTAAAACTTTTATGACAAGACCCTAACAAACAAATGAAATCAGCTTGGGGTGTTACATTAATCTTTGTTCAACAGCTGAAGTTTCGGCAGTTCGCCTTCTTCAGAGCCTGGAAAGGTCAAATTGTTTGCAATCCAATGAGTCGAACACCTCCATTACTCTTTTAGAACAAATCACCAGATCTTGATTTCAATCGTATCGAGTACAAAATCAACCGTAAACATACTCACCACTTTTTGTATGTGTTCCAGTGAATGATTCAAGTGGAGATCAGCGGAAGACGATATCATAGGCTAGCAATGCACCGTGCTCATCAAAACAACAGCCTTATTTATCGACTCATATCACGAGTGGTAACGAGGCATTCCTCCCTGCGGTTTCCAGTTGGATTGGTGGTGCTAATCCAAAGTGCGTCCAAAATCTGCACTGGTGTTTTATGTTCCAGAGCAAGGATAGTGACTTCGATCTCAGCATTCACTCCGTCGTGTTTCTGTGCCCTGTGCATTCCTATCTATCAGCATATTTACTTTTGAGAACGACGATCGAAAGTGTCACTCTGGGAAAACCTTCACTCAGGGTTCAGCAGGTGAGGGGTTGTAAGGAATTCAATGAATCCTCTGATGTATTCAAATGAATGACATTACACATAGTCGAGAAGGAAAACTCATCCGAAAACCAGTATGTTTGGTGCAATTTACCCCGAACAAAATAATTTTGTTTATATGCTGCCACTAACAGATCAAAAACACCGTCGCCAGCGCTGTAGAATTATCGGCCTGCTATGAGTATTTCACCAACGCTGATAGAAGCTGAATAAGCAGTTCCGTGCTTTAGCAGATCTGCTGAGCGATGTGTAATTCTGCTATGGCATTCTATTTTCACTTCGGATACAACACCGTACCAAAATGTTGGATTCAGCTCATGCTTTTTGAAACTTCAGTGTATGTAATAAGTTATATGGGCCATTGAATTGTATAATGTTTGTGGTCCCCCAGCTCGAAAAGCACTGTCATGTTATCTGGTTATGAGGTGTAGCTCTCTCAGTGCTGCTGTGCAGTTCAAAGTCTAAAGAAAAAGTTCAAGTTGATTGCAGTGAGAATTTTATGGTCTGCTATGGAAGTTATGATGTAAGCAATATCAACAAATTTAAATGTTAGTTCTCGCACTAGTCTTGATCTTATGCAGCTTGCACTAACTTTCAAAAGTGTAAGCTGTACTGCATTTGCACGTCAACTTTCAGCACTATTTTTCTCCCGTGCAGCTTCAGAGATCCTGAGTATTCGAGCTTCTGCATTATACAAGAGGAGGTTGAAATGCGCTTTCTGCTTTGAAGCCTCAAGATTTTGTCGTGGATGCTGCTTTCAAAGCAGAGGAAAGTCTGAAATGTCAAAGTTTGGCACTGTGCTACAAGCTTTTCTTTTACTATCGTAGGTCCTGCCAAAGACATGCGACACAAAGTCAGTCATCAAAGACTTCAATAGAATATGTGTTAGAGCTTTTATTCCCAACTATCTAATCCTGCCCCCATATAACGAGGCTTGAATTATACCACGCATTAGCTTAGGCATTCATGTTATGAATGGGGATAGTATGCGCCTTTAGAATACCCATTTCCTCGGTATTTCGTTTTGACTGCTGCAATGAACTATGCGCACGATATGTCGTACACGAAACAGTTTGAAGATTTGCCGATAGTGGAATTTCTTGTTGTCGAGCAGTGCTATCACCCGGTAGGGTGAAACACAGGCTAAACTTCAAAGTTTTACATATCATTGTCAAGCTCAATTTGGTTGGAAGGGGACTAATTTCTAAGCCTATTCTATCACTAGATAAGAATTTTGCAGGAGAGTGTTAGTAATCATTCGAAAGCTTGAATCTCGGGCTAGCGCTGTACAGTTTTTAAAAAAGTCTTTTTGTAACGCTTCATCTTCCAAAAAAATATTGATTTTCATACCCGAGGCGAGCCTTTCATTTTTGTCAGGCTCATAATTTGCTTGAACCACAAAAAGCATATGCACATGCAGAGCAACTGTAATACTATCTGAGCCTACCGTTTTATCCAAAATTCCTTCCAATGAGGTGAAAAATTTTAATTAAACAACAAGTTGCAACCTCCAACGTGTTAGGCCATTGATCGATCGCCCCACTCCTGCCCGTAGATCAGCCCGTAAACAAACGCGCCGATTACATAAATCTTGATGTTTTATTTCCTGCTACACTGCAGTGATAAGACCCTTCCAGAAAACATGCACAGCGTTGGAATCACAGAAACCTAACGCCATCGGATGATTATTGATAGTTCGAAGAGGGAGCCCTGCCTCACTGGCTATAAAATATAAATGTGTTCCTTCTCCTATAAGGCTATCAAAAAAGCTTTTCAAAAATTATATACATTTTCGAGTTCTTCGAGATTCGCGCCGTCGACATAATACTAGCAATCTGAAGAAAGAGTTTTGCCTAGCGAAATATCAGCGAGATAGAGTAAAAAGCACATGGTGCTTGTGAAACATAATGTTTTTCTAAATGCTACAAAGCTTCAGAAGGACTCTTTCGAAAACCAACTAAGTGAGAGCTCCAGCCGGAGATTTATGCTTTCGAGTGATTTCTAACACTATGAAAAGTTCTTATCCAGCGAAAGGATAGGTTTGAAAATTAGTGCTTTTCTATCCGGAAAGAACCCATCATCATTCATCGTCAATATTATAGATCTTTATTCAGCATTTAGCACACTACTAATCTGTCCTTACAGCTTTTTTCTGTTAATGTTCCACTGTGCGGACTTCTCTACTTCTTCCATTAAGTTCGTTTTTTTCGTCTTGTTGAACCTCGTAGAATACTGGTTGACCACTTTAATTGCGATGTCGAGGGTAGCCTGATTGTGGCGCTACGTAGAACGTTCGTTACTAACCAACGCAGAGTGTTGGGGAGGAGCGGAATATAGACTGTGCGCGCAGCAAGGAGCATCGCAACCACCCGGCCACCAAATCCCATAGATCTTTACTATGGTTGACATTTCAACTCTTTCGTCTTCGCCAGGGTCACGGAGACTTGAATCGAGTGTTTACTGTAATTTTTTTTATCTTGGTAGACACAACCGCCACTTTGAGATGTCGAGTAGGATGAAGCATCGTGCGAATAAAATAGGATTGCCCTCCATACTGCACTCCAGTTACTCTGAAATGAACTGTCGTTTAGTAGACAGCAATCTACACGGATTGACCAAATCTCTTTGTTCACAATTTAGTACAATAATGTTTCCGAAATTTAGGAAGAATGTTGTGGCGAAACTGACCTTCGCAAGGCAATCAATCCAGATCTATGCATGACTGCCACAGCACGGAACTCCTGCAACACCAAAGGCCTCTAGCGCCAAATATCAGTGCAACAACTCGGAGCTGCACTACACGAAAGTGCTTACTCAGCTTCGTCTGGCTTTTATGAAGATTTCTTAACACGGTCGAAGATCTTGAGCGCTGACGGTGCTTTCGATTTGTCATTAGCGAAAGAGAAGAAACGCTATTAATATGTTGCTATGCGAACAAAATTATTAAATTCTAAAACTGAGATGATACTTGGTTACATGTGTTGGGTCGCTTGCATGGAAGCGTGAAACTTTTTCCATTACACCTCCATACATGTCAAACCCTGTGTTTGGAATTATGTGATTTGGTATACTGTAATTCCTGTAAGTTGTCGGTGCCGGCGAACGAATGTGCAGCTGGCCAACGTCCTTTGTGTTTACGTTCCCATCGCGAGATGAACTTGTCACTTTTTATGCTAAGAACTTTTTTTTCCCATGTGGTGAAAGCGAGAACTTCTTTGTGTTGAATTTATCTTAAACCATCATCTTGATTGTCAGCTTTCGTACGCATGTTAACCTTTGTGTTTTCAAATCTAACCCTTTGTGTGCGTAGATTTTTTATATAATCGGAGGCTTACTGTAGCGCTTCATCTGGTAAACTCTTTGTCTGTGCTCCATATATAAGCCTTCGTGAAAACAGAAAGTTCAGTTGTCATCCCTAGTCGTTAGTCATCCCCCTTCATCAGTTAGCAGCTAGTGGTTGGTTCGTTAGGGTTACTGTAATCCTACCGTACTCAATCCACTTATCCGATTGGTTAATTGACAGTTTATCCACAGTAAACTTGTTAATCTTACCGTGTTCTACACCTACAGTATCAGGTCAGTGCCAATTGCAATTACCTTAAGAAATTTCAGAGTCAATTCCAAACAACTGGCGACCACGTCATCAATCTTAGCGTGCAATCTTCTGTTGGATCTTCTTGTCTTAAGTCTACTTCCATAGCTATGTCTACTCCGGACAGTTCCTCCATCCGCCAGCAGATCCTCTCCCTCAGAACGCTTCTCCAGCGCCATCAGGCGGCACACACCCAAATTCTCAAGGAATACACGGTCCGCTCGGGACAAACCGATTTCACTCACCTGGACGACATCCAGATAGAAGCGTTCTACGCGGAGGTAAACTCACTTAAATCCTATCTTTTTCAGGCTTACGACAGGATTTTGAAGCTTCATAATCAATGGCAACCTTTGCTGGATTCTAGTAGTGACGAGAGGGACAGATTCGACCTTTTCGTCGCAGCGCACGGAGACTATCGTGAAACAATTGGCACTTCCGTCACTCTATTGGAGAATTTAGACCTACTCTTAAATTCTCTCGACTCTGAACTTTTAAAACGTAGGTTACAAATCCTGTCTGACGCATCCGATAAAGCGTCGGACAAAACCGTTCCTCTAGCCCGGGAGGATCCGCAACCGGCGGCGTCGTCGACACCAGCTGCTAACTACGTAATTCCCCATGACAACTCATTGCTTAATTTTGTCGACGCTTCCATCTTGTCTAAACTCGAACTTCCTTCATTCGATGGCAATCTACTGGATTATCCAGAGTTTTCGGCACGTTTTGCAACGTTGGTTGATAATAAAAGGCAGTTAGACGATACAACCAAGTTTTCTTTGTTGAAATCCTGCTTGCGTGGGAAAGCTCTTTCCTCGATACAGGGACTTGCCATCACTCCAGGTAACTATCTTGTTGCAAAAGAGATTCTCAAAACTTTATACGACGATAAAGTTGCCTTAAAACACCTTATCTGCACAAACTGGCGCAGTTACCAGAGTGCGACCCCCAAGGGCGTCAATTACCCACACTTTATAATCAAATGTTCGCTTTAGTGCGTCAACTTTCGCAGGCAACAGGCGCCGACGATTCGCGCGAAATAACACTTGGGGCGATTCTTTTGAATAAACTTCCTGCCCGCATTCGTAGTTTAGTATATGATAAAACATCACATAGCCACAATGTTACTCCCACTGAATTGCTTAACCTTCTTACAGATATTATTCGCAAAGAGGCCGTTATGGACGTCATGGAACCGGCATTCCCATCATCGGCAGTGGAAACTGGGAGATACGACTGTATGGTTGCTGCTAATTCTGCACGTAAGAACATAACCTCTCATAAGTTCATTCGTAAACATAAACAGCAGCGACTCGGAAAAAATTGTCCCTATTGCCATTCTTCATTCCATAGCGCCTTTCAGTGCAACGTTTATGTAACTGCGCAACAGCGCAGTTCTCAGGCTAGAAAATTGCAACTATGTCTTAACTGTCTAAGCTCAAGTCATTTCTATAACAATTGTGTTTCTAAAAAATTATGTAGTTTCTGTTCCAAGAAACATCACTCTTCATTATGCTACCGTCAACCTTCGGAAAAGAGCGCTGAGGTTGGGAAACCACGCTTTTCCCAGGTCGAGACCTCTCCCAAAATAAAACAGCTACAACAATCAAGGGCTAACCATCATCAACGAAATTATGCAGCCTTTTCTACTGCGGTGGAACAAAATGAATTGTCACAAGTAACATGTGTTGATGTTCCTCCAACCCAAATCAAAAATTCGCCTCCCCCCTTACAGTCCGCCTCCCGCGGGGGAATCATCGAAACATTGTGCTCTATCGTTAACACAACCTGAACCTAACCCTCCTGCTACCCTCTTTATGTGTGCAGCAGTTACCATTTTCCACCCAGACGACCCTTCCCGGCATATTAAAGCTTTGGCTTTCCTTGATTCGGGGTCCAACCGGTCGTATATAATTAACGAGGTCGCAGATGCCTTGAACTTATCCCCTCTAAGAAGTGAAGACGTGCAAATATCCACCTTTGGAACCAATGAGCTGCTAGACATGCGCTGTATTAGTTACCAAATCGGCATTCAGACTGAAAATGGGGAAAAGCTTCTGACAGTGCGTTCTGTTCCTAAATTAACGCGTCCCTTTACCCCAATTACAAGCACTCACTGAAATCGTACAGGATTATTGTTTGCCTTCTAATGGAGAGCCCGGAATTCTGATTGGGATAGACTATTTCTGGGACCTCATCTTATGTGATAATTTCCGCTATAGGCAACTTCCCAACTGGCCATTGTTTGCTTCACACTTCCATCGGGGATATTCTCACGGGTCACGCTCCCCACCTTAGAGATGTAACCTTCCCAGCCATTATGAGTGATAATCTTGCTAATCCAGCTCAACACGACTCTCTGACAGAACTGGTAAGTAACTTTTGGAAGTTAGAAGCAGTCGGGATCTTGGACGATCCAACTTGCAACGACGACGAAGAGTGTCTTCGATTTTTCAATAACACGATCTCTTATGATAGTGTGAATAAAAGGTACGTTGTTCAGTTACCTTTCAAAACTGATGCCTCCGAATTACCAAGTAATATCGATATAGCTCTTAGTCGTCTACGCGCGCTTCACAGAGCCCTTCATTGCCAACCAGAATTTATGAAGTTATATCATGCTGGAATTCTCGAACATCTAGATAAAGGAATCATAGAGCGCGTGTCAAAGGCTTGTGGTAAACAGCATCATTATCTGTCTCATCATGCGGTCTGGAAAAACGATCAGTCTGACTTCGAATTCAGGCGTGTCTATGACGGTTCCGCTAAGAGAAGGGGAAGACCCAGTCTTAATGACCTCCTCTATAGAGACCCAGTATTGTTACCCGATCTGGTAGGAATTCTCCTTCGGATTCGTTTCTATCCAATACTCATCTCTAGCGATATTGAAAAAGCCTTCTTGATGGTTGGTCTTCACCCGGAATCTCGCGAGTTCACACGGTTCTTCTGGTTTAAAGACCCTAAAAACCCTTTGAGGACGATAATATAGTAGCGTATCGTTTTACCAGGGTCCCATTTGGACTAATTTGCTCGCCATTTCTATTAGCGGGGACCATTCAACACCATCTCACCAAGACCAATACTCGACTTTCGAAGGATATTCTCCGTAATAAATACGTGGATAATATCTTCCTCGGAGTTAATAGTGTTCCCGAAGGCATAGCATATTATAACGAATCCAAACAGCTTTTCCAGGAAGCTGGCATGAACCTGCGAGCTTATACTAGTAATGCTCAACCCCTAAACCGGTTCTTCGAAAATCGCGAAGGCTCGTCTCCACCGATAAAGCAGAAACTTCTTGGTCTCCGGTGGGACACATCAGAGGATACTATCACTATCCCCATGCCATCATTGTCGGGTCATACTCATCAGTGGACTAAACGAGATGTGCTAAAACACATAGCAAGCATCTTCGATCCACTCGGCATAATATCTCCCGCTACTCTTCAGGCAAAACTGTTCTTCCAGTCCCTCTGGAAAATTCCTCTAGCTTGGGATGAAGAGATACCTACGGAGAAGTATGCCCAATGGCGTCAACTTCGATCTGCTTTGTCGACTATGGTAACGTTCCCTCGGTTGTTATTCCCACCGCAAGAGTCGTCATCATGCACATATGACCTGCACGTGTTCACCGATGCTTCCACCGCTGCTTATTGCGCTGTCGCGTATATAGTTTGTCGTCCTAAAGACGGAGAGCCAACGGCAGAACTGCTAATGTCCAAATGCAGACTAACACCACTTAACCATAAGATCACGATTCCGAGATTAGAATTAACGGCATTAATGATAGGCGCAAAACTTCTTGATTTCATTGTCAAACAATTAGAAGTGACCATAAGCCGAAAGTTTATCTGGACGGACAGTAGAGTGGCTTTAGACTGGACTCGGTCATCAGGTCACCCCGTCTATATTAGGAATCGGGTCAAGGTCATCCTGGATAATTCGGTCGACACAGTTATTGGCCATACACCAGGAACCCTCAATCCGGCAGATAAAGGTACTAGGGAACCACGGTAGCAGATCTATTAGAGGATTCACTTTGGTGGTATGGTCCGAGTTTTCTCACTCAAGATGCTTGTACATGGGAAACCTATAATACCTTCAATACGAACTCCATCTCGGCCGAGGTTCGCAATGACGAAGAGTTGTCGGACTTGGGTGTGTCTTTCGCCCTTCTAACTCAGCAAGAGTCGACTTCGTCCTCCTATATTACCACCCTCTTCATCCAGCACATTCACTGGAAGAATAATCATTGTGGTGTCAATCATACTCTGTCTCTAGTAAGACGCATTGTGTGGATTCCTCATGGACTAGCGGAGGTAAAATCGACTATCCGTCGCTGTTATCACTGCAAACGTTATCTAGCCAAACCGTTTACTTTGCCACCCTTCCCGCCACATCCCTTGCGTCATGTCACCCCTCCACTATATCCCTACGAAAACGTAGGAATGGATTTCTTTGGGCCACTGAGAAATCGCACCGACACCGACGTTATCAAGAAATATTGGCTTCTCCTTCTCACTTGTCTAAATTGTCGAGCCGCCTACGTTGACGTAGTCTTAGATATGACAGCGCAATCGGTTTTGCATGTTCTAAGACGCTTTATCGCCACATATGGTTGCCCCGCTTGAAGTCTATGTGACAATGCGCAATCCTTTAAAGCGATAAACAGATGTTATTCTGCCTTACCAGAACCGGGAATCGATCGAGACATCATAGTGCCTTTCTTCTGCTTTTCCTCCCAACGGTCTGCGTTTTCTTGCACGTTGTCGTGTTTTTTCTGAAAGAGGTTCTGCGAATAGTACGGTTTTCGCTGGTCTATATTTGGAGGCATAATCCAATAACTTGGGCACTGGACAGAGGTCGACGCAGACACCAGTCACGAATTCGGCCTATTCTACTAGGCGAATCAGTTTTCGTAAGCGAAAATTTCTCCTAGGAATCGTCGGCTGCAGTGCTCTTCTTGCATCAAACCAAGCAAGGCTCCGAAGTCATCTCTTTAACGGCGCGCGAAGAAAAATTTTTACTAACGCAAGAAGCAGAAATGTGCACCTTTGATGAAGCAATCATAATTACCTTACAGCCTGTTCAACAGGAGAGTTGTCTTACGCTTCGGAATCATAACGAATCAATAATCTGCCTCATTGTCCGTTAAGATCGAGGGTATACTATTTCGATGCCATAAGAAGGTAGAATTTTTCACACGAGATCACGTTATAATGTCAGAGTCTATTCATCGATGTTGGTTAGCGGGTAGTTGTACCTTCAACACTTGCGATACATATCTCATAGTGATCAACTGGAGGAATTCTCTCATACGGCGAACAGCTACTTCAGCTACACATCGTGTTCGGTTAGCTGTAGCGGACGTACTTTGTGATGGTTGTTTACTCAGTCAACTTAGTTTCTATTTCATCGCCTATATGCCAAGCCCACGAGTGACACGGTCTACTCAGTGTTCAAATGTCCAGATTGGGAAATCTCAGTGAAGATTGAAGCTACACTCATTAAAGGTAACGTCTCCACTCGACGACATTAGAGTTGTACCGAGTTCCACCTCAGCTTGGAATAATCTCCAATTTAGCTCTCTAGGTACTACAACCCCGCAGTTACCCATCTTTTCGTCCACATTATCCACGATGACAATGTTACCTCTTTAATAGATCCCAGTACCATGGGACACCGTAGCCCTAATAGTGTGGGTCAACTCCAGTGTTACACTTGGGATCAAGCTAAACGTTTTCAATGCCAATTTGCACCGGAAGTTTGCACTTGCAACAAGGGGACTAGAACTGTTTCCTGCGACTGTAGTTCAGGGAACGTTATAGATAAGATGTCTTCATCTCCATAGCCTTTAGTTTCACAACACTTCATAGTATTTTCTCGACGAGGATCGCTGTTTGCAAAAACTACTATCGACTCCGCCCTTCAACTTCAACTCGCTGCCAAGGAGATGAAAATCGTGTCGCGTTTTCATAACACCTTCTGCATGATCGGGACAAGTGACATCGTTGGATGCTAGAATTGACTGGGCGGTGACGAGGTCAACCTGGGGTGTACGACAACTCATGGTGAAGCAACAGCGGACATCATCTGCCCATCGAACCATCTGCTCGCCAGATGCACCATGACAGGTTATCTCAATAAGTTGATATTACATTTTAACTTTCCATCTGTTTCAGTTTTTTGCAATGCGTCATGCCCAGCAGGCTCGATTACCTTTCCTATCAAAGGGAATCTCGTCTTCGTTGACGACGAGCCTCTTCGTTCTCCTTCAGGCAACGTCAAGCTGCTGCCATCAAACAATTCCACTTCCTTGAAGGAATTAGTTAATTTTCTTAGCTCCTCTCAGATTGTTAGCAAACTCTTGAATTTCAAGAGCTATCTGCTTGTTATACCGATCCTCTTGGTTGTTTTCTATGCCTACCCTTTCATTCTAAACTTCTGTGTAATCCGCTTTGGTAAGACCAAACTCTACTAATCCTCTCTACCTGATATGCTCGCCGCATTGACATTGTCTCCCTTTCGTCTGTAAATATGGGACACTCACTTTTGCGGCGGAGCACTCCAACAAATGAGCTATGTTCTCTTCGCCACCGAAGGCAAGGTAGCTGGTCCTATGTTTAACCCGGTCATACATCAGTCTTACATCAGACCCAAATGGCCCCGTTATTACAACATATTTAATCACCCACTAGCTACCACCTTGGGTGCTAACTTCACGGGGCGTACATAGCGACATACTAAACTCCGCCGATGAGTCGTGCCCCATAGTCACCTTAATCTCTCGAACAGTGCCTCAACTTATCGTAGCCACTATTGCCACTTAATCCTCTATAATCATCCATCCTATCTCTTCGAAGTGTTGAGTTTGTCTCTTCTCCTTTCTTTCTGCGGCGGGAGTGTTTGGAATTATGTGATTTGGTATACTGTAATTCCTGTAAGTTGTTGGTGCCGGCGAACGAATGTGCAGCTGGCCAACGTCCTTTGTGTTTACGTTCCCATCGCGAGATGAACTTGTCACTTTTTATGCTAAGAACTTTTTTTCCCATGTGGTGAAAGCGAGAAATTCTTTGTGTTGAATTTATCTTAAACCATCATCTTGATTGTCAGCTTTTGTACGCATGTTAACCTTTGTGTTTTCAAATCTAACCCTTTGTGTGCGTAGATTTTTTATATAATCGGAGGCTTACTGTAGCGCTTCATCTGGTAAACTCTTTGTCTGTGCTCCATATATAAGCCTTCGTGAAAACAGAAAGTTCAGTTGTCATCCGTAGTTCGTTAGTCATCCCCCTTCATCAGTTAGCAGCTAGTGGTTGGTTCGTTAGGGTTACTGTAATCCTACCGTACTCAATCCACTTATCCGATTGGTTAATTGACAGTTTATCCACAGTAAACTTGTTAATCTTACCGTGTTCTACACCTACAGTATCAGGTCAGTGCCAATTGCAATTACCTTAAGAAAGTTCAGAGTCAATTCCAAACACCACTGAGCGGATAGTATTCAGAGGTGACACGCTCATGCCACCGTTCATTACATACATTTGTGCGGTAATTGACAAGGGAACTCTCCTAACCTAATAGCCGAACTATGAGCATACAAGTGAACAGTCACTGATATCAATGGGCGCCATCATGATCGTTTGAAAACCTAAAACCACAAAATAAAGCCTCAATGTTCTGCGTTGTATAACTCTAAACAGAAAGCATCTATATCTACCTATATAACGCTGTTTTAGAAAAAAATTTCTAAACACATGAGAGGCTCAAATTTGTAGAAAAAAGAACTAAACAGAGTGAGCAGCTTTTTTTTGTTGGTGGGTATATCGATTTAGAGGCAATCACGAAATCGATGAATTCTAACAACTGGTTTATTTTTCTGATTGATTCAGAAGTATTTCAGCCGCCTGTTTTTTACAACTTCGCTTTTGGAACATTCAGTACATATTGTATTTATTTGAACCGCTTTTTTTGCGTTGGTATATGTTATATACATACTCAGTGTTACAGAGTGATGTGCAAAACTTTAGCGCCATTCGGGGCTAGAACCCGCACCTTACTCTTTCCGGGATTGCGCGCTCTATCCGTTACACTACTGACGCCATTTTGCACATCGCTCCTTTCACGTTACAGCGCATCTATCTGTCAGCCGCCAGCTCCAAAAAGAGTGAGGTGCGGGTTCTAGTCCCGCCTGGCGCTAAAGTTTTGCACATCATTCTATAACACTGGGTACATTCAGTCAGTAGTCTGTAAGAATGTTTCAAGCCTTCGTGAAGTTGATACGTTACGTCCCGTTCATGGGTCGCGCGTGTTTCGGCGGTATTATTATCATCAGAGTCTTTTCTGTAGTCTTGTTGCACTTAGAGATGAGGGGACGATGACGGCTGTCGGCAAGATATATCGTGACCACCGGCTTACCTACAGTCGATGTCTTGCGGCTGGTACAAACAATATATTGCAAAATAACGTTGAGTGATGCTCAGAACTTTGACGTCGAGCAGGACTCGAACCCGAAATCTAATTTTTCTGGAATCGCGTGCTTAACCATTTGCACTACCAACGCTTGTTCTACCACTACTCTTTCTACTCTACAAACCATCAATATGTCAGGAATCAACAGTCAACGGTTTGGTCTAGCTAGTCATATCGATATCCAAGTTACGCTGACAGATACTGGGTACACGTAATTGGCAAGAAATCTTTTTGATCAAGAGCTGAATAGCGCTGATAAAAGATGTTTGTCGACCACATGTATCTAAGATTGTCAGCGTGACTGGGATCGATACCGATAAGGCTTGCCATGCCAAACCGATGACTGTTTGCAGCTAAGACATTGATGCGTTTGTAGCGTAGAAGGAATGGTGGCAAATCAGGCGCTTGTAGATGGTTAAGCACACGCTCCTAGAAAAGATGAAATTCGGATTCGATTCCTGTTTGGCCTCAAAGTTTTGCACATCACTCAAACATTATTGAGTAAAATATTATTTACACCAGCCTCAAGACAACGAGTTTACGAGAGCGGTAACCATAATATATCTTGCCAGCGGCGTACTATTTATTGTAGCCACATCTCCGTGATAGAGGCGAATGGCTCCCGAAGAGGTTCTGTTAATGGCGAAATCGCCGAAACGCGCGTAGGTCACGAACAGAGCGAAGCGTAGTAACCTCAAGCAAGCTTGAAATATTCTTACAGGCTATATATTGATTTAGGAGTTCGAGTTGCGATATGAGTCGATCTGTCTACCTATTGCAAGGAAATAGCATTTCGGCTTCTCCAGATAATACTTTTTGGAATATTGGAGAAATGAGAGGAACTACTGGAGAGTTTTTACCGCTACACAAGTGAAATTAGACTTCACTTTAAGAAATGTGCAATAACAAATTCTGTGTGCACACATTTCAAAGAAGCTGCGTAAATTGGCGACGTTACAAAAACATCTGCTCTGGTGAGAATGTGGAGCGCTAGAAACGGTGAGTAAGGGTGCTCCTGGTTAGAGTCACGTCAGTCACATTCTTAGAAACGTTTACTTCACTAAGCCATCTCGATTCCTGCCAATCCCATAAAGTGTGGGAATCCCGCACGTCATGACAAGACATACTGCCCTAATATCACTGCCTTTTCCAAGACTTAATGCCCTAATATCGATGCTTTTTCTAGCACCGTTTCTGATACGGTTCCTTTTCGCTCCCTCATATTGGTGGATTTTGAAAGCAATTTCAATCCAAGTCCGTTTTGAATTCTTCGGAAGATTCTTTGATAGGTTCTCACTTAAGTTATTGGTCGCCTTCCTCGTTCATCAACAAGATATATTTTATAGGCGTAGAGAATGCGAGAAGCTATGAGAAAATGAAGATTAGCAAACGCCATCGCTGTTCCTTTCTAAATCCGATTCCAAGAACTTTTTGCTGTAAAAGTTGTGTTCGGTTTTCTCAAGCGAGTCTTTTGCATATTTTCACTTAAGGTACATTTCTAATCTAGACCTTTTCTCTATAACGAGTATTTTGATTTTGGGGAAAGTCAGATTTTCGTGACGCAGTGTCAGAAATGAGAATGTGGAATCGAATCTAAATAGTCTCATATACGGAATTGGTGCACTTGCTATAATTTTATTCAAACAGGTCTCTTCGATTCAGCTTCTTGTCATTCAACATTGACATACACTTGCCTCAACCGTTCCCGTTTTCTTAGCAGTTGCAGATTTCTTCACACCTCTTATTTCGAAGAATTTTGCGTCAAATCAGACGATTTTGAAATTCTTGTAGTCCTTGAATAAGTTGGAAGTCTGCGAAGCTTACGCTAAGTGCTGAGTGTCGAATTTGTTGTTAGACATGAAATGTCTGATGGATAACGTTGCAATTCAGCCCTTAGTTTGGCCTACAATAATTGTATTTTTATCAGCAAAAATGGAGTATCTTACTAGCATGACGAAACTTCCGACCAATTCCACTGTGAATTCGCTGCTAGTCACAGTCTCGACAGTGTAGGGATGTGGAGTGATACCTGCTGGTCAAGGTAGTGAAAAAAATTGTTTTTGTACCAGGGATATTTCCAGTCCTGCATCTAAATTCCACAAACTTTGATAATAAATACATTCAAGACATCCTGATTACTCAATAGACATATAGTTAAAAGCCTTTTGCTGGAACGATGTCAGATTCATAGATTCATATTAGAAGGGGGGATTAATCCTCATAAATTATTTCATATAGATTTAATTTTTGATTACTCAGTACATAAACTACGAAATTCTATTGTAGCGAGTAACGGGACCTTCACCGTCACAGGCTTTACCACTTTGCCTGCTGCCATGGTTTACACTAGCGCGATGAATGCTGTTCGGATCCCTAATATTGCAACTAGTGAGGCGGGCGCCAGGGGATTTGTGCAACGCTTGTGAGGCAGACAGTGAGTTTTCAAAGTTTAGGTTACAACCTTTTCTTTAGAATTCTTGGGAGTCTTAAGCGGCATGTGGGAATTTTTGACATTTAGGCCTGTAGTGTTTTCATGCTTGATCAACTTTACGCATTCTTACAGAGCGAATACTTTTATTCTTCGATTTTCCTATACATTTCGGTGCATATACTTCGAATGGTGACAATTTCGGATAAGCTATTCTAACAAACACAGAAATTTGTTTTTCAGGTCTTCGACGTTCTCGAGCGCCAAGCTCGTAGCGCTCTCCTACCCGATGCTGTAATCTGAGCCATTTTGGCTCAGCCTACTGTTGAGATCAGTTACGCACCATTGAACTGCTTAAATTGAATTGTTTTTGAAGAGATATAAAAAAAATTTTTAAAGTATGAAGAAAACTATTGTAGTGGCCTTAAAATTTCAAATCAGTGCCATTTTTCAAACGAGTTTATTCTTCTTTCTTTGAAGACGAAGAGTACTTTTATGTTGGACGGCAACAAATTCAAAGCGATCTCATTTTTCATAGGAGTGTCAGTAAGCATTTGAAAGCTTATATCTCTAGCTACAACTCCACATCACAAGTTCCAGAACATTCTTTCATAACGATGTAGCATCCAAAATAAAATTTTGTTTCATACTCTCCTTTTCCCTTATTTATAATGATTCACGCAATTAGCTAGAAGCACGAACAGCATATCAGCATGCGGAGGATTTTCCGTAGTATCAGAATCTGCGTTTTCATCTGAAGTAGTGTCGATGCGGTAAAAAAATCCCCAATTGTACAACAATATTTCAAACGCGATCGATCGCCCTGCCGCTGCCCCACCTTCCAACTCCATGAGTTGGCAGGTTAACTAAGTCGTCGAGAATGTAAAATTCAATCTCATTTGCCTGCAAACGAAATTTCCAGAAAATAACCACAACGTTGAAATATTTGCTATTGTGCTACTAATAGGAATAAATAAAAAAAATCAACACTTAGATTAATATGATCTTTGTCTACATTTAGGAGGCCAGAAGGATCTAAATGATATCAATACTGAGTTCATAGCATCATCACCTGATCACAAATAAAGATTACATTGATAATATGTTAGGAAGTTCTGAGAAAACGCTTGTTGAACATTTATTTAAGCACCTATTACACTCGAGCAAAGACAGAACTAATAGTCAAAGTACCCGTCTTCAACATTAAGCACTTCCTGCCACTTATCCACACTATACTTTTGTCAACAGTGTTTTCGCCCTAAGCCAGATTGATGGGTTAACTTGCCATCGTTGCATTTGAACCCAATGGCTATTTGAGCATCATCAACAACCTAACTTGCTCACTTTGTTGACTCCTTGAAAAAAGTAGATAAATTATAAACCAATCAACGCGAGAGAAGTCGGGCATCCAAATAGCCCAAAAACACAGGCCGGCACCCGAAAAAGTTACAAGTTTTTTCTCAGACCTTTCCCTCCAACCTATTGCTATGAGGGCGAAAGGAAAAAGTTGCTATCCGCGATCATCCAGCGCCACATTAATTCCGTCAAGTTGTATATTCTCCAGTCTGCTACAAGGTAAAAGGATCATAGCTGAGTAAAATGTGAAGGAAACCACAGCAACGACTTGTTGATGAAATCATCTGATGAGTTCAATAAAGGGAAGCTACAGCGACGATTTGTTGGTGAGGTAAATCGCCTGATCTAGCGGGTAACTCGATAGTGATGGTGTTAAAACGGCGGCGACTATTGTTATTACATTGAAGATTTTTTCATCGCAACGGCAGAAACTTTAAGTAAGGACGTATGATCCCGATACTAGGGAATTTCTCAACACGCTGACTTGCTTTTCGTGCTTCCAGCGACTGATACACGGGATCAGAATGAAAGCGAAAACGAGTCTAAAACACAAGTTTATTTTGGATCTTACAACGTTAAAAAAAGTGTCTTAGAAATCGGCGATGCAGAGTTTGTAGCAAAAGATTCAATCATTCAGATAATTTCTAACACTCTTATAAAGATTACTTGTCCCGCTAATGAGATCGGTCTGAAAATCTGTCGCCGTCTAGCATATAAGTATTAGATGAAATATGAAACATGGTAGGTGATAATTTGAAGGACTGAAAAATAAAAGAAAAGCAATATGTGACAAAAAGAATTTTGCAGACAATGCCGTAAACATGGATGAGACCTATTGCATTATCGATGGCAACACGGTGAACAGGAATTTGCGCTGTAATGATGAGACAGAATGAAAAGTGTAATACGCATATGGCTCCCAAAGTGGTGATAACAACTATTAACGGCACGCACTTGACGATATAATGTAACAGGAATGCAGTAGCACTGGAGCAAGTGGTACTGTTCTATTATGGTGGCGCCACTTGAGGTCTTCGGTGAAGAGATATTTCTTGCTTTTGCAAGAGGTTTTTGTAGTTTATCGATAGTTAAAATCAAGTAAATTTCAATGGCATGTTTAATTTTCAATTACTTTATTTTTGGAGCCGTGCCAGTCGAAATAAGATTTTGTTTCTCATTCGAAGATTTCTTGATGAATTAAAGCTTTCCTGTAACGAACATTTAATCATCAGATGGAAAAAAATCTTTCCAATAATAGTGATAATTTGGCTTTCGAAAGGACTTCTTCGCGTTTTGTAACGACCGAAAGAACATTGATTGGGTCTCACACTCAGTGAGCACTTCTAGTCGGCTAGGGTGTGTGTATAGCTGTAATACCGATCCGCTGCATAATTCACACGAGGACTTTTCGATGAAAATCAGAGATCTTTCCGACGCTCCAAAATTTTTCTACATGTCCATGTGCTTTTTCATAAAAATAAAGATTTGTTCAAAATAATTTAACTTTTTCGAAGATTGACAAGCTCACTATAAAATATAGATCACTGTTTAGGAGGCCAGAATGAATGCTCATGATTAACTGAAATCTATGAGCACCAAAAACAGTTGAAGGCAGTTGATTTGTAATAACTAATCAATGTGGGAATGCTAAAATGGCTCGTCATCCAGAGGCCAATATTGTGGAACCCCATCCACATACCTGCCAACTCTTATGAAGAGTTCTTGTCTAGCAGAAGGGATTGTTTCTCCATTCCCTGCTGAATAACCGAAATAAACTCATTTTATATTAAGGGCATCGTCGGAAGGAAATGACAGGCGACTGTTCTTTTCTGTTATCGAGGAAAAATAGAAAAACGACCCTCCTGCTTACGAAAAACATTCCACCGCACACCGAGTAAATGTAGAAAACTTCAATCTCTGGCTACTACACTATGTAGTCGTTTTGTGACAAAGCCTTTTTTGAAGCTGTCATAAAGGAAAACATTTATGTTTCTCACCTATGTTTCCTCGCAGACCATAATTGGTGCGTGGAATTACGAGTGTCCATTGAATAAAATAGGTTTTGGTATAATTCTGTGCTTGATTTCTGATAGATTATTCACTGCAGTGTGGCAGGGGATTGAGATTACATAGGCGGACATTGTTCATTGATTGATCTACGGGTGGGAAGGAGGACAAGAGGGGCTTGTGCACGTGGCCGGTGCAGAACATAATGTTATTCTAAATGCTACAGCTTTATGAAAAGGTCTTGTTTGCAAAGAATCTTGCAGTCTTCAGAGATTTAAGATTTTGAATGGATGTTAATGCTCTCAGAGGAAGTTGTTTGTCTAGTGAAAAAGATCGTTTCTCCAATCCCCGCCGGTTAACCAAAATGAGTTCATCGTGCCATAAGAGTATTACTAGAGGCAAACGACAGGCGACATCTCACATCCAGCAACTCAGTGATCTGTTCCTTTCGTGGGAGAGAATAATCCAGTCATCGCTCACCCATCACTCTCTCCTATTCGTAATGTCCACATTGTGGTGCTTCCGACATATTCCGACGGCTGGCAGCTGACAGAAAGATGCGCAGTAGCGTAGAAAGACAGACGTGCAAAATGGGCGCCAGTAGTGTAACGGATAGAGCACGAGCTCCTGAAAAGAGTGAGGTGCGGGTTGTAGACCTGCCTGGCGCTGAAGTTTTGCACACCACTTTATAACACTGGCTATATTTAGAACATTTATTATCTGACAAACTGGAAAACATCAGTGGCCACAATTTCATTTATCAATTTCATAGAGTGTCCTATCAGAAGGAGTGGTTAATTCTTTCGATTCACATAGTTCCGTTTATTATTAATGTTCGCATGTAAGAAGAAACGTAGCTCTTAGTAAGACATGAATTTCTGAAAGTATTACGACGATGTTTGTGTGATAAAGACTGTCTTTTGAATACTATCACAGTAATTCACACGATTAGTGCAGGAGACAGCTTCGTTCACGTGATCTTCGAGGAAACACTTTTGCAAAAGCAGTGATTGGAATTCTGTGACTTAGTTCAAATTGTAATGAAAGCACCAGAAGTTTACTGTGGCGAAACTGTTCGTTGCTCAGCAATTCAAATAAACGACATTCAACGACTGGAAAACTGAACTGCTTGTTCAGCTTCTATATCCTTCAAAAAAAATCATAAAAGGCTTTTGACTGTGCATCAGTGAGGGTTCTTTCGAATGATCATTTGAGAGGGTAAGTAAAATTCATCTTTTCCTAGTGAGATAAATTTAGTCAATTTATTCACTATAAGTGAATTCTCGGGTTACATATTACATTGTTAACAAATGGGCTGAGATTTACGGAATAAAGGAAGTGTTCAATTCTCAATTCGTTTGAAGATGCTTCATCAGTAAATGGTGCTTACATAATAGCTGTTCAAGCTATCGCATTGTGCGCATCAATTCATGAAGTGAAGAACGAGTTTTGCTATTATACACTGGCAAAATTGGAACCGTATTAAGCAGTTCTGTGCATATTCCACTTAAGAATTTATCAATAGTGCTTTGAAGCCTTGTTTTGGGTCTAAATTTGGATCAATAAAAAAGATTTATCACTGCACAAGTTATCGATAATTCTTTTCAATCGATGTTTCTGAAAAAGCTTCTCTTAAGATCTTCCTAAAACATTTACAGGAAGGAGAGAAACTGCAGAAGAGTTTGTAACCTTCACACAAATGCAATGAAGCTTTATTATACGAGCTATTAAAAAACATAATCGAACAACAAACACAATCGCAAACTTTCTTTTGTCTGTACATCATGAAAAACTTCTTCAAACTGACGGTGCTACATGAACTTCCCACCTTCATGTGAAACTTAGAACGTCTGAGAATGTAAGCAAAGAAGTATTCAGCTCAGTGTCACGTTAGTCCTGCTTTCAAAGCATCCACTTTGCTTTTTTTTCTGATAGGTTAGCAATTCCATCATGTTGCAATCGTACGCCTCGCAACAGAACCTAATTTTAAGTGCGGTTCCTTCACAATGGATAATCCTGATGTGGTTCCTCATTTTCTCGTTACGTGGTGAAATGTTGGACTAGTTTCATTCCTCGCCTGTTTGTGTATTTTATAAAGAAACGCCGTAGTTCCTATGTAGCTATCAATCGACCTCTTCGTCATAAGATGAGTTCAACAAGAGTGCTAAATTAGAAGGTTGATAAGAGATATGTGGTCAAATGCGGCTTAGAAATTCTGAAGCCATTGTGAAAAACGTTTCAAGCGTCAGCGCTGGGTCGCTGCGAGTTATTTGCTTTTGGGGAAGTCACAAAAAATGAGGCAGCATCACCAATGAGGCGGAACCAGATTTAAGCCGTGGCACCTGACGAATCGACGCACTCACTAAATCCCTACTCGATTGGTTTTGGTTCACAAATCTTAATGTAATTCAGTACTTGTCATGTACTTCATTTGAATAGCCAATTCCCCTGTGCTCGTGACGATCAGAATCTGTTATAAAACATGCTGCAAAAATATTTAGTCCGTTTGTATCATGAGCCTATCATGAGTCTGTTATGGTATTTATGCAATGTAATTTTCTAGAAGGAAATGGCTGAAGTGATAGGCACCGTGTTTCTGACAAGCTGCAATGGCGAGAAATTGTATAAGTGCCATAACAGACCTAATGATAAGCTCAAAATATTTTATTAGATATGAACTGTCTTGAACAATGCCTTTAAAAACAGACGAATGTAAAGGCATGAGCTTGTATTATTTGTTTAGATTCTTCGGACACTAAAATGAAAATTTTTGCAAATGTGGTACAATATCCGAAGGGTTCCACAATGGTTTTTCTGCTAGTCACAATCCGGACAGTGTTTGGATGTGGAGTGATGCCTGCAGGTTAAGGTAATGAATAAGAGACTGTTATATTACTACGTAGGTTCTTGATCTCAGATTGTAATTTATGAATGTTAATCAAAATGAATTTATCAAATGCTTATCACTACGCAAATGTCATTCAGGTAAGTCGAGCTTAGACAGTAGAAATGTTCACCTTCCTCAAGCAAAGGGACATAAACAAATTCTGATGTCCTAGAGTCCAGGGAATACTGAGTATAAATTGCATTGGATTCAAATCCTTTGAATTGAGGTTTTTCCTAACGGGTTTTCAATATTCCACCCAAAAAAGGCGTAGTATTCAATGCAACAGGTAGTGGTTGGAAGGGTTTTGAAGAATGGAAGGAAATCGGTGTTTGAATTTGTTTTTAGGTTTCAGTTTTATACTAAACAAGGAAATGTGCCTTTTGGGACTCATAGTTTTTTGCAGAGAAAGAAGCTGATAAGAAATTGTGCATAGTCGTCGGCAACACGGTGACGGGAATTTGCTACTACAAGTAATGCTCCAGCCGATGCGAAGTGCACTGGAACAGATCCGGGCAAGGTGACAGTAACAAGCGTCCCCAGCGATCACTTAACAATATCAGGAACTCTTTCGGTTAGACTTGCTTTGATTTTTTTGCACTTAATCCGTAATAAAAAAAAATTATGCAGACCACAAACATCATCATGGCAAACTGGTCGAAAGCGATGTGGCAAAGGGTAGTGAACAGAGCAATTCGAATGCTGGCATGGGGTCCACTTGGATCGCACTTTTTCTCTGCATTTGCAACTGTCAACTGAACTGCAATGTACCTAAAACGGTTTTTTTTTTCGTGAATACCGCATTGTAGCTTTATAACTGCAATAAAATGGCAATTCACATGAGTGTTGAATAGTCATAGTATGTAGTGAATTAAATCGATAAGTACAATGTGATGAATTTGGATTCAGAACCTTTCCTAGAAAAGGACTAAGAAGCTGAAAGCATCAGGAGGGGATCTGTGTTTGAAATTCAAATACTCAAGCATTCATAGCTCAAAAGCTACTGAATTATTAGGGGCAACTCAACTTTGCCGCAAAGATGTTTCGCATGGGCGCTCTGACAAATGGCCGACAAAAAGGTGCAAATTGTGATTCTCGTCCAGAGCATTTTGAGATTTAAAATTCAATTTTTTGAGAACAGAGAAATAAAACGATTGTCTCATAAAACCAGATAACCGCGCCTTTTTCCAGATCCTATGGAAAATGGATTGAAACACGTTAACAAATATATCGCGCTTTAATCAAACGAAAAAACTCGCGGAGCGGAATGTGTCAAAATACAATTACGAAGAGAAAATGGCTCATAAAATTTTGTCTCCGTTGTTAATTCAGTACTGTTTTTCCTCGGCTCTGGCTATAATGGAAGCAAATGGCTACGGAGTGTTGGGATGAATATAATAAGAGATATAAGATTATTAGCGGAATACGATCTCCTGTAACAAAACTTTGAAGCAGGAACAGTGTGTTAGCGATGGAAAAACTTTAGTTGTTCTCCGATAAACGGCGACAAATGAAGAATTTACCTTTTTCGCTGGACAAATACTTTTTCATAGAGTATAAGAAGTGCCAATAATCATTCAAGAGCTGAAATCTCTGGTAAATGGGTTTTTTTGAAGACACCCTTCTATAACGTTATGTAAATCAAAATGAACTTATGATTCACATTCGCCGCGTAACATTACTATTACCTCGCTGAAAGCATGAAAAGCACATGAACGTGTCTAACAATGAGAATAAGTCTTCGGTCTAACGGTCCATTCTAATCGCAATAGAACAACTATGGGTTCTAGTAAGAAAGGATAAGCCCCATAGCGGTCTCCCATCCGGCCTACGCATCCCGGATAGTTACATTGAGGAAAAAGCGATTCTCGTTACAAACGCAACGAAGGCAAAACGACAGTGTGTTGTCACAAACACAACGGAAGGAAGAAGAAGAGTGCCATATGCAGGAGGACGATAACGAGATGAACAACAAGTGGGGTTACTATTGTTTTCTAAGTGCTCAAGTTAGCAATGCTCTCGCCCTCTATGTCTAAGAAGAAGAGAATTTTAGTACATTTGCTTTTTGCACGACACTCATGGCGAACAACCAAGCATAGCACTAGCAACTGTACAGAACCTTGAAAATACACCCAAAGAGGATGTCGAAGATCCGCTCATGCATCTGCAGCCCAATTAAGCTATTATCAGACAATAAAATTCCACTCCAAGAGCATCACCTGTATCACCTGTCGTCCCGTTGATCGTCGAGTGACTCGAGCGGGTACCAGCAACTCTTCCATTTTTCCCTATCGCGCGCAAGAGTAGCCCAGTGGGTCCTCCTTGCTCTAGGAATTCGCTGAGCATCATATCTTTCTTCCATCGCTTTCGTGAAGAAATCGGACCAACGGGTCAGTGGTCTTCCTTTAGAGCGCTTGACGTCTCGAGGAATCCAGTCGGTAACGGCTCTCGTCCATCGGTTGTCGTTGAAGCGCATCACGTGTCCGGCCCACCTTATTTTCGATATCCTGGCGTGTAGAACGGCGTCTCTGATTTTCGATCGTTGACGTAGGTCGGAAGTTCGGATCCTTTGTCTCATTTGCGAAATACGAGATACTCCTAGCATCGACCTTTCGACTGCGCGTTCGATAACGGCAAGTGATCTTTCATCCTGCTTACGTAGCGACCAGGTTTCTGCTGCATACGTTAGGGCAGGGATAATTGTCGAGTCGAAAAGGTGGGCACGGAGTCGGATGTTCTTTGTCCTCTTCACTACATCTTCGATGCTCTTAAACGTTCCCCAAGCCGCTCGTTTCCTCCTGCTCAACTCTGGGGCTAGGTCGTTCATCATGTTGATTTCACGATCTAGATAGATGTAACTGGAGCATTCGGAAATTGTCGTTCCGTTGAGCGTGAATGGGGCATTAGAAACCCATCCGTTCCTCATGAACATTGTTTTCGTTAGATTCAGTTGAAGACCGATCTTTCCACAGGCGTTATCGAAATCAGTCAACATTCGTTCCGCTTGGCTGATGTTTGGTGTTATGAGAACGATATCGTCAGCAAAGCGAAGATGGTTTAATTGTCGACCGTCAATTTTCACTCCCATTTCGTCCCATTCTAATGTTCGCATGACGTTTTGTAGGGTGGCAGTGAATAGTTTTGGCGATATTGTATCGCCTTGTCGAACCCCTCTTCTTACGTCAATGGTGATATTGTTGTAGAATGGAGATATTCTGGTCGTGAAATCTTTATAAAGCTCACAAGGATCGTTATGTACCGAATAGGGACGCCCTGGTTATCCAGAGCCTCTATAACCGCTTCTGTTTCCACTGAATCAAAGGCTTTCTTCAAATCGATAAAAGTGAGACAGAGTGGTTGTTTGTACTCTCGCGAAACTTCAATGAGTCGTGTGATCGTGGGGATAGTAACAAATATGGGCCTCATTCATTCCCCTGACTCCAAGAGCATAAGGCTTATAAAATGCCTCAAACTCCTCTCACTCTTAATTGAACCAAAAAACCACCCTATGAAGTCACGGGAAAATTTTTAGAGAATTTATAACTCTCATTACCTAAAATCGCTTCGTGAAAAGCACCAAGGGGGATAGCCAGAAAACACATGTCCTAATATACTCCTAAACAAAATGATGTCGTGTTAGTCAACGATCCGATACAACCGCGCCATCTGTGAAATATGGGAAGAATCAAAGCGCTTGTTAAGAATTCTCAAGGTTTATATGCGAAGCGGTCATCCTACTAACATTATATCGCCTCATTCGAAGACCAATCATTCCCTTCGTTCATCTTGAACTAGACGACAGCCAGCTACAGAAATCATGACAAGATCTAGAAGCGGAGCAGTCGACATTGCTACTCGATCGACAATCCCAAGATAGCAGCAAAAAAGCGAGGAAGCAACAGATATCCACCAGTAATCAAATGAATTAAAATTTTGGCGTCAACAGCAAGAGGAGTATACAGTCTTTCTCTGAACCATCCTACGAGCAGAAACGTAAACATAAAGGATAAAAAGGATAAAGCTCTCGGCGTTGATCAATCCCTGAGGGATGGCGCCATGCATTCGACTTCAATTTCTAACTTCGTTTTGAGGTGATTGAATGCATATTTGGCCTTTACAATGACTCGCGGTGGCCTCCCGCTGAACCGAGTCAGTGCTGCTTATCCTCCCAAACAAGTCTGAGACCTGTCTGGTACCAATTTACCGACCCCGGAGGGATGGATGGCTTGGTGAGCCATGAGCGCGAGATCGAACCAGTGACCTCGTGTGCGACGCAGGGCACCTCTAACCACTGCGCCACATGCGCTCTCGTAAACCATATCTGTCAATAAACAATTTCCTCAACAGCATTTCCAGATCAGTCTTCAGATTCTGCTAGACTAGAGCGATTATTTACTATATTTATTCGGCACTGCTATTCATATTCCATGGTTCATTTTCAATTACTGGATACCCTATCCATTATTTTACCTACTACCCATATTCTCTGTTCTACCGTGATGACGCATATGTACAAAGAAGTGTCATTCGCTTTATGGCAGTCACGGGACTGTTTATGCATTTACAGAAAACCGTATCTGAAATGCATTGAAAGTTCACCCTCCTTTCGAGGTACAAACATAGAACTTATGAAAGCAGAATATATGAGAATATCTAGTTGGTGGGCACAAGTTAGTGATTTACATATGAAAGAGGCACAAAACATTCGATGTTTGTTGTCTACAAACATCTGAGAAATTTATCAGAACTTTTCAGCACCTTTTTACTTAGAGTAATGAAGTAGATTACATTGATCGTCAAAATGTGAAATACCTGCATTTAGTACTTTCCTCAATGCATTCCGTGTGGCATAGACACAATAGCGTCCACACACGACTGAACAGCTAAATGATTCTTTTTTAGCCCCAAAGAATTTTTCTTTTAACATTTCTTCTTGAAAGCGCATAAAAACGCATTTTTCGCTCTTGCAAAGCGTTTCTGTAGTTTATCGATAGCACAAATAGAGTGAATTTCAATGGCATGTTTAATTTCTCAAATAGCTTATTTTTGGCGCCGTGCAAGTCAAACAAGATTTTGTTTCTCAGTCGAAGATTTCTCGCTGGATAAAAGTTTTGTTGTACTGAACTTTTGATCGTTAAGAAAAAGAAGATCTTTTCGATTAAAATGGTAAATCTGGCTTATAGAAAGGACTTCTTGAGCGTTGCAGCGACCGAAAGGATATTCTGCTTATACTGAATGAGCACTTCTAGTCGGTTAAGGTGTGTGTACAGCTGAAGTACCAACCCGCTCCATAAATCACATTTAGATATTTTTGGTGAAAATTAGAGATTTCGCCAACGCTCCACAATTTTTTCTACATGTTCATATGCTTCTCAGAAAAGATTTATTGAAAATATTAATCGCGTTGTAAAGATTGACAAACTCACAATAAAATATAGATAATTGTTCAATGCGCGGTGGCCAGGTGCTGTCGCTCTATTGCGCTCCCTAACCTATTACAGCTCAATAATAAGTTCTTTCGAGGAACCTAATACATCACTGGATTCAGCAGAATTCAGACTATCGAATGATTTCTAAAAGTCTGAGAAAAATGCTCTCCCCGACGAAAGACGTGTTGAAACGATTGTCTAGATTTGAGCTATTGATTAAGCTAAGAAACAACTTGGAAAAATTGGAAAAGACCCTTGCTTCTGAAGAGGTGCGGGAAACAGTGATATTTCAAATACGTGAAACCCGCTCATCTTGTGCAAACTGCAGACCTATAAAAAGTTTTCCTCTGAAGAGCAAACACATCTTTTTCAGAAAGATTTACTCTATCTAATGGCTAAAAGTCTCTTATAAAAAGTCTTTTGTCAGGCGAAAAATCTTCAAATGTGAAACAAAATACCATTTTGACTGGTACGGTCCTTAAAAACAGGCAACATGAGAAATAAAATATGCCTTTGAAAATTCATTTTGTGTATGCTATCAGATAATCATAATTTGTCAGATAGCAGCAAAGATTACGCTTTTACCGAAGGCCTCAAATGGTGCCGCCATAATAGAACAGTACCGAATAAGTAGAAATAATATATGATGACTGATATAATATTGAGAAATGATATGTATTATACCAATGGTTGGAGTACATATATGGGTGACATCTTGAGCACTTGAATGCTATTGAATTCGGTTCATACTCACGATCGTGCGGACCCACGTTTGTCCTATGCTCTCCTTACTGTTGTTATCCGTGGTGGTAGCATAATCTGAGCATGGTGCCTACCGCGAGTTTCTTACTGTGATCTGAAAATATCGGCAGCTGTAAGTGAGTACACTGATTAATTCTTCTCACAAACACGTTCCGCCCAGCGTATGAGCGCTCGTCCCTCGGGTCGGGTGTGACCACGTGGAGTCCACTCAACAGTTCGTTTTCTCCATTTGTCGTCTGATCTTCTTAGTAGATGACACGGCCCATCAATGTTTCGCTGTCAACGTGTATTCTTCTGGATCACGAAGATGAGACAAGTTCCGAATATCTAAGCTCCGCAAGCCGGCTGAATGTTGTGAGAGCCGACTTAATCTCAGAAGACACCGTTCGCGCGCTCCGTGAGTTGTTTCCAGCAGTTTCAACGTGTTCGAGGTATCAATTCAGGTTTTTGCTGCATAACAGAGCGCTTGAAGGACTGTTAAATCAAAAACGTGAGCGTGGGGTTTGAGGCCCTCTGTCTGGTCGGTGGAATCTTTGAGAGACACGAGTGCGGCTTATGCTGCTCTCCTTCTTGTGTCTAGCTCCTCTTTCATGTTGTTCGTCATGTTCATTAAACGTCGTAGTACACGTATGAGATGGTCTCCGTGATCAGGAAAACATCCTATTCGATTTGCTTTCGTTCGCACCATGAATTTTTTTTATTAGCCGTGTCTTCGTCCTGTTCAAGCGTACCCCAACCTTTTTGCCGGTTTATGGAGTTCCTTGAGCATCGTCTCTACTTTACTGGTGCTTTTCGAAAAGATGACGATGTTGTCCACAAAACGAAGATTTTGATAGGAATTTACCATCAATTCCTCTGCCTTTTTCGTCCCAATCAAGCGACTTTATCATCTACTGCAGTGCGGTGGAAAACAGCTTTGGCGAAATAATGTCGCCATGTAAACCTACTTTTCCAATGGGTATGGTGAGGGGTCGATGGAAAAGCAGCAATTTCGTGCTGCAGTTCCGATAGCATTTTGCCAATAATCCTTTATAGCATGGGTCTACACCTTGCTCGACGAGCCCTAATGGAATTGCATGCGTTTCGCCATTGTCAACCGCTTTCTCATGATCGATAAAGGTTAGAACAAGGGGCATATGGTTTCCACGATTTCGATGACCTGTGATACGGTTTGGAATGTGGCCCATGCAACACAATCCCTTACGAAATTTTGCTCATTCGGCTGGCTGTACTTCATCCAGGATCGTAGATAAGCGCAAAAGGTTGACTTTCGCGAAGAGCTTTGTAGTGCACACTCAACAAGCAAACCGCTCGATATTTACGAAGATCCCTTCGATCACCCTTTTCGTGAAGAACGACTGTGCACGGTGTCCTCCTCTGATCTGGACCTTTTAAAGATAAGATGTCATATGTGCTGCGAAAAGTATGGAAATTATGACCTCGAGCTCTCAGAAAGTCGACAGTGATGTTATCGGGTCCTGAAGCATTGCGTTTTTTCATGCACACAAGACAATGCTAAGCCACACACTGCAAACAAGGCTAAAAAAAGTTTGTTTAATTGGAAGGAGTGGCGGTCTTGCCGCACACAGTGCAGTCCAGATGCTTCGTCACCCAATTATGATCTTTTCTGTCCAATGGAATCCTCTGCGTGGACTCCCATTCAGATTCCACACATCTGATCAAGTTGAACAACCATGTCAGGAGTTTTTGATTTCAGCCCAAGGAATGCTTTTTCGAGGAGATCTGGAGGCTTGCACATCGTTAGCAGAAGATTTTTTAAAGAATAATAGTTGTTATCTTTTTGAATTTACTTATATAATTTGAAGTTTCAGCTAGTGCTAAGGTGTTTTTTCTACAGCCTGAATGATATCGAGGTCATTACCTCGCCTCTAACTCCTCACCTACAGAAAAAACGCATGTTAAAAGCATGTTTCGAACAGCCGCCGATGTGTTTACTGGGAGAAAGCAGAGAGTAGAGTTCCTGAGTCTGGCTTGGGAGAAAGCCGTTTATAATTTATATGGAATTGTAGCTTAGCGATGTAGATTTAGGGAAAGGCAAATGTCTAAACGACAATAATAAAAGAAGCAAGATTCCATTTATCCTCTCTTTCTTTATAAACGAGATAAGTATAGTATAAAACGTTGTATGAAATTAGCATGTTTAGAGAAGCTGTTTACGAATGATGAAACGCCGACAAGCGGGAACGCTTCGTGATTTCACATGACATGAGACAAAGGCTGCAATTCGTGTCCATGTAATCTCTGCCTGGTGGTATCCCACTTCAACAATCCAAATGCCCACAACCTATTCAGCAGCACTGCTATTGCATCACCTTAAAAATTCACCAAATTCTAGATTTCAGGCGCAGTAAGTACAAGGAACTAAGTACAAAAGAAGAAGAAGAAGAAAGAGAAGAAAAATCTACAGACAAAACGCTTTTTATAATTCCTTCCCAAAGTCAGTTGAAGACTAAGCGTAGAGATCCACGGACTTGTGTTGCACCATTTACATCAGGATCATAGTTTTATACATATATATAAATATATAAATATATATATATATAAACTGTATTTGCACCTGTATATCACCTGCATTGAATATAAATATGTATATATATGTATATGTATAAATATATATATATATATATGATGTTTATATATATATACATATTGTGTCACAATATGTAAAATTACGATGCATTCTCCCTGCTAGTTCATGTTTGAATCTTTAGTGTATATCCAGATAGACGGAACAATTATTTTGATATGGAAGGTGCAGAATGAATCCATGTGTTTTCTGCTTTTATCGGTCCTCCACTTAGAATATAGTCCATTTAGAAAGAGCGACGAGCATGTTAAAAATTGTTTAGCGCTTGATGCAGAAAATTTACACTTAGTGCTTTTTAATGAAGTAACTGAGGTATTTGGCCTGCTAAGGTATGAGTAATCTGATATTTTTACGCTTTCGAGAAGGCGTAACCTATGAAATTTTGTTTGTGTGAAAAAATGCATAATGCTAAGCTCAACTACGGCTTCCATAAACAAAACCGTCTTTTAGTAGCACTCAAAAGTAGTGAGTAATAATAACATTCAATTATCAACATTTATGATTATTGTTCGTCTAACCCATAATGTATGGCTGTAGAAACCAATGCATGCAGAGCCAAATTGCGCAGCGGTGCGCAGTGTTCGTAATTTTATTGAGGTTTTTTCTCCGTTTTGAGAAAATTCTTAAATTTTTTCATTACTTTTAAGAAAAAAATTCTCCTACTCTCTTATATGTTTATGGTTTAGATATTGTGGCGTGTATAAAGGTAAACGTTAGTTTAACACCCAGCTGAACTGAATTTAGCAGTCAATCAGTTGTATTGAATTGTTCAAAGAGTGTCACAGCAAATTCTTAAATTTTGATCTACTCCAGTTTTTGCAAGGCTCAAAAGTTATCAAAGTGAATAAAATTGGAAACCAATGCACAATTTGTCAAAAAATGATGATGCAAGTTGTGCTCGATAAGAGTTCATCGATAACTCTAACTATAACTAAGTTCATATGAATCACTCGCTTCTTTCCAATTATTTGGAGGTGAAGTATGTAAGAAAAAGTTGGAAACTTTGGGCATTCAAAAAATTCCGAGCGTGGAGGGACAACTGTGTCTAAGTAAAAGGCTTGCAACATTGGCATCATGTAAACTATATGTCAGAAATATGTGTCTCTAAATAAGTCGGTACTTTTCCAACGTAATTTTTGCTCTTTCCAGCATTTTAGTAATCATTCGATAGCTTAAATCTAGAGAATTTTGACGCTGCGTCTATTTTATATGCCTTTATATTATGTTGTACGGTAAAAATATAGTTTCATTTCACTCTCATGCATTTTTCGCTGAGTAATGGTTTTCTCCAAAAAAAAAATTCAGTAGTTGTTTGATAGCACAAATATCGATGAACTTGGCAGTGTTTTCATTTCCTAAATGAACACTTTTGTTGCGCTGCAACGCTGAAATTAAGATTGCATTTCACATGCGGCACGCATATCTTGCACCGCTATGTGATGAATTTCTCAACTTTGACATCATCCCATCGCCTTCGTCAACCTATCGGTAGCTTAATTTTCAAATGTTTTAGTGCTACGCATTTTTCTTTGAAAAAGAGAATACTTTTCGCTTGACACAGCTTTTTTCTCAAACTTCTGTAACCATTCGATAGCAAAAGTCTTAGCAATTCCAATAAAATGTTCGTTTTCTAAGGGAAAGCAAGTTTTCTGGAGCAAAAAATAGGTTTTTTTGAACATGGGTGCTGATAGGTGAAGTATCGTAGTATTCGAAATGATAAGCGCACGCTTTTCCGACACCCTCTCTAGCTACTTAATACAATTATCTCCACAGAAATCTCTATTAGAGGTGTTTATTTGTAGAAGATGCTCTTTTAGACTACGGTCTCGTAGGAGAGGCGATACAAAAGCACAATAATGGTTGAAAAATTGCTTATTTTTTATAAGAGCGTGATAGCACCGCTGAATGAAGAATTTTGAGACTATTCGTGATTCTTTATATCGAAAAATCTTCATAAAGTTTCTTTCATGATATTTCATCTTATTTGTAACGACAAGATATCTCTGACGTATAACTACTTCTAATTATTAATAAACCTGCTATGATATCCAAGCAGCAGGGTAACATTTCAGGCGTGAAATGTTATATTTTTTGCCTTTTTACAGCGTTCTATCGAAACTTCAAAAAATCAATTACATCATAGAAATTTTCTGAGAATTAGGATATTGAATGACCACTAAAATATTGGTGACGAGCCATAGTGAAGTCACAACCGGGCAATAGAAGCAAACTGAGTGCGAAACATATTTTATTTTTGCTGGTGTGACGTATCAAGAGGTTTTTTTTCCAGAAATCAAACATATCTTTGAAATCGCAATATTTACGAATATGAATGATCATCAAGTGTCTTAGAGAAAGCTTTTGCTCAGAGGGAAAGGCTTTGAAACAATCGTGTACCTCAGCTGGTAGATGGTAGATGGTAGTGTAACCCCTCGGCTTAGCTTTAGAGGAAAGAGTACGCCGAACGAAAATCCGATGGAATGAAAAATCCCGTTTATCCTTCCGCTCTTTTCAAATGAGATAAGTACAGCTATAACGCGCTGTTTGGAAAGAGCAGGTTTAGAGCAGTCGGTAGCTATCACTGAAATCCCACAGACATCTGAGGTGCCGATTAGTTCGTATCGCTTATGTGATCGTCTTGGTATAATGAAAAACTGTAAAATATGACCTAACGGCAGAGACGGTGATTGTAGGTACAGTCTACCTAATCTCTTGCAAAGCGTGTAGTGATAAATACACTGGCGAAAAGGGTAGGCCGCTCTATGCTCGCATAGAAAAACACCTAGCTGACAAGCGTCATCATAGACCGACACACCCTGCTAAGGACGCATAGAGAACAGAAGCACGACGGAGAAGATTTTGAGATCGAAGTCATCATCCTTGTAGGAAAATAAAACATCAGCGCGAGAGATTTTGGGAGCGTTTTGGAATAACACGACCAATCCAACTATAAACCGCAGGGAGGAATGCTTTGTTATCACCCGTGATATTAGCCAGTATATAAGACTTTTGTTTTGATGGGTAGGGTGCATTGCGAGCCTATGTGATCGTGCTCCAGTGATCTCCACTTATATCATCCAATGGAACCCATATGAAAAGCGGCTAGTATATTTAAATTTGATTTTGTGCTTGATGCGATTGAAATCTAGATCTGGTGATTATTTCTAAAAAAGTAATGGAGGTGCTTGACTGATTGAAATGTGTAAAACCTGACCTTTTGAGGCTCTGGAGAAGACCAACTGCATGAACGTTGGCTGCTGAGTAAAGATCTAATCGTAGTATCAAAAGAGGTTAGTGGATTTACGTTTATCTTACACTAAAATTTGCAGTTGCCATTCAACTGCCACTAAGTCATTTAACAAGCAGTTCCTATTTGATGAAAGCAGCTCCATGGGATAAATCCTGTCCATGTCCACCTCATAGGGATACGTGCCATGCTATATTAAAAATAGCTTGTTCAAAATTTCTCTATACGTAATGAGAGTCAGAGGAATTGCTGTAGTATATAGTCTTTGCTAGTTTCAGTTTTTTTTCTATAACATCCTTTCTATAAGTTAGTAGAATGATTTTCACAACACCACAGTGATTCGCAAAATTCTCTGATAACAAGAGGCCTCATCTGCCACACCATCTTTGGCAACATTTAGTTACGAGCCGTTGTCAAAATTGCGTTTCTTTTTCTTAAGAAAGGGTAATTGACGTTTCAGTGATCTCGCCTTCTGCAGAACCCCGACGTATAGATTCAAACCATATCTGGTTATTGAATATTATTTTTCGATGTAACCAAAACCCAATTCGAACATTTGCGCAAGCAGTTCCACCCACTAAGGAAAATCCGTCATTAATCTCATCAGATGGGGCAAAGTCATTCATGAATTCTGATCAGCGTTTGAACTTACTCAAGCTAGAGGATTGAACAGAGATAAAGCGCCATACCAGCTAAAACTCATTTCAAAAACTCCAATAAGTCGGGCAGCGTTTTTGATTACTGCCTCGAAACTGTGAGTGATGACTCAAACTCGTTGTCGCTGTGCCTTTTGCGCTCATGTTTAGCACTTTCTAGCATTTTCTTTACACTTCTCAGAGTATACCTTTCCTTCGAATGCTTTATTAAGACCTCGCTCAAATTTTAAAAGATCCTTTCATTATTATTTGAGCCAACATGTCATGTGGTCTGGTAAGGGTTCTTGTACAGCCCGAGACACGTGTTTCGTCCTTACAGACTCATCCCGAGAGAACTGACTATAAAAAGATCGACAGAAGACGGGTTCTGCCCGGCTGATGAGTCTGTAAGGACGAAACACGTGCCTCGGGCTGTACAAGAGCCCTTACCAGACCACATGACATGTTGGCTCAAATAATAATGAAAGGATCTATTCAAATTTGAGTGTGGTCTTAATAAAGCACTCGAAGGTAAGGTATAATATGATAAAAATACCAGCCAGCTAGCAATCGAGTGCGAAAAACTCTTTGTTAGTTGAAAATTTCGCCTGACATAAAGTGTAAAACGTACGTCGTGCGACAACTTTCTATAAGGAGTGTAACGCTCTCGGGAGAACTGACTATAAAAAAAATCGGCAGACGACGGGTTCTGCCCGGCTTATGAGTCTGTAAGGACGAAACACGTGTCTCGGGCTGTACAAGAGCCCTTACGAGACCACATGACATGTTGGCTCAAATAATAATGAAAGGAACTTCTCAGAGTGTTTTTTCACTGTGCAGATCACAGCACTTTTAGCATCCGATCGTTCTTTTTTCGTTTTCTTCTATAATGTCATAAAAAACTGGTTGAGTTCGTCTCCTTGCAATCTCAATGATAGCCTGGCTGTGTTATTCCGTAGGGCTTTTGTTACTGATTGCTGAAAGTGTTGGGGAGTAGAGTTCGACCCCATGAGCGCCGCCAAGAGCATCAAAACTTGGTGATGGATCACCTATAACTCTACCAGAAGGAAAGCTTTGTCGAATTTTCTTTTTCCACGCGACTGCTCTATGATGCCCACACAAAGTGCTTTTCCGGTAGCAAGTGACAACGTAATTGCTAACTGATTTCTTGATCATCGCAGAGTACATTGAAGTCTCACAATTCTAGTCAAAGTCAAGCGCCAGCATGGATTCGTAACCAAAACAGTGATATGGCGACTAAGAATGTGAGGATACCTTCAAAACTTTTCTATGCCCTAAACGAACTCTTTGCTTCGTATCAAAAGTGTCGTAAAAATGTGGTTCATCTCTAATTGCTTTTTACAATAATTTCCTTGTATGAACAACTATAAATCATTTTATCTCCCCAAAAATTCCATGGAGAAGAGCGGTTTGATTCTGCGAAGAAGGACGCACAAACACGAGCGCTTTTGGGTGACAAAGTGTTTTGCAGCTTTTTGA
Source organism: Parelaphostrongylus tenuis (assembly GCA_019055375.1). NCBI lineage: Eukaryota > Metazoa > Nematoda > Chromadorea > Rhabditida > Metastrongylidae > Parelaphostrongylus > Parelaphostrongylus tenuis. The sequence goes on from JAHQIW010003486.1 coordinate 298,819, forward strand.
AATTCTTCTTCCAGGAATGAGAATAAGGAAAATTACTAAAAATTACTAAGTTATGAAAATACTGAAAACTGCTAATACTACTACCAAACGCTGTTTTCAGCATAGACACTCTTATTTAAAAGATTCTACAGTAACCGATTTCAGCGATGACATCATTTCAAAAATATATATTCGATAACGTTATGCGAAATTTCAAACATCTGACTGGATTCGTACCCGTATATCACCCTTTCCGAGGGGTGCTAAACAATGCTATCGCCTCTCCATTCTTTCATCACTCTGAATGTCGATATCGGTTACCAGGTCAAGCCGTTGGAAGTTGACTGGTGGCAGATCGATACAACTGAATCGAATAAAGAGTAATGGCATGCGGACGCTAGTAGTGCAATGGTTAGCAGAAGTCTCCGGAAAGAGTAAAAGGCGGTTTAAATCCCGTGCGTGCTTCAAGGTTAAGATCACTCAACAATATTGAACAAATTTTCTATTTCGATACATTGGTCAGGCAAACCGCTGTTGAAGGAAAGCTGGCACACTACAGAAAAATGACCAAGCCAATTATAGCCGATTAGTTGCCGTATTGCTTCTCCTGTTGAAAACTAATATTATACTCCTCAGTTTGAGTTCGTGAACACGTAGCACTGACACTGTGCTCTTTTATCTATAAGAAAACGGCGGTGGCGCTCTTTTCCTATTTATTTGCTCACCACGATGTCCTATGAAAGCAAAAGGAAAGTGTTATGACAAAACTTCTTACCGTTATCCGATCAAAACAATAAGCTACTGCTTATTTAGTTTTAATATATCTAGCGTAATGAATCTCTCACAAAAGAGCCGATGATTCAACATGTTGGCAATGTCTTCAAATTGTCATTTGTATATAGAACAACCACAATATTTTGCGTTCGCATTGAAGAGATCTCTTAAACACCTTTTGATCAAAAAGAATCTTCTCATTCCTTGCGTGGTAAGTACAGTGTGCTGACTCGGTAAAGCTCAGAGGAGCAAGCTTCAATTTCTTAATTGTGGAATCTTGTGTATAAGGTTCTTCTGATAACATGTCCATGTCATCGTCTCTTGAATATCAGCTCTATGATCTCTCGGTGGAGCTCTCTTATTATCCACCGGTGAATTTGTTGATGTACCAATGAGCACTCCTTTGAGCAAGCGAACAGCACTATTGGCGTTCCAGTTGCCGGAATCACAAAAAGTGGCCCGCCCATATCCTGCGTATGTTTTGTTTTCAAATAAAAGGGAGCGTTGATCTTCAGTACATATTGAACCTCGCTATTGGTTATCACCATTTTGTTCTTATTGATGAGCTTACACAAGGCTATTAATAATCTTCAAAATGGCTGGAATTTCAGCTGTTCCGTTTTCTTCAGCACCACGATGAATTGAGTAGCGTGTCCATAGTAATTGCTCTTCTTGTTATCTTGGTTTACAAGGCCCTCACGTAAAGGTGAATCAAATAGGGTGAATCCCTGCACGAATAAAGTCAGTGTTGTCCTTCCATTCTGGACTCCAACCACGCTGAGAAACCCGACGACTAATAGACAGCAATCCAGAAAAATGACCTACTTTTCTGTTCACATGATATTTGATCAATCAGGATCATGAAAATACTGGCTGAAATTTGCCGTTTTAGTACAAATTGTATTCAAAGTACAGGATAATTCTGCTGCGAAACTGCCCTTCACTCAGTAATTCATTCGCAACAATGTGACTGCTAAATCACGAAGCTCATTGCAACACAGAACTACTTCTACAAGAAAGTTCTATAACAATTAACTCCTACAACGCGGATATGCAATAACATAGAGCTGGCATAAAGTTATTCATTATTTTTCAATAAATTATTCATATTATTCAGCTCCGTTCGACGTTCATGAAAGTTTCAGAACACGGTCGATGATTCTTCACCTGCAGACTCTTTCGATTTGTCATTCGCAAAAGAGACAACACAGTGATAGTGATTGCTAGTTGGCCAATTTGCTATTATATCGAAATTGATACAAAGTTCGACCATAAGCTTAAGGTCTTCTAGAAGGATTTGTCGAACATTTTCACTGCATTTCCCTACCTTAGAAACCCTAGACGGATAGTTATCAGAAATGACACATCTATGAAGTCGTAGTATTTGTGCGAATTGACGAACTATTATAACCTAGTTGTCGGATTGTTAACGACAATTGGAGAGTTATTGATATTATTGAATACCGCTTTGCTCGTATGAACAACTGAAACCACAAAATGAAGCCAGTCGGTGTTCAGAGCTTGTGGTTTTGTGCAAAAGGCAACGATGTTTGCAGCGTCGTTTAACAAAATTTTTGTTTACCTTTCTTTTCCAGTTTTTCATAAGACCTCGCTCAAATTCCAATTTGCCTGATAGTTAGTTTCGAGCCAGGCATTTGGCGAGAAGTTATGGGAAGTTATACTATGTAGAACACGTGTTTCAACATTTCAGCCTCTTCACTTGCACGATGTCTTTTGGTTCAGTCGGTTGCGCAGGAAGACATTTCTCATTGAGAATAGTCTACAATGCAATATCTATACGTCCATCAAGTGAAAAAAAACACTGGACGGGCAGTTTTGGACAATCGATTACTATTGTCTGATGTTTGTGAAATATCATACCTTTCGCTTCGAGTGTTTCTTGAGACCTCGCTTAGATTTCAAAGCGTCCTGATTGTTGTTTTTAAGTCATGTATGAGGTCTGTTATGGGTACAGCCTTCGTATACATGACGCGCCCAAGTTTGGGGGATTCTATTCCTGTTGGGTTAGAGTAGCTCGCTGAATTGATAGGAATATCGTTTAGGTTTAAAGCATTCTTTTCCGAAATATTTTGAATATTTTTTGCGAGGTTTTGAAAAAACAGTCGATCTGATGGAAAAGGGATAGTTTCTGTCACATCGACGACGAAAAATATGCTCTCCTTTGATGGTCGTCCACTCTATCCTAGTCGGATTAGCATTGGCTTGCATTTGTCAAGACACGACGATGCTTATTGAGCGCATTGTTTTGAAAAATTCTGTACATCAAAGATCCCGATGTAAGTGTTTTTTTCTTCAGCCAAATCGATTGTGTAGTCGCCTCAGTAATTGCAAGTACACTCACAGTCCGACGAAATGGAAACCGATTAGGGTGATGTTTGCTTACACAAATGTCTGCCCAATGGTGCTTTAACAACTTTTTGATCAAAGCGTGATGTGTAAATCCCCTCCTTTTCTTGTAAACTGCGTCATTCGTCCAAAATTCTTTGTCATGGATCACACTAACAAGGAACTGAAGCGTTCTGGAAAGCAATGTCGTCTCTGTGCTGATGGTACTGGACACCGAAGAAAGCGAAGATTTCTCTTAGTTCATACATGTCAATGGGAAATCTTGAATCTGGAACTCATGGTATGATTTTTTTGCGCACAATTAACGAATTGAAGGCACATCAGAGCCGAGCCACTAAATCGCCATAATCAACGTCAACTTTACAAGAAAAGTCAGCAGAAGCCCGCAGTAACAAAAGGCCATAAGTCATAGCTATTTTCCGGCTCCTATGATGGATGGCATAAACCGTCATTTGCTCCACTAGAAAGACGCCGCTGGTATTCATCAACAGAAACTTCAAAATGAGCGTTATTAGCTATCACTAGCAGTCCTACGGGACGTACCGGAGCCTTGGAGTACTGAGCACTTTGGCGCCAAGGATTCACGCTTCAGCAGGACTGAGCTCCTGTCATTTGGCCCTTTGAACGATTACCATCTGTTAACAGTTTTCCACGCTTTAGGGCAAGGACACTTGGCCGTCAAACTCGGCAGATCTCATTGCAATAGACTGCTCTGTGTGATCAGTATTAGAGCAGTAAGTCTCGGCTACTTGCTACACTAGCGTAGAGATGCTTGAATTGGCTTTGACACGCTCGTGGAACGATATTATAGTGCAAATTTGTGCAGTTACCTTGTACAACTCATTTACTGCGACACGTCGAGTTTTACGGCCCATAACTTAGGCACAACTGAAAATGTACAAATAAAATAGATTCTAAAGCAAAATTAAACGAAGAATTCTATTAGCTTCGATTTTAAAATGTCATGTCAACGCTAAAATCAACTAAATGAAAGTTATCAGACCTTTTTGGGCGCTCTATATGTGGTTGTAAAGGACAAATGTTTTCCTTTTGCTGAAACGTTATAAATGAGTCTTTTCGGCAAAAGGACACGTACCGCGCTAGTCAGCAATTTGAGAGCTCGGCTTGTGAAACGACTTCCATTTTACTTTTATTAACGGAAAAGCATAACTTTTTGCTCTCGGAACGTCTTGCTTCAACTTCACAACTGACCTTTTGGTCCTCACTGAAGACTTTTTTAACGTTTCAGCAAAAGAAAAATATGTTTTTCACAACCACATATAAAGTGCGTAAAATAGTCTGATAGCTTTCATTTAGTTGATTTCATTTAAAATTCGAAACTAATAATTTCATTGAATTCTTTGATTTATTTTGCTTTAGAATCTACTTTATTTGTACATTTTCAGTTGCGCCTAAGTTATGGGTCGTAAAATTCGACGTGTCGCAGTAGTTGAGTTGCACAAGACAACTGCACACATTAGCACTATGATATCGTTCCAAGAGCGTGTCAGAGCCAATTCAAACACCTCTACGCTGGTATAGCAAGTAGCCGAGACTTACTGCTCTATCATGGATCACGCAAAGCAATCCATTGCAATGAGATCCGGCGAGTTTGAGGCCAAATGTCCTTGCCCCAAAGTGCGGGAACAACTCTTGACAGATGGCAATCGTTCAGAGGGCCAAATGTTCAGGAGCTCAGCCCTGCTGAAGCGTGAATCCATTGGCGCCAAAGTGTTCAATACTCCAAGGCTCCGGTACACCCCGTAGAACTTGCTAGTAATAGTTGATATCGGTCATTTTGAAATTTCTGTTGATTAATATCAACGGCGTCTTTCTGGTGGCGCAAGTAACGGCCCAGATTATCATAGAAGCCAGAAAATGGGTATGGCTTATGGCTTTTTGTTACTGCGGATTCTGCTAACTTTTCTTGAAAAGTTGACGTTGATTATGGTGTTTTGTTGGTTTGGCTTTGACACGTGCTGAATGTGCCTGCAATTCGTTAATTGTGAGGGGAAAAGAGATCCGGATCTCGGGAACAATTTTGGCAAACCGGAACTTCAGCCACAAGCAACCAAGAAAACTCATCGACCGAAAAGAAGGGCAATCGATTGGGAAAGAGATACCAACCTCTTGAAGCTTTAAATAAACAACAGTTCTTAAGCTTCTCTTCCTTTTTATAGTTTTATATCATTAACATACAGAGGTTTCAAGATAGTCGGCCTTCAATCCACAATCCAAACAGCCAAACACCTCCATTACTCTTCTAGAAAGATCAGTAGATCCAAATTTCTATCGCATCGAGCAAATCAACTTCAAACTACTCATTTCTTTGCGAATCTTACAATAAAATGTTCAAGCTGAGACTAGCACGCAGAGGTCACAGGGACTCACAATACACCTCACCCATCAAAACAACAGTTTCATATATTGATCTTATACACTCACTGTAGATATATATTAGTTTCCTTCACTTTTTCTACGTTATTTCTGGGACTGGCAGGATTTCGAGGATTGCTCGACAACGAGTACTTAATCAACACAGACGTTCACGGTGGACAAATCAGGAAGCCCGCAGCAGTGCAAGAGAAGCGTTCTATACTACTCAACGTCACCGCTTCCCAGGATAACATTCGATCTCACAATGCAAAGTCGGCTCACTAAACTTTGAAGAAACTGCTGGACCATCGTATCACATCCGCCGTTTAGTCTTGATATCGTCCATCGGACAATCAACTACTCCGCACTCTGAAACAGCATCTGTGAGAGGAAAGGTTTTGAGATTACAATCAGCTCAGAAATGACGTCACCGACTTCTTTCACCTCCAGCCTCATTCTTTCTGGAGAAAGGCGTCCAATCCTTGCCCAGCAAATGGCTGTATACCATTGATCATGGTGGTGACTATGTTTGTTGATTAAATGGTTTCTTTGAATAATTAGCAACTAAATTAACAAATTTGTTGAAATTCGACGGAAGGAGACAACCCAATATCAGGGTTGTAGCTATAGCAACAGATTAGGGCAGACCGTCACCTATTTTCCCTAGTACAAAAGCTCTACCTAATGGGCACTTCTCGAAAGATGCGTTATCTCTTCTGATAGGTTCGAAGTAATAATAGAAAATCTGCTGCAACATATAAAAAACTGTTTTTTGCAAGATATGTTACGCTCAAAACGCATGTGAAGTGGTTAGAGGTGCTTTGAGTCGCACACAAGATCGATAGTGAGATCCCACATTTATGCCTCACCAAATCATCCATTCTTTCGGGGTCGGTAAATTGGTACGAGGCCTGTCTCGAAGGATAAGCAGCACGGACTTGATAAAGTGCGAGGTCTTAGTGAGTTACTTCTAAAGTCAGACATGCATTCAATCATCTCAAACGAAGTTAAAAATTAAAGGCGAATGCATGGTGCATCCCTCAAAGATTGATCAAAGGCGCGTATTTATCCCTCTGTTCTTTATGTTGTGCTTACGATACTTGCAATGAAATTTACGAGTAGACATATGGAAAGTGTGCAAAGATTCTCCATTCTGCAGCATGCAGGAACGTAAGCGATGCACTCTCAGTGCACAACTAAAAGAGCATCAAATCGTCCCAGATTGTAGCGAGCGTTTCATTGAGAAAACGTAGCACGAGAGAATGAAATTGGATTATGAATATGCAACATGAGTAACTGATCGACAACGAACACAATCACCGTCAACGTTCACAATTTTCAAGACCGATTATCTATCAACATCGCCATGCTTCAGGGATTCCTTATTTTCTTCATAAACCAGGCACAAGGTGTTATAATAATCGGTACTTTTTCGTTAACTCGACCCTGTTCGAGGCCTTCGGTAATAACGCATTTTTGATTTTGTAAAATGTTGTGGTAGTCGTCCGATAACTGAAATCAAGTATATTCGGATGCTATATTTTATTTCTTATAAGGCTTTTTTTTGACGCTGTAACAGTCAACAAACAATTATGTTTCACATTCGAGCAGTTTGGGCCAGATAGAACTTTTTTCTGATCAAATTTTGATAATTAGTGAGAGGAAATTTCACCAATTTAAATGGTATACTGAGTTTTCATATCGAACTTTTTATAGCTGTTTGATGTTTGTGACAAGATTGGGCTTCACACATTCGAACTATTGCTGTTATCTTCAGCCTTTGAGAGCGAGGTGTTATTTCAACTTTTCAAGTAGCTTTGCAGCTTATTCGATAACTTCAATCTAAAAGATTTCAACAATATACCTGCATTCCGAAAAAAACCTTTTAATGCGCTGTAACAGCCAAAATAGAATTATGCTTCACACTTGTGGCAGTTCGGCGTATTTTTTCGCTGGATAGAGCTTTTCCTTGAATTTTTTGAATTTTTCAGCAAGCTTCCAATGATCTTCCGATGATGTATTTGGTTTTTTAAAACGACTTCTTAGTGAGCTGTAGCAGCTGACACAAAATTAGTTGACGCGCATTGCAAAGATGCCATCACGCATTTACCAGCATGTGGATTTGATTTCGCAACATAGGTAAAAAGGCAGAGAGCCATCTCAGCATTCCCCTTTCTCCCTTCTGCTCCTCATCAAGTCCACTTAATAATAAACATTTTGCTTCACCATCACCAAAAGAGAAACCGTTGTGCTCTTACAAATACTAGGCGTATTACAATCCAAACGTCTGTGCAAGAAAGGACATTGAATAAAGCTTTAGCTTTGTTTACAACTTGCATGGCGATGCTACAAGCACAGGTGCATCAAAAGAGTCAATATTACCTGTCACCTCTCACCTGTCTTCACATTGATCGTAGAGTGACTCAAGCAGGTACCAGCAACACTTCCACTTTTCCCCATCGCGTGCAAGAGTAGCCCGGTGGGTCCTGCTCGCTCTAGATTCGCTGAGTAACATATCTTTCGTCTATGCCTTTCGTGAAAAAAATCGGACCAACGAGTTGGTGGCATCCCTGTAGAGCGCTTGATCTCCCGAAGAATCCAATCGGTAACGGTTCTCGCCCATCGGTTGCCGTTGAAGCGCATCACGTGTCCGAGCCACAACATTTTCGATATCCTAGCCTGTAGAAGGGCGTCTCTCATCTTCGGCCGTTGACGTAGGACGGAACTTCGGATCCTATTTCTCATTTGCGAGATACGGGATACTCCTGGCATCGACATTTCGTCACGCATCCAATAATGTCAGGTGATCTTCCTGCTTATGTAGCGACCAGGTTTCTGTTGCATGCTTTAAGGCAGGGGTAGTCGTTGAGTCAAAAGGTGGGCACGGAGTCGGATGTTCATTGTCCTCTTCACTACATCTCCGATGCTCTTAAACGTTTCCCAAGCCACTCGTATCCTCCTGCTCAACTATGGAGCTAGGTCGTTCACCATGTTATTATCACAACCTAATAGACGTAACTGGAGCATTCGCATATTGTCGTTTCGTTGAGCGTGAATGGGGCATTCAAGACCCATCCGTTCCTCATGAACATCCTTTTCGTTAGATTTAGTCAAAGACCAGTCTTTGCCCAGACGTTGTGAAAATCGGTCAATTTTCTTTCCGCTTGGCTGTTGCCTGGTGTTATGAGGATGATATCATAAGCAAGCGAAGATGGTTTAATTGACGGCCCTCAATTTTCACTCCCCATATTGTCCCAATCTGAGGCTCGCATCACGTTTTGGAGAGTGGCAGTGAATAATTTCGGCGAAATTGTATCGCCTTGTCGAGCCCCCATTCTTACGTAAATGGTGATATTATTGTGGAATGGAGATATTTTGGTCGTGAAATGTTTATGTAGCTCACGAAGCACCTTTATGCACCGAGTTGGGATGCCCTCGTTATCCAGAGCCTCTACAACCGCTTCTCTTTCCACTGAATCAAAGGCTTTCTTCGGATCGATGAAAGTGAGGCAGAGCGGTAGTTTGTACTCCCGTGAAACTCCGATGAGTGAGGGTCAATATCAGAGTAGAAAATCGATTCGACAGCACTCATCTTCCTTTTATTGTTGCTCCTCGTTTCTTCCACAGTTGAATGAAGACATAATACCGACTGAATAGTGCAAGAAAAACCTCAATATGAACCACAGCTCAGAACTGAACCAAAGAACAATCGCGGACTAAATAACCACTTTTTAAATCATTCTCGAATGCAATCAAAGTTTTCTAACGTTCCGAAAGTGATCAGTATTTTATTGCGTGCTTGTCAATCTTTCAAGCACATCAAATTGTTTTCAGCGAATCTTTTTTTAAGAAAGCCCATGGGAAAGTAGAGAAAATCTCGAGCTATCAGAAACAATCCTAATTTTCATCGAAAAATTCACATGTGATTCGTACCACGGTTTAATATTGCATTTATCACACCCTATCAGACAAAAAGTGCTTACAGAGTGCGAAAGTCAATTTTCTTTCGACTGTTACAGCGCTCTAGAAGAATTCGCTTCAAAAACCAGAAACTGAATCACCAAGATCTGCTCTATCTAATGATTATAGTCCGATCATGTAAAATTCCTGTCCAGCGAGAAATCCTGCTACGTAGAACAAAATTTTATTTGACTGCTATAGCGTTACAAACAACTTATTGGAAATAAGATATACCGTTGGAATTCACTTGATTTGAGCTACTGAACCACTACCAAAACGTTTCACAAAGGCAAAAAATACGTTCTCACCATATGCCTCAAACATGCTCGAGATAAGGTAAAGTACTTATCTCATAATTATTATTCGAGCAAACATGTCACACAGTCTGTCAATGAATGGCATCTTGTATAACCCGATACACGTGGTTCGACCTTACAGTCTCTTCAGTTGGGCAAAACCCTTCTCATAATATTAACAAAATACCAGCCGGAGCAACTGAGTGTCGAAAATTGCCAAGCTTATGATTTTTTACTTGACGGTGATTGTGTAAATCATTCGTCTCTGCTCACCTCTTTGTAGGTAGAGCGGGAACTACCGATAGGATTGGCTAAAGATGAAGGGCTTTGTCCGACTGACGCGATTTTAAGGTCGAAACACGTGTATCGGGCTGTAAAGAGTCCATTAACAGACCACATGACATGTGACTCAAATAATAATTATGAGATATATTGCAGTTTGATAATAAAACATCCTGGATAGAAGGTAAAGTACCCAATGATGTTTATTCAAGCAGCTGATGTTCCGGCACTCTCGCCTTCTTCAGAGAATGAAAAATCAGGTCGTCTACGATCTATTCAAACAAACACCTCCACTACTCTTCAGAAAAACTCACCAGACCCAGATTTCAATCGCATCAAGGACAAAATTATTTTTAAGATACTCACCGCTTTTTACATGTCTTCTACTGAATGATTTTAGTCGAGATCACCGGAAGGAGATCACACAGGCTCATAACGCGTTTTTCCCATCAAAGAGATAAGTACAGTTATAAAACGTTGTCTAAAAAGAACAAGTTTAGAGAGGTGACGGTCACTGAGATATCACTGAGAACTATGAGGGACCAACTAGTTCAGAACCGCTAATATGACCATCATTATACAATGAAACAATGCCAAATATGCCCTAACGACAGAGCCGGTGATTGCATCAGTGTAGGCACAATATGCCTAATCTCTTGTAGAGCTGGCGAAAAGCACATTGGCAAAACGGATAGGACACTCTAAATCTGCATAGAAGAACACCTATCTGGCAAACGTAATTTTAAACCAAACGCCCAGCTCGGCATGCATAGGGAACAGACGCATAGAGGAGTGAGTTCTGACCTCAAAGTCACCATCCTTGCGCAAGAACATATAACATTAGAACAAAAGATTTAAGAAGCGGTTTGTTAGGATTCATACGACCAATGAACTAGAAACCATAGAATGAACTAGAGACCAAAGAACTAGAAAAATGCCTCCTAATCAGTCGCGATATGAACTAGCACATAAGACAGTTGTTTTGATGTGTGTGGTGCATTACGAGTCCATGTGATCTCCTTCCGGTAATCTCCACTTGAAATATATAGTGGAAGACATATGAAACGCAGCGATTATGTTGAAAGTTGATTTTGTGCTTAGTGCGGTTGAAATCTAGGCTCGTGTTTTTTTTTTCAAAGGAGTAATGGAGGTGTTTGACTGATTGGATTGTGAAGAACTTGATCTCTTCAGGCTCTGAAGAGGGTGAAATGCCGTAGCGTCGGCTGTTTGAATAGGTATTAATGTAAAACGCTGTGTCGGTCTTCAGAAGAAAATAAGAACTTACTGAATCCGCTTTGTGTTTGTTTCAAACAGCTAGCTGACTACCCCGAAAGTGTGAAGCATTTATCTTTTCTTTTTTGTGTCCGCTATAAAGACTGTAAAAAAAAGAATTAAACCTAATGCTTGAATTACCATTTGTTAAGCTAACGAATGACTACTAAAGGTCTATTTAAAAAAGGTATCAGTGTTGACTGTCAAAACTACACGGTGCATGTGTGCGAGTAAAGGTGGATTCATGATGACCAATGTTCTTAGGAATTGTACATTGTAGATGATACGATTTTGAATTAAAAATGTGCAGGAAGATTGGAAGTATGTTTTTGTCTCATTAATGTATATTCCGTAATGTGAAAAGCACATTTTTGAGTTTTCATTTCTAATTATTAGTTTCTTTTTTCCATTTCCAGCCAAATTGAAGGTTCTTTCTATGAAAAATTTGTGCAGAAAAGTTACTACAGTAATGATCCGTCTTTTCGTAGCTATAAGTTTGCTTATAGTCAAACGTTACCATATAATGCCGAAGGTTGTGATATAATGTTGAAACAGCGAACTCCAAAAGCGATACTAACCTTCTTTTCGTTTTTGAATCATTGTATGAAAGTTTTTTTACAAGCCAAACCCAGTACTAAAACTTCCATTTATCAAGTTATCAAACGATTTTAGTGGCTCATAGTCTAGTATAAAAGCTTTCTCGAGTCCGAATAAGAAAATGAAAACGCGATTCATATTTACAGAAAGCAATACAATTCCACACAATTAGCCACAAAAAGTGGAGATTTTCACATCAAGTGGGCGTTCTTTTTATTGAAAGCACAATTGAGAAAGAGTCTTTAGCAATGTTCAGATAGCTCCTCGTGAAGACAAAGTTTGTTCAAAGTTAAAATCCGATAAGGAAATTATATGTTTCAAGCCGATAGGTCTAGTGCTATATAGACCCCTATTCCGTCCTGTTGGGACTCATCAGTAGCTCCCTCCCTTCCTTCGTTCCGTCAATCGAAAGCAGAGGTATGATCATTATAAAAGCCGCAAGCTCGACTGCCGGTCACCACAACGTCAGGTAATATACCATCATCCAACTAGGGGTGATTATTTTCTACTCACTGTCGATATCTTTAGAGGATTATCTAGCCTCAAGTGATCTACGAAGCCAGGGAGGGTGCTACGATGAGTCCCAATAGGACCAAATAGGCGCCTATATAGCACTAGACCTAGCGGCTCAAAACATGTCATATCCTTATCAGAAAAAATCGTTTTGAGCGGTCTGTAAAAGAGTGATCGATAGCTGAGGTATCAAAATCTTATTATGTAAAACCACGAAATCCGCTATTGAGCTGGAATAAAGAATTTCTAATTCCATACGTGATTCTTTTACCGCTACTATAGCTTAATAAAGCCTTTCCATGAACCAAACTCAGTGTTGGAATCAATATTTCGCTTATGCCATATAGCGAAGTCAAAGATGGCTGTATGCATAGTGACTTGATGATATATCTGAACTTTTGCTCTTCTCTCAGAAGGATTTGATACCAGTTTGGTGACGCGAAGAGACGAAAGACTTGCCAAGCGCATGGCGCTGAACCGACTACGAGTGCTTGTTGATGGACATGTCTTAACACATGCTACGTGCGCTCATTCTGTACGCTGTGTGTGAGAAATTCCATCTCGGATCTTTTTCAGGCTTCAACTTGCACCTCTATGGTCAGTGGTTCCTCGCAACAGAATGCTTTATAATTAGGTTCCAGCCAAGGATTCAGTTTCCTAAACACGTATCGCGCGTTGCCAAGGGAACTTATGTGATAAATTGAGTTCTAAGAGAAAATCTTCACTATGGAGTAATGAGACATCATTATAAAGGAATTTATATGCTTCATCATTGCAACAAAAGTAACGTTCATGTGATAGGAAATTTCTTGTGTTCCAATGACCAAATCACATCTTTCCAAAAAAAAAAGTTTTTCAGCTGTTACACTACATGTTTCGCATTGCATTAGGTCTTCTCACGATTTTGGCATTAGAGCAATAAACACCAAATTCAGCAACATACTTTGATCACAAGTAGTCATTCGATAGCCGAATTTGGACAAATTTGATTCTAAAATTTGTTCTTGAAACGGTCTATATAAAGCAGTGGTAGAGCAAAAAGAAATTATGTTTGTATTCGAAGTAAATAGCTCGACGCTCAAACTTTGAAGGGATTTATTTGGCAATGTGAAATTCAAAAAATTTTATATTTTATAACGATAGAACGGCCTTTTCTACAATTCCTATACAGAGAACCTAAAAATTTAGCGGAAATAGAGAAAAACTTCTCTAAGTGAGTAACGTTGTGCTCACCAGTTACAATTACAACCTTGAAAAAGGCCGTCATTCGAGAGCCGCTCACTTCCTTTACTTCTTTAGAAATTTTTTTCCCTTTTCCTGGAAAATTTTGAGATTTTGTATACGAATTGTAGAGGAGGCTTTTTTATATCGTTCTGTAGGTGCAAATTTCTTTTTTTTCACAGTGCCAAATAAACCCGCTGTGAAGTTTAAGCGATGATCAAACTTTAAAAAGTGCAAAATATGATATTCATTTGGCTCTAACAGCGCTATATATATGTTTATTTATTTATTTATCTAAATATTTATTCATTTATATAAAAGATTTATAAAAATGAATATAACTATAAAAATATATATACTAGCGCTTCGTAAACCAGACTTAGCAAAAAAAATAGTTGAGATTCAATCTATCAAATGACCACCAGTAATCTATATATTATCAGATTTGTTGCTCATTGCTCTGTGCCAAAACTTCTGAAAACACCTAACAACTATGTTCTGCAATTACTCGACAAAGTGCAAAATGCTGATTCTCTATTACTGTGCTTGATTCTTGAAAAAGATCGTCTTATTACGTTTTACTAACGGTAAAAATGTCACGTTATATTCTTCCTGTGGTTGATCATTTGCAAGTTCCACTGCTACTTATCAAGAAGGCACTGAAAGAAAAATCATCGAACCATTCACTTTGATGTAATTTACTGTGTTACTCTGACTAATGAACACTCATGTTGTTTGCCAGTTTATTACAGCATAGTCATTACTACAACAAATATCGGTCAGATAGAAATGTTTGTCTCGACACATCACAGTCGAATTTCAGTTTCACCTTACTGTGGCAACTGCCGCGAAGAAGTGCGATCCAAACGAACCCGATGTCAACATTCGTACCGCTCTGTTCACTACATTTTGCCACATCTGTTTCGACCAATTAGCCATGATGATGTTTCGTGGTCTGCACAGATATATTTCTCTACAAAAACTTGTTGAATACAAAAATTAAGCGATTCAGACCGAAAGAGTTACTGAAATTGACAAGTGCTGTGGGGGAATGGCGAATATAGTCATCATAGGTGGCTCACACATATCCATCCCATTTATTCTGCAAACTCCTGTCACCGTATTGCCACCAGCAATGATGCAGTTCTCTATCAACTTTCGTCAACTGTAAAAAACTATGATTTCTTGAAAAACGCCTCGTTCCACAATGAGATATTGAATAAAGCCAAAAAGAATTTTGAACACTGATTATCTTTTCTTTTCAAAATAATGCACACCATTAGATGAGACATCGAATATCATGTCAGTTTTAGAAAAACTCATTAAAAACTCGTTAGATTAGAATCTATCTTTGAGATCCCAAAAGCAGTTCCACCATGACGGTCGTTTGCAGATTACAGGAAAATTTTTTTTGATTTTACCAAAACTGTTTGTTTTTCGAAAAACAATCAACATAGTTCTAATTTTGTGATTCCTGTTGAATTTCTAATGGTTGCAAGAGGACGGCGGTGTCCGAGTGGTTAGTATGATCTGGCGCTGGTTGATCTCCCAGCACTTTTCGGTAATCGATTAATAAACGCCTCAAAAAGCGCCCTAGCCTAACTACCCTTGAAACTGCTATGAAATCTGCTCGACCAGCTTTGCTATGTTCATGAAGCAGATGAAATCCTCAAGCAATCGTTTGTTGACAAACGGACTGAATGTTAATAGTACTGGGTAGAAAAAAATTGCGGGGCAGGTCAAGTAGAATAAAGCATTGACTTTTTGCTTGGATCTCAAATGATATTCAATGTAGAAAACCCACTTTTTTCACCCAGTTTGAGAAAGACTTTCTGCCATGGCAGTGGTTAGTAGATGACGTTAACAGTCAGTTGACGCAAAATGGCCGAGATTACCTCTTCAGATAGGAGTGCACTACGTCCTTGGCTTTCAAGAACAACAATGACCTCAAAACAAGGTCTGTCACTTGTTGATAGAGTTTGCTTGATACTGCTTCTGTCCAACTTATTAGAAGAGATGCTGGCTATGGAAGAAGTGAGTGGTTAAAGTATTGCTGTAAATTAACGGCTCGTGTGCTTTGCTTCCTCAATATTTTCTACAAATAATAGTTTTTTTTAGAGTAACTAACTCACCGTTTCCATTACAAGCTGTTCTACAAATGTCTGAGCTTGTCGCCTGCTAGTTGAAATGCCAGCAACATGGGCAAAAACTTCGGGCTTTTCAGTGTAAACCATGGCGACAGGTATAGTTGTGAAGCCAGTGACATTAAAAGTCCGAGTGCTCCCTGCAGCAAAACTTCGTAGTTCTCGTAGGGATCAGTTCAAACCTAGACTACGATTTGAATAGTTTTTGGGGCTTGCTTCTATTTTCATCCAAGACTCAAGGCACTATTATCGATGGTCTCGGAGTGAAATAGCTCTCAAACACCAAACATGTTTTAGATGAGTACATTCTCATCAAGGTTTTTAGCCTTGCTTGTAGGACTTAAAATAGGTCTAATGCATACAATCTTCTGTTCACCATACCTTGACCTGTAGGCGTCACTCCACATCTCAACACCACCGTGATTGCAGGTAGAGAAGTCATTATGACAAGATCTATAGAAAGTCTGGCCGAGTTCTTAAGAATTCCATTCAGTCTCCTAAATGTCTGAGGAAACAGTCTAAGCTTCATTCGGTATTCATTTATTCGACGACCTCTTGCGGTGGTATGATTTTACAATAAACCCAATAATGTATAGTGGTGTGCAAAAACACTTGCGTCAGTCAGGATTCGAACTCAGATGTCACTCTAGTGGGTTTAATACCGATAGCGGCTGTGCCGCCAGACAGCTGAAGGTTAGCTGTTGACAGATAACGCGTTGTAGCCTAGAAGAGCGGTGTGCAAAACGAGCGTCGGTAGTGCAACTGCTCAGCACGCGCTCTCGGAAAGAGTGCGATCTGAGTGTGAATCCCGGTTGACGCAAATGTTTTGCACACCACTCTGCATTATTAAGTCTAAACAAAAATGAAAGCAGACACAACAAAATTTCATTGTATATATTATATAGTGAAGTGTCATTCGTTTGCGTAGCGGTTACAACTTACTCGCTAATCAAACGGAATTCTGCGAATATTTCGGAAAAGTCATCTGAGAGGTGTGAATTGTTAATTTCCTGTGACAGGCGAGCAATACGACATATTCCGTATTTTGATTTACCAAAGCATAGCTTTGATGCGGATATTTTTTTAACTCACATTGACAAGCTACATTAATTCGATTTCGCATTTGTCACTAGTAATGTAGACTGTTCTAGTTCTAAATGCTACGCACATACAGGATATCCTTGAAGACTTCCAAACATGCACTACATGAATGGCAGTGCTCTGATAAACATTTATTTTACCTTGGTAGTCCTACTTCAGTAGTAAGTGACGAAATGTACAAGTTTCTCTGATCTTAAAAACATTATGGACAATTCTTACAAATGGAAAGTGACAAATTCTATTTTGTTTTAGAAGAATAAGTCGAAAATCGTCGTCCGTGATGTTTAGACGGTGGTTTTAGCTAAATAGACAGTTCCGTGTTGTAACAGTTCCGCGTTTAGTATTTCCGTGTTTAGACGTTCTGTGTCGTTCTAAGTGATTGCTAGGCAAAATCTGTTATGCTAGAGTATCTTTCTTACGCTTTCAAGAAAGCACTGTGCTAAGTCAGCAATAATCTTAGTGCTAGTTTGTGCGGATTTCGTCCTGCTGATAGTAGAATGAATCGAACGGAAATATTTGAGAATTTGATTTTTCTCTGCTGCGTGCGCGAGTAAAAAGATGGGTTCTTTTGATTGTAGGATTCCTTGAGCATCATAATCTTTCTAGGCTTTTTGTGACGACAACAGAGCATATTATGTAGAAATTCTCATGTATGTTCGATATTTTGAGGATTCCGGTCGCTAAGTGCTCTTGCTAATTGGTCGTCTTTGAACGCACGCGTCCGGCGCACATAATTTTTAACGACATGGTCTACAGAATAAGGTTTCTAATTTTAGGCCGTTAGCGAAAGTCAAAGAACTGACCTTTTCTCCCAAAGTCGAAATGAGGACTACTCCTAACATCAACCATATGACTGCATCTTCAGTATCCTCAAATGGTCTTTCATCCTACTTACATGGTGACCAGGTCTAGTAATATTGGTTTATCAGTAGATGTCAAGGCAGAGACAATCGCAGAGTCGGAAAAGTGAGCAGAAAGTCGCGTGCTCTACATTATCTTCACTGCATGCGCAGTGGTCTCAGACACTTCCCAAACAGTCAGCTTTCCTTCGCTTAACAAATCAGCTGAATCAATCATCATATTGACCTTTCGGCCTAGATGAACTTAACTGAAGCTCCCGGAAATGAATTTCGTTAAGCGTGAATAAGTAATTGAAACTAACTCATTCGTCATAAAAGCCGTTTCATGAAATTCAGTTATAATACTTTCTGATGTTTCTGAAGGTGTTGTCGTAAGGTTAACATTACTATCGCCTGACTGATGCTCAGTACTATGAGGACGGTGTCCTAAGCAAAGAGAAAATTGTAAAAATCATAGCAATTGATTTTCCACCTAATGTTGGCCCATTCCAATGTTTGAATGACGTAATTGAAAAGAGCTGTTAACAATTTTGGTATGATGATATCGCCAAGTAGAATTTTTCTTCTCTTCGCGTAGATGGTGATGTTGTTATGAAATTGATATTTTAGTTGGCGACTTTTATATAATTTGTAAACTTAACTTTCATTATATTCGATCCGTCTCACTGTTTTCCTTTTTTCACTGTGCATAACTCAGCATTCCAGCGTTTGATTCTTTTTCGTTATCTCCTTGAATGTTATGAAATACTGATTAAGGTCTTCTCCTTGAAATCTCAAAAATTGGCTGGCATTGTGTTCGAGCGCATCTGGCGCAGTGGTCAGAGGTGCTCTGCGTCGCACATAAGGTCGTTGGCTTGATCTTGCGCTCATGGCTTACCAAACCATTCATCCATCCGGGGCCGCTAAATTGGTACCAGACTGCTCTCAGATTTGTTTGGGAGGATAAGCAGCACTGCTCGATGCAACGCGAGGCCACCTTGAGTCATCGTAAAGGCCAGATATGCATTCAATAATCTCGAACGCAGTAAAAATTGAAGACGAGTGCATGGCGCATCCCTCAGGTATTATACAACGCGGCGAGCTTTGATATGCTTTTTATATCGTTAGAGGAGGATCAGCCCCGCACCGCGGCGATTATCACAACACTCAGCCCCGGCCCTCTCTCCTCTATATAGTTTATTAAGATTGGCTAAATTAGCCAAAATCCTGCAAACAAGTGACTGGGAAGTACGTTTAGAGACGGTTAGGAGTCTGCTGTGTTGAATATGCTTTTCAAGATCCTTCCGAGAGAGACCGGCGCTACTCCCGAGTGTGGCTTTTCATGTTGCGAACTTGAACGCCGCCGTGTTGCAGGCGTTTCTGTAGTTACAAAAAGAAGGACCAATGTTTTAACGGTACTTCCTTCAGTCAGGAGCAGTACGTAAAGATATCTAACTCTTTGCTGACGATTAATTCTGTTCCAAATACTCTAATTTTCAAAGGTCTCTTGCACTGTACGAAGCTTCTTCACTAATATTTCTGACATGATTCGAAAGCTTGAATCGCAGCAACTCCAAGACTAAGCTTGATTTGTGAAAGCGCCTTTTCAGGTACACTAGCAGTCAGAATAAAATCGTGTTTCACTCGAAAAAAATTGAAAAAAATTGGAGTGCTTCGTGCACAGCTAAGTTCTGCTGGTAGTTTCTCATTAGATCATCATAATACTTGTTCGATAGTGCAATATTTGGCGGTTACAAAATTATGCTCTATTTTTGAGAAGGTTTCAACAATGGGCTGTACGAACAAGAATAAAAGTACCTCACAAATAATGAAAGTCGCACGGCACGTGCGAAACCGATCAACAAACGTTCAGAAAGGATTAGATCTCGGTGCCGATCTAGTCTGCCCAAATACATTGGACTAAGATGGGAATCTTTACATATAGCGCACATTTAACTGCATTTCATTCCGCCATAGAACACTGTTCATTTAGGCAAAATGGGTGAAGTAATGCCATTAATTTGCTCCGTCTATGACACCGCAGAAGTACTGTTTTCCAGTAGTTGCGGTAGCAGAAGAATTGGCAGTGTTTACGTTCTTATTATTTCAAGTTTTGTCTACCAACATCAAGCATTCAATGCAATTCCATAGTAAAAGTTGGTTTTCACACCACTAGAAAAACTTGAAGCTGGCATGTTACAGCTAAGAATTTGGGAGGCGTTCAATGTTTTCAAAAAAAAAACGGTTATCTAAAAAGACCTTGAAACCGCGCAGATTATTACTTCATTCGAAATGAGAGTGGTTCCATTGCTAACTTCTCCGCTATTTCTGTTCATTAAAGCATTGAATATTTACTCGAGTAAGGTGAGTTAAGAGGAACGAAAACACTATTCAAGGCATATTTAACGAAGAAATCTACATCTCAAGTGATGATAGAAAGTAATCTACTTTCTTTTCAGTGAACATCAGTTGAAACGCTCAAGAAGATGAAAAGATGTAGAACTTTTGAACAGTACGCACAATATGTCTGATAATTATTTTTGAGCTATAAATTTGGTCTGTTATGGGCACTTATCAATACATGTGTTCCGGTTTTCCAGCCTCGTCAGCTGCACTGTGCCCTACGTCCCAGTCAGTTCGGCGGGAAGATATCGCCTGCTAAAAGAAATCAGTGCCGCACCTTTTACACGCACCATCAAGTGAAAAGACCGTGAAATGGGCAGTGTTGTTCATTGATTACTCTTGGCTGGTAATCGTGAAATATCATACCATTCGCAAAGGTAAGTAACCGCGCAGCTGACGAGGCTGGAACGCGGAAGAACGTGTATTGCACTCTGACTTCCATATCAGAGCACATGCAGGGCTCAAAACAATTATCGAGCATACTGAAATTTGAGCGTGGTCTCGAGAGATACTCGAAACGAATAGTATACAGAACACTTCTTCAGGATCCATTCTCGGCAAGAGTTGATCTAGACATCTTCCGACGCTGGTGATGCTATTACGGGTTTTGATTCATTTTCAAGAAAAACGTTCCTATGAGTTTCACAATAGATTTTTAGTATGGTTAACCTATTGCGACTGTTGATAGCGGGCAACATCGTGCTGACCGCTCGCTCGACAGTCGGCGCGATCGACCTTGGAGATGGAACGTGTTG
This sequence comes from Parelaphostrongylus tenuis, assembly GCA_019055375.1. Classification (NCBI taxonomy): domain Eukaryota; kingdom Metazoa; phylum Nematoda; class Chromadorea; order Rhabditida; family Metastrongylidae; genus Parelaphostrongylus; species Parelaphostrongylus tenuis. Next base: position 319,698 of record JAHQIW010003486.1, read on the forward strand.
TCTTCACATTGTTATAAGGAGCAAGCTCGACTGCCGCTCACCAAAAGTCAGGTAATGCCATCATCGACTTCGGGTGCGCTGTTTCATCTCCACCGTGACATTTTTGAGTACTAAAGAATGTTCTTTAAATCTCGGTACGAGAAGTTTGGATGTTGTTGGAGAGAGTTGTAATAGCGCGTTTAACTAAAAGGAATGTCCATATCGTAAGATTTCTACTTTCTAGAAAGCGCACAGCTGAGACGATTACGCCTATTTTTTTCGCTTTCCCTCAACGAATCTGCAAACGTGCATTTTAAAAAACTCGGTTGTAGCATTTTTTTTCATCCATATTTTCCAGATATTTCACTGATGTCTTCGAAATTCTGCCAGCCAGGACTCTTATGTAGTTATGGGGAGTTGCAATCGGCTACAGTTGGTTTCATAGAGGTAATTTCGAGAGATTAAGACTGGACGAAGTACAATAGATCGTCTTGGGGCTACTCAACCAAAAACGAATTTGTAGATCACCTGAACTGTTGCACATGCCAAATGGTACATGATAGATGATTTTCGCAGTGCAACATAAGAATAACAAGAGGCATAGCAAAATTTTTTTTACTTGGCCGCTTTCAGCGGTAGTGTGATGTTATAGATATACCCAATGATGTTCAGTGATGAGTAGAAATTTGTGTCAGTTGGACGTCGAACCCACATTTCACCTTATCTGGAGGTGACGCCCGTTTTGCCACCATTCTGTCTGTGCTACGACATCTATCTGTCAGAAATCAACCGCCAACGGTTTTGGCCGCTAGTCGATATCGGCATTGAACCCAGTCACGCTGATAATCATTGGGTATTGAATACTTCTAGCCACAGAAGGATAGAACAAAGTATGTTTGTAATTTACAAAGGTCCAAACTCCTGAGATGCAGTGATAATGAAAATTTTGAAGAGTTCTATCGATGTAGTGGCATCGCATGCAGTGTGTAAAAATATTTTTGGCAAACTATCCATTGACCTGTAACTTACCATCACAATGATGACTTTGAGGTACATGTAAAGAAACACGAAATCAAAATTGAGAGATCTATGTCGTAGTATTTGAATTCGGATGTACGAACTGATATTACACTTCATTATTTGAAGATGTTATCTTGATTACTCATTATTTGACGGCTATTCGTAGCAAAGAATAGAGGTGATTTGCTCTTGATACAGGAAATGATAAACATGAGTGAATATTAACTAATGAAACAAGAAAGCACAAAATTGTCCATGGGAGCTCGAAATATGATAATCTCGTAAGCATTGGGTTCGCCTTCCAAAAATTTGGTGCTTAGAGAAAGCGTTGGCAGCATTTCCAGCTTGCAGCGATGAAACTACATTCATATAAGAGTATAAGTATATCATTCACGCTCAACGGAACGGCAAGCTCCGAACGCTCCATCTAATTAGGTTGTGAAATCAACATGATGAACGACCTAGATCCAGTGTTGAGCAGGAGGAAACGAGCGGCTTGGAGAACGTTTAAGAGCTTCGAAGATGTAGTGAAGAGGACAAAGAATGTCCGACTCCGTGCACACCTTTTCGACTTGACGATTATTCCTCCCCTAACCTGTGCAGAAGAAACGTAGTCGCTACATAAGCAGGATGAAAGATCACTTGGCGTTATTGAACGTGCAGTCGAAAGATCGTTGCTAGGAGTATCCCGTATCTCGTTAATGTAGTTTTGGTGAAGTTTACAATGTACCGAAATGGGGCAAAAAATCTCACGTCGTAAGAAAAGCAGCTAACGTGGCACTGATAAGAGGCTTCACTCACCTTTTCCAAGTTCCAAGTTTTTCCTTATAATAGTTTTTGCAGCTTCTCCGATTTCTCCCAACTTCTCCGCTATGTGCTTATAAATCAGAATTTTTATTGCACATTTTGTATAAAGAAGTTTATTCCTTTTGCTTAACGATTCCAAAACTATCGTGACCTACCTCATTTCTTTGAATATTTCAAAAGGATCAAGTGAAAAAATTTGAACAGCTGTTTCTATGAATCATTCAAATCAATTCACATACTAGTTTTTTGGAGTAATCCGAAAATGAACAAAGTGTCGGATTAAAATTGGCGAACATTCACAAAATAAATTCACGAGCAGCTATTCGATCTCACGGCGATTCTGTAGACAGTTGCAATACTCAATATGGGAGGTGAGAATCACTTGAAAAACAAGCAAGTAATTTTTTACGTTGATATTCACCATCACACTAGGTAAAATATTCAGCTCAATGTAAATATAGTATTTTCTTTTCCAAAACTCCTTCACCATTCTCAATTACAAATCATAATTGGTAGACATTTGTTTTGTTATTTGTGAGGTAGTAAATATCCGATTGCAAAGCTGGACTAATGTGTAATACCATTTGAGTAGATTGACCTGACACATGTGAAGCTATTCTGTTCCGGAACACTAAAGATAGACCAGGCCTCAATACATCTGAGGATTTTTTCGCAACGACGCATGAAGGCAGATACTGTGGTTTGTCTTGTAAAACGATACAGTGCAGTACATTGGATAGTCGCATTTTTGGTTTAAACTCAGTGAATAATCGAGGTAGTGCTCACTAGTGCCAGTGACCGTTTATTACTGCTCCGACATTTAGACAGTTGAAGAGCTCATTTGTCACCAGCATAACTCTTCAGAGCGACGGCTCGGATGTGTTACTCTGGAAAACCTTCACTCTGGGTTCAGCAGATGAGAGGATGTAATGGATGCTTTCAGGTCTTCATAAGGGTGACATTACACAAATTGTCGATGAAAGGAAAGGTCATCTTAAGGCTAGTATGATTGTGAGAAGTATCTGACACGGAACTCTAAATTTCTGTTTTGTATGCTGAAACTGACAAACCGCAAACACTGCCGTCACCGCCGTAGAATAAATAAATTTATTATGATTTTTTTCACGGTTGCTGATTGAAGCTGAAAATGCAGTTCCGCGTTATAGCAGTTCCTCGTTTCAACAGAATTGCTGAACAACGTACAATTTCCCTGAAGCATTCTATTTCTACTTTGATCACAATACTGTACTAAGTTGGCGGATTCAGTGAATGCTTTTTGAAACTTTAATGTACTTATGAAGTTATGTGGACCTTGAAAAGTCTTTGCTGTCTATAGTCCCCAGCTCGAGAAAAAAAAACTGTCGTGTAGCTGGTTCTTGAGCTGTAACCCTCTCAATGTTCATTTCTTTCATTAAAACTTGTACAAGGTTGATACTTCTGTTTCTTCAAAATTTGATGGCTAACGTTTCGGCGGCAACGCCTTCATCGGAGTCTAGACGCACATACCATACCATACCTGATTGCTCGCTTGATATTTCGTATACATGAAGGATCCACTAGAAAAGAATTCAACAGCTAATTTTCAGGCATTCTGCTTTCTTTTTCAGAAGCGTTCTTCAAACAACAATAACACGATATTGAAGTGGATTCAACTTTCATTTTATTTCCAGACGAAGTTTTTCGCATACTGAATAAGTGCTGATGTAAAATAAAATTCAATTCGAAGTTAACTCACAAACAAAAACATTATATGCTCCAATTTTGGAAGCTAGTAAACGTCAAGAGAATTCGGTGGTTATCTTTTAGTGGCAAACGGTGAAAATTCGTACTTATTCCTTGTCAGTCGTATATTGAAATAACGAAGAAACATCTCCAGGATGTAACTCTTTATCGGCCATTCTCTGAGAGGAAATACATAGCACAATGGCGAAAACTGAATAGATATTGGGTCAAAACGGCAAGAGCAGCTGGTGCACAGCAATCTATAAACCGTCAGCTTATGAATGATTTACCAACTTGTTTCATCCTATACACAGTCATAAACCACATAAACTCACCTCTAATGATGACCTAACGTCTATCGATCCCTGAGCATCTAAAGTTAGACTGATCAATAGCTGTGTAGGCGGACCGACAGACAAGATAACGAGGTTGTCGAGCCTCATTTTGTCGCAGTTATTGAAATTCACACCAGCCCATGTGCCTAACAGCAAAATCTTCTTGGAACACCTCAGTCGTGCACGGCCAAATCACACGTGTGTAATGAAGTCGTTCGATGTTAGAGCTCATTAGACGAATGTGTCGAATGACTCCATACTACAAGCAATTCATAAAGTGCTGGTAGATAATGAACTGAGAATAAATATATATGCCATGTCAGTTCAATAACTCATGACTCTTTTGAGCGAGTGCCTGAGTTGTTCAATCTCAAAGTGATCGGGAAGATATTTTGCACAAATTAGAGGACTGGCAATGGGGCAACGATTGGCACCAAGCCTTGCCATTGCTTTTATGCCAAAAAAGTGGAAGCTATAGTTCTTAGTCGCGGTCCACACTCTACTGTCGATACATAGATGAATGCCTTATCACCTGCTCGAAACAGGAGGAGATGGACATATGTTAAGATCTTTTCAATAGGCAATCGTAGCACATCACGTTTAGACGGGAGAAGCATAGGGAGAACTGGCTTCCATTTTTGAGCGTTCAATATTCATCTTTCCAAAAGTGGCGACATAACAGAATGGTATCGCAAAACAAGTAAGAAAACATATTAGTGCAATACTTTTGATCTCATCCCTCAAACACGAAAAGGGCACTTCCAAACATGTACCGAACGGCTGCAAGTGTTTGTACGGATAGAAAGGACAGAGAGGAGTCTTTACGAGTGGCGCGGCAGATAGTCATTTCGAATGGCCACGAAAACTCCGTAATAATCATAGAAATTTCGCCTAATAACTTACATTGCCAATTGGTTTGGAAGTGCTGGTACGACTGTCTATGTAAGACTGACAAGTATCTAGTATGTCTAATGGTAGAGACGGAGACTGCATGAATTCGAGTACAATACATCAGATCGCTTGCACGACACAGTGAAGAACACACGGACGAGACGGGAAGACCGCTTAAGATCCCCATCAAAGAACCTATACAGGAAAGCCAACAGTTAGAAAAGTAAGCCTTTAGGGTCGAATAGAGTAGATAACGTGTCACACCTCTAAGTGGAAGTAAGAATCCTGGGGCAAGAGTCGAAAACATCAACGCGAAAACTCTCCAAGCCTTTTGGATTAATCGCTAAAATCCAAGAATGATTAGGAGAGGAGAATGTCTAAACATGGCAAGTGATATGGCACCTTATCCTAGATTTATCTCTAGTCTGAGTATGGTTCGTTTCTCAAGGTGAGTCATACAAGGCCAATGACCACTTCCATATAAGCTTAGATAAGGTGGGGCTTCTCGAAGTGACTAGCCTGTTGAATTCTTTTCTATTGGATTCTTGATGAATGCGAGATATTGACAGAGTACTGAGGTACGGTGTGACATATATGTCGAGGTTCTGACGAAGGCGTTGTCTCCGAAACGTTAGCCATTAAATTATGATGGAAGAAGGCCAGTTCGTAAGAACTTTTACATTTCTTCACTCATGCCCACGTTTAGAGAGAGTCGGGCTTTTGAGCTATCACCTCTCAATATTGTTGTTTGTAGCTCGGACTCTAGAAGAAGAATTCAGTTACTTCCAATGGGGATTTTATGGCATGCTACTGAAGTCATGCTGTAAGGAAAAAAGTGATAAATTCAGATGTCAACCTTCGTACTGGTCTTGATTTTGCGCAACTTGCACTAACTATCATCCTTGTAAGGTCTATTGCAATTGCATATCAAATTTCAGTTCTATTCTTTTCTAACATTAGTTAGAATTTTGTCGTCAATTCCGTTTCGAACCCGAGGAAAGTTTGAACCTGTATAACCTGCGGACAGTGGTATCTTCTAATGTTCGTCGACACCGGGAAGCAACTTTTCATACCAAGGTGAGCTTACCAAAGACATACGGCACAAAATCAATCAATGAGAGACTTTAATAAAAAAAAGTGTTAGAGCTTTCATTTCCAATTATGGTATTCCTGCTCTACCTATATCGATCCATGAATTATAGAAGGGTTTAGCTTTGAGTTCATTCAACGAACTGGGAGAGTATCTGTCTTTGGGCCACCCGCCTGTCTCATAACAGTGTTATGATGCGACCACAGTACGGGGTAATATGCAAGCTCGACTTCTTGTTCGATGTTAGAAGTTTAGCATATCATCACTCAGTATTCTCGGATATATGGTCATAACATCATAGCACTGCTATAACAGTGGGTGTCTTGGAATATTAGTGAAATATCTATGTATATATGTATATATCATATTTATATATCATATATATATATACATAATTAAGACATATATCACTTGTATCACATGTCGTCCCGTTGATTGTCAAGTGACTTAAGTGGGCACCAGCAACACTTCCATTTTACCTTATCGCGTGCAAGATTAGCTCAGTGGGTCTCCTCACTCTAGGGATTCGCTGAGCATCATATCTTCTTTCTATGCCTTTCGTGAAGAAATCGAACCATCGGGTCGGTGATTCACCTGTAGTGCGCTTGATATCCCGAGGAATCTAGTCGGTAACGGCTCTCGTCCATCGATTATCATTGAAGCGCATCACGTGCCCAGCCCACCTTATTTTCGATATCCTGGCGTGTAGAACGGCGTCTTTGATCATCGATCGCTGACGTAGGTTGGAACTTCGAATCCTTTCTCTTATTTGCGAGATACAGGATACTCCTAGCATCGACCTTTCGACTGCGCGTTATATAAAGCCAAGTGATCTTTCATCTTGCTTGTGTAGCGACCAGGATTCTGCTGCATACGCTAGAGCAGGGATAATTCTCGAATCGGAAAGGCGGGCACGGAGTCGGATGTTCTTTGTTTCCTTCACTACAGCCCCGGTTCTCATAAACGTTTTCCGAGCCGCTCGTTTTCCTCCTGTTCAACTCTGAAGCTAGGTCTTTCATCATGTTTATTTCACCACCTAGATAGACGTAACTGGAGAATTCGAATATGTTCGTTCAGTTGAGCGTTAATGGGGCATCCAAACTCATCCGTTTCTCATGAACACCGCTTTCGTTATATTTAATTGGAGGCCAATCTTTCCACAGGCGTGACGAATCGGTCAACATTCGTTCCGCTTGGCTGCTGTTTGGTGTTATGAGAACGACATCGTCAGCAAAGCGAAGATGCTTCGATTGTCGATCGTCAATCTTCTCTCCCAGACGTCCTATTCTAATGTTCACATGACGTTTTGGAGGGTGGCAGTGAATAATTTTGGCGCAATTGTATCGCCTTGTCGAACCCCTCTTCCTACGTCGATGGTGATATTGTTGCAAAATGAAGACATTTTGGCCATTAAATCTTTCTATTGCTTACGAAGGATAAATATGCACCAAGCAGGGACGCTCTGGTTATCTAGCGTCTCTATAACGGCTTCTTTTTCCACTGAATCAAAGGCTTTCTTCAAATCGATGAAATTGAGACGGAGCGGTAGTTTGTACTCTCGTGAAAATTTAAGGAGTCTTGTGATTATACCTTTATTTCGGGTGCTTTGTTAAGACCAAGCTCTAATTTCAATAGATCCTTTCATTATTATTTGAGCCAACTTGTCATCTTGTCTGGTAAGCGTTTTTATACAGCCCGATACACGTGTTCCGTCTTTACAGACTCGTCAAATAATAATGAAAGGAATCTATTGAGATTTGAACGTGGTCTTAACAAAGCACTCGAAATAAAGGTATAGTATGATAAAAATACCACTCTAAGAGCAATCGAGTGCGCAACACTCTGTGTTAGGTGAAAATTTCACTTGATATAGAGTGTAAAACGTTCGTCTTCGATGACTTTCTGTAGGGAGAGTAGGGCTCCCTAGAGAAGTGACTATGAAAAGATCGAAAGACGACGCGTTCTGCCCGATTGACGAGTCTGTAAAGACGAAACATGTGTATCGGGCTCTACAAGAGCCCTTACCAGACCACATGACAAGTTGGCTCAAATAATAATGAAAAGTCTTGTGATTGTGTATATATTTTTGAGGTACTGAATCCTTTTCGGAGCCCTGCTTGTTCGCATGGCTGTTCTTCTTCCAGTGTTCTGTCAGTCCTATTTAGGATGACTCGAGTCAAGAGTTCGTAGACAACAGGAAGCAAATTGGGAGATAATCGCCTATATCGTGTAAATCTCCATTTTTGTACAACAACACAATCTTGCTGGTTTTCCATGGATTGAGAACCTCGCATTCTGACATGTAGCGAGTGTGAAGCCGGGGCAGGGTGCCGATGACTTCAGGTGTTCTGGTCTAATTCTGTCTGGACCAAGTGTTGTTCTATATTCACCGATGATATAGCATGCCGGATTTCAGAACGGAGGACTGGATCCTTTTTCAATTTATATGACGGTAAGAGGACATGGCTATAGAAGAGATTCGAGTAGTAATGGTGGATGATCTTTTCCATAGAATTTCTAGGAGCTGTAAGTGTCCCGTCAGCGCGTCGGAGTACAATCATCTTAGTCTTGTGATTGACGACATATATATGTGGTTGCGGTGGATAGTTCATCACGTTTCTCATGCCCAAATTCTCATAATCAGCGAAATACGAGTCATATTAATCAAAGATAGTCATACATCTCACAAAACGCTGACACAATTTTTTGGAGCAATTCCTGGTTGAACAGATTTTTCATCAACTTTCAACAGTCTTTGCAAATGTAGTGGCAAACATATTAGAAAAAGGTCTCTGAGTTTAAATCACTTCACATAATTTAGCATCATTCACAAAATATGAAATATTTTGGGTTCTTACCGGTTATCCGTGTTCAAGAGGAGAAACGACTTCTTTCTCTGAACAAAATTTTTTAGACGACTGTTAGTCATTATTCGAGAGCTCAGATCCTTTGCTATTGCACTGAGTAGTCCTCTATTGAAAAGGCCCTTTTATTGTGCTATAACATATAAAACTAAATTATGTTTCACAATCGCTGTGCACTTGATTTTTCGACACGCGTATAAATCGCTGGAAAGACGAAAAGTATATGAAGTTGTAGAGGAATTCTATGAGGCGTGGATAAAGTCAGCAATTGTATCACTGATACCTTACTTTGTAGAAACTCAATGTTACGAGATATGCTAGCTGCATTGAAAAAAGTTATGCATTGTAAACAAGTTATTGTAACTTGATGTGGAAGTGAGGAGAAACATAAATACATTTTGCTTTGGTTAGCAAACGAGTGGAAGGCAAAGCTTAGCGTGGCTGTGATGACATCGGTTTGGGAAGCGAAAGATGTTTCACATCTGGCACATTGATTCCATGTGGAGAAGTGAGGTCGGTACGCTAAATAGAAATGGGCTGATAAGCGTAAAAGATAGTGCAAATTTTCCGAGTTGATAGCCAAATCTCATCATCATCAAGATATTATTATTATAACCGTCAAATATGTTATTAATCCATCTTGTGCAAGTGAATGATATTTTTCTCGGATGTACGTGCGACCCAAGAAGTGACACTATGGGTAGATAACAATGCAAAAATCGCAAAGAAAATGAGAAAAAAGGTGATCACCTTACTCTTCTTTTTATAATCTCAGCCTTTTGGCTCACACATGGACTTGGACGACAAACGGCCGCTTATTGAATGGCGACATCCATCATTAGTCATTGTGGTTGTCGTCACATATTCCTCACTCCATAGTGACGTAAGAACGATGTGAAAGATACTGATTGCTCTTACAAGAGTTAGTGTAACATACTGTGTGAAAGCAAAGCTTGAAATGTTTTCTGCTTCAGGTCGCAAGTGGGTAGAAAAATTTATCCGATACAGATGCGGTGAGAACGGAATGGGAATTACACGATGCTTAATATCTAAAACATTCATTCAAGTTGGAGAACTGAAGTCATTACGATCTGTACACATAAAATGATAAAGCTGGCAAAGAATTAGTAACCTACAATATTATTCAAATTAGAGCTTCCTTTTACATTTTTGGCTATCATTACCAGATATGGTATGATTTTCCTCGGTTTAGGTGAATGGTATCGATATAGAATGTAAGGAGAATTCAAACGATAACGCTACGATATTGTTTTGCAATGGACCGAGATGCCGAGATAACGAAGGGAATGAGAGGAAACAAGGTAGCCACTCTACTCTTGAGCTATAGTCCCAGTGCTTTGGTAAGCGGAAGAACTTTGACGACTAGCTGCAACTATGAGTCAAGGACATTCATTCGAAGTCATACTGCTCTCCGTTCCTAACATTTCAAACTGCACATAGCCTGAAAGTGTGCAAAAGACAAATCTGTTGAAGAAATTGTGTACAAATTCTTACTAAGTTGTCGATCGTTTTCTCCGTCAACAATATATATTTCATCGGCGTAAAAATGTGAGAGATTTATAAAATGATTGAAGATTAGCAAACGCCATCTCTGTTTTAGAGTGATCTACAAAATATGTATTTTTATCAGCTAAAAGTAAGTATTTTTTACAAACATGGGGAGTCTCTCAACTAATCCCATTATGATATCGCTGCTGATCACAGTCTCGCAGTGCTGGGATGTGAAGCAATGCCTGCTGGTCAAGGTAGTGAATAAAGATTGTTTTATAGTAGAGATATTTCCAATCTTTCACATAGTTCGCAAATCTGATGAGAATTAATATATCCAGAGCGTTGTCACTACTCAATAGACATATAGTTAGAGCCCTCTATGATGATGTTGAGTTTCGAATGAAAAAGGGGATTTTCTCATCATAAATTTTTTTATTTAGTGATCCATTTCTGATTATTCACTAAGCGAGCTACGAGTTTTAATTACAGCGAGTAATCTGACCTTCACCGTCACAGGCTTAACAACTTTGCCTGTTGCCATGATTTATACTAGTGCAATGAATGGTGCTCGGGTGTTTGGTATTAAAACCAACGAGACGTGCGCCAGAGGATTTGTGCAGCGTCTTGTGATGCAAACACTAAGTTTACAAATCTCAGATTCCAAGTTATCGCCGCATTCAAGAAAGGCGTAGGAAGAAAGCTGCAGTTTTTGACATCACTTCAGGCTTACAGTTTCATGCTTAAGGACCTTCACGTAACTTGTTCAAGAACGTTTTCGGAACAACTTCACCACAAACGAAGAAATTTGTTCATCAGTCGTTTGATGTTCTCGAACGCCGAGCTCGCAGCGCTCTTCTACCCATGCTGTAATCTCAACAATTTTGAGGCAACTTACTGTTTCATTATTATTTGAGCCAACTTGTCATGTGGTCTGGCAAGGCTACAGCCGTGTATCGGGCTGTACAAGAGCCCTTACCAGACCGCATGACAAATTGGCTCAAATAAAAATGAAAGTATCTATTGACGTGTATCGGGCTGCACAAGAGCTCATACCAGACCACATGACAAGTTAGCTCAAATAAAATGAAAGGATCTGTTGAATTTTGAGCGTGGTCTTAATAAAGCACTCGAAATGAAGGTACAACTAACTGTTGAAATCAACTTCACACCGATGAAGTGCCCTATGATTACTAGCCCAGAAGTGATGCGTGAGTTTTTATTATTAAGTAGCCATATAATAGGTTGGGGATAAAGTTCTGAAAAATGCTTGCAAAACATTCATTTATGCATCTATTACACCCGAACAAAGACAAAACTAATAGTCAAAGTACTCCCCTTCGACTTCAAGCACTTCCTGCCTCTTCTCCGGCAGAAGATCCATTCCGCTTCCGATCGGTTTGATGCGTTCAGTTGCCACTGTCGCATTTGAACCCTATAGCCATTCCTGCATCATCAACAACCTAATGCTCGCTTGTCCATCTTACAACAAGTAGATAGATTATATACCAATCAACGCGGGAGAAGACGGGCTTTCAAACGAGCCCAATATACACAAAAATTGGCCGGCACTCAAAAAGGTTACAAGCATTTTCTCAAAACTTTTTCCTCAACGTATTAAAAATTCGCAGGCAGAGGTGTAAAAGGCATTGAAAAACAAAAAACGTGTTTACCACTCTGAAATGATATGCTTACTATTCTAGATGAGATGAACATTTTTTGAAGAAGAATCAGAAGATATTTAAAGTGTAAGACAAGCTATCTTGATGGTACTGATATTGAAGCCTTCAAAGCTGTGCTATTATCTAGTTTTTTTCTTCTTTTGGTAATGATGAAGTATTTTCTAATATGACAGCTAATAGTTTAAAGGGTCTTGAAGAATACAGAGAGACAGTGGTCAGAATTGTTTTTAAAATCTTCAGTTTTTTCTAGTTATAGAAAAGTGTGTATTTGACAAGCAACGCCTTGCAGAAATGATGCCCCCCCCCTCCCAACCACCCTTCCCCCATGAATGCATGCGACCTACTGTTTAATCGTCGAAAACACGGTGAAAAACGTTTCAATCACTCTTTCCGTATTGGTCATGAAGTACGTGAAGTAAACAGTTAAAAAGGCCTCTACGACATGAACAGATATTATGTAACAATAATGATGAATAGCAGAATATTATATAGCATTTTGACTAACACGAAAATAGCAATGAGTAATAGTATGACAGTAGCACTGCAATGAAAAGATATAGAAATCTTACTGAACCGTATAAGTAATTATATGCAATAGACCGACAGATCTATTACATGCACTGATACATGTTGAGCTTGTATTCTACTAAATTATTATGAACAAGTCCGTTTTCATGTTAAGATGATTGCCACATACGCTGTCGAAGTCGATTGGTAAACATAAAAAGGTATTCAAAGCTTGAGTGCTATTGAATTACTAACAGCTCGCTCATTGTAAAAATGTTTCCCCATACCCGCCACTTGATAAGTGAAATTGAAAATGAAAGGCGTTTGAATCTTTTAGATTAGCTATCTCTGTGGAACAGCAGTAAGTTTCATGAAAGGCCCCTAGAACGAGCATAAGAGAGCTTTATTGTTCAACGTTTTTAATTGTTGTGATCACTAAGTTTGTAATCATGATAGTAATCGTTGCCGTTAGAGAATGATGAAACGCTCAAATTGCATCCATACTTCATGGAGTAGTATCATACTATTGTAGCAGGTTGATAAAGTTTCACCTCGTTCTAAACATCTAAACACGCGAGCAAATGAGATCAACCTGAAAATTTGTCATTCCTAATTATCTTCTTCAAGCCAGACATAAAGTATTACATTAATCTTTATTCAACAGCTAATGTTTCGGCAGTTCGCCTTCTTCAGAGCCTGAAAAGGTCAAATTGTCTGCAATTCATCCAGTCAAACACCTCCATTATTACTTTAAATTAATCGCCTAACCTAGATTTCAATCGCTTAAAGCACAAAATCAACTCTCGACATACTCACCTCTTTTTATACGTGTTCCACTTGATGATTCAAGTAGAGATCACCGAAACGAGTTCACATAGGCTCGTAATGCATCCTACCCATCAAAATAGCAGACTTATATACTGACTCAAATCACGAGTAATAACGTGGCATCCCTCCCGCTACTTATAGTTGAATAGGAGGTGTGAATCCAAAATGCTACAAAAATCTTCTGCGCTGATGTTTTATGTTTCTGAGCAAGGATGGTGACTTCTGTGCTATAATCTACTCCGTTATGCTTCTGTGCTCTATGTGTCCCTAGCGAGTGTTTCGTCTATCGTGACGCTTGTCAGCTAGGTGTTCTTCTATGCGGGCATAGAGCGGCTAACCCTTTGTGACAATATATTTATCGCTACACGCTTTGCAAGATTAGGTTGACTGTACCTACGCTCATGCAGTCACCTTCTCTGCCGTTAGGACATATTTTGCAATCTTTCATAATACAAAGATGGTCATGTAAGCGGTTGCGAACTAACTGGTGTCTTAAAGTATTCGGTTGTATTTCCAATGATGGCTACCAATTGCTCTAAATCTGCTCTTTTCAAACAACGTTCTACAGTTGTGCTTATGTCATTGAAAAATGCGCTAGGATGAGACGGGTTTTTTCTTTCATTCAAGATTTCGTTAGAAAATAGTGTTTCCTCTTAATTTAAGCCGAGGGGTTACAAATTCATATCCATCAAAAGTTGCTATTTCGCGAGCCAGTTTCACAGATTGTACTCTGTGCTCCTTACCACTAAACAACTTGGCGGCTGTTCAAAACATGTTTTTTACTAACGCCTTTTTCGTATGCGGGGGACGAGAAAAGAGATAGTAAACCAGAAAATTCTTGTAAGTTGGCTTTCGGTACCACTTAGTTATGTAATCGTTCACGGTTAAGTTTATTTGCACGTTCAAGAAAGGGAACCAATTGTCTTTAGGTATCTCACGGGTGAATCTTATATACTCTGATTGTTCAGTCATCAACCTAAAACAATTAACCAGTTCCTCTTGAGTGGTATAAATAACCAAACAATCATCTATATACCTACAGTAGAGTTATGGCCGAAGATCCATCACTGGCGCTTCCACTTTCGACTTAAAGGCAATCGCCAGGCTAGGTGCCAGTCGTTGCAACATTGCGAGCCCTCTCACGACTTCACGCACTATATGGTGCACAAGAGGACAGCAATCGAATACTGGATATCGAAATGAAAGTGCTCCGCGCCTGTCTACGAAGCAAACAAGACAAGCTGTACGCTAAGCTGAAGAAAAGCGCGGTGAATTGATATTATTGCGATCAGTATTTTGAGGGCAAATTTTGGAGGAGAATAGTTGGTGGGTTAAAATTGATTTGCGTGTCCATAAGATGGAGTACTAAAGTTACTTTACGGAGAAAGTTCGATAATCTTCTGAGTATGCCGCATGACATGATATTGAGAAGGCATACGGATACCGCTAACAAATATCATGCGAGTCACAATAGGGCAAATAATGCATCAAGAAATTCAAGGGTCACTGTGTGAGGTGGCAAAGCTTACCCTAATGGTGCACGCTCGCTATTAGAATTAGGTTCAAGCTTTCCACCACCTCAACCCATTTTTAAGGTATCCTTGCGTAAGGATGCATGTGGCTTGCATGAATTACAACATCAACTCCGTAAAAAGGCCAGAGCTGAAGAGACCAATAGGAATGAACAGCAAGTAGAGGTCGTTCGGACGAAACTTTCAGAACCCTTATTCACTATCATGCAAAAAGGTCTCACTCTTACCTCACCAAACTACAAAAGCGTGGCATGAGAAAGGTTCGAGAGTCGATGAGGGAAGAAAGGATAAGGCTATAAGTTAGTATAAAGGTAGAAAATTTGTAGTGATTCTTCGACGGTTAAAAATTGCAGTAACGAATAAGCATCACAAAGATGCTTCGCTTTACCGATTATCTTCTGTAAAGCAATACAAAAGACAAAGTCACAAATTAAACAACGAGTGGGTCTCTACGGCAAAAGTAGCAGGTTTGAAACCATCTATCACTTCTCAATCAAAAATCCAATCGCCATCATGTCCTGCCTTGCACTTACTTGTATAAACACGTAAGTTAGCGTCCACTGATGATTTAACGTCTAAGGATCCATCTCTAATCAAAGTTAAACTCATCGTCAGAGGCGTAGGCGGGAAGACGGACAAGATAGCATGGTTTTTAATTTCAATAACATCCCAGTTGCTAGGACATATTCCAGCCCATGTGACAAACACCCAAGGCTTGTTGGAGTGGCTATGTAACGCGAATCCAAATGACACATACGTAATGGAGTCATTTGACGTCAATGCTCTCTATAAGAACATGTGGAATGATTTTGCATTGTAAGCCACACACGAGCTTCTTATACAACATCAGGGAGCTGTAACACGTATTGATTGACTAGTTATTTTCAGCAGTTTATGGTGCGCGTGAACTGCTCAATCTTCAGATGCTCCGGAAGTACTTTGCTCAAATGAGATGGTTGGCAATGGGGCAGCGACTGGCATCTAGCCTGTCTATTGCCTTAATGTCGAAAGTGGAAGCACCAGTGATGGATTTTTGACCATTGCTCTACTTCGGTATATAGATAATTGTTTGGTTATCTGCTCCACTTGAGAGGAATTGGGATAGTCGTTTTAAATTGTTGAATGAACAGGCAGAGTATATAGGACTCATTAGTGACGTACCAAAAGATAAACGGCTTCCTTTCTTGAACATGCCAATAAACTTAACCGAGAACGGTTACATAACAATGTGCTACCGATAGTTGAGTAATAAGAATAATCTGGTTCACTATCTCTCTTCTAATCCCACACGTTAATAAGGAACATGCTTCAAATGTCCGCTAATGTGTGTTCGGAAGAAGAGCAGAGAGTAGAATCAGTGAAACTGGCTCGGGAAATAGCCACTTCTAATGGATACGAATTTGTAACCTCTCGGCTTAGGTTTAGAGGAAACAACACGCCTTCGAACGAAAATTGGAAGCAAGGGAAATTCCCGCTTATCCTCTCGTTTTTTTTTTCAATTCACATAAGTGCAGCTATAAAACGTTGCTTGAAAAGAGCAGATTTAGAGCAATCGGTAGCTATCGTTGGAATACTACCTAATGCTCTAGGGTCCCAATTAGTTCGTAATCGCTTATATGACCGTCTCTGCATAATGAAAGATTACAAATTATGTCCTAACGGCAGAGAAGGTGATTGCATGAACATAAGTACACTCTATCTAATTTTGCAAAAGCGTGTAGCGATTAATATGTTGGTGAAATGGGTAGGTCGCTCTATGCCCGCATGAAAGTGCACCTACTGACAAGCGCCATGCCAGACGAAACACCCCGCTAAGGACACATGAGCATAGAAGCATGGCGGGGTAGATTATAGCATAGAAGTCACCATCTTTGCTCATGAAACTAGAGCATCAGCGCGGAAAATTTCAGAAGCATTTTGGATCAACATCCCTGTCCAACTATACCTTGTTATCACTCGTGATATGACTCAGTATATAACACTGTTGTTTTGATGGGTAGGGTGCATTACAAGCCTATGTGATCTCTTTCCGCTGATCTTCACTTAGGTCATTGAGAGGAACACATATAAGAAAGCGATAAGTATGTTGAGAGTTGATTTTGTGCTTGATGCTATTGGATATCTAGATCTGGTGAATTCTCCTAAAAGAGTGATGGAGGTTTGTGATGAGCAGACAGTTTGACCATTCCAGGCTCCGTAGAAGGCAAATTCCCGAAACGTCATCTGTTGAATAAAGATTAATGTAACACCTCGTATCTGGCTTAAAGAAGAAAACTAAGAATTATTGTTTGATGTCAATATGTAATGCGGTCTGTTAATGCACTTTTGTACAGCCCGATCATGTGTTTCGACCTTACAGTCTCGTCAGTCGGGCAGAACTAGTCATCTTTAGTCTTTAGCCAGTTCCTCTCGGAATCTCTACTTTCCCTATAAAGAGGTAGCGACTACGAACGATTTACAATGCACTGCTGTCAAGTGAAAATCAGTAAATCGGCAATTTTTAACACTCGATGTTTTGTTTGTTTGGACAAGGTGATTTTGCTGATAGTGTGTCTAGTAATAAAAATTTGTTTCTCATTCGACCACTGATCCTGCAGAAGTTGGTGCAATTGTAAACTTGAAAGGAATATAAAATAACTTGATAAAACCTTAATTCAAAATTTTAACTTACCGCTCAATCATATCTTCTTTTCAAACACTGGTGCAATCAAGCAAGCAACAATTCGAAAAACATTGATCGTTTTCAGCATGGTCACTTATAACACCGTAACATGGAACGATCAATTTCAGCATAACACCCAGATCGAACAAATTCATCGCAGAGGTTCATCTTCGCGACTTATTTCACCCTTAAATTGATTGTAAGTTGACTTGTAACCATCCACTGATAGATATGAGGATGTTGAAGAGTACGAAATCTCGAACTCGAGGTTGAGTTTAAACCTATGTATCAACCTTACCCTGGGTGTGTGCTACTGCTATTCTTTCGAGACAACCTCTCTGCTGGCACTCCCTTTTCGATATAGGCATTGACTGTCAGCAAACAATCTTTAACGGTTTTGTTCCACTAAGTACATATGGCATGAAACCCATACAAGGTGACAACTATCGAATCTACCAGAAATTTTCATTCAGCCGCTGTCATAGCATTGTTATGATTTTGCTCGGTTGAGGAAAATTTTCTTGAAACTCGCTGAAGATTCAAAGTTTATACCTCAATTCAATCAAAAACAGTCATGATTACTCTCCAAATAAAGACAGTCATTGTCCCGCCAACGATCTGCAAGCATCTAGATCTCCTCTAAATCGTCATTCCTCAAGCTTTGAATCAAAATGATCTTGACATCCCTCTGTAACTTGATCAAATGTCTCGAATCGGCGTCCACGTAGGAAATGTTCCATCGAGCAGAATAGACCATAATCTACGGCGTAGCACCTGGACTGTAGAGTGGTTGCGGCAAAGCCTCTAATCCCTCCAACTCATCAAACTTTTCATGAGTCTTTTTCTCGATTTGAGGTTTGATATTGCCTTGTTGAAACAGTGCGCGCTTTCGACGAACCAATGTCGAGTGCCTTTCTTTCAACTCACCGTAGACTCTGCTCAGCTGCTCGCAGTAGAATTCGGCATTGACGGCGTGACCATTCGGAGGAAGTTTGATATACAAGGTACCTTCAAAATTCCACCAAGCGCTTTCATGATCCTTTTGCCAAGCAGATTTTGACGTGCAACTTGGCGGAGGTGGACTTCTTGGAAAAATTTGTTGCGCTGTAACTAGCTTTGCTGCAGGAGTTTCTTGTAAAATATTACTGAGATATTTCCACAAATGTATAATAAAAGGTACTGTGTGAAACAGACATAAAATTTGGATTTTTCGCGAACGTTAAGGAACTTTTCCGCAGCCTAGTATAAATGTATACCCGAAGATGTTGAGTGACGGTAGATGATGAGCAAAATCTAAGCTTCAGACGGGAGTCGAACCTGCGTTTTACTCACACCGTGGGCGCATCATAACACTGCTAATAGGAAGGTGAAAATAAAAAAATTCTCACATTTCTCGCCGGTTGCTACTGATAGATTTCAATGTCGGCATATCTTTAAACTACTTTTGTGTAACATAATATTGTCCGCATAGTTTATGACAAGAATTAACACGAAATACCTAGCGAAATGGGTAGTCTAAGACCGACACTTGCAAATTCTTTATATTAACGCCAAAACTGAAGTCTCATATAATTCACACATCTTTCATGTATACCATTGTAGCTTTAGCTGACAATAAGAGTTCCAGCACTTCTTGACTCGAGTCTCTTATCAATTTTTCTTGCATTGTGTCTTCTATAAGCTCACTGTCGTATGAAGAGAGAGGATTTTTTCGTGCTAAAATCTGATGAATATCAGAAGATACAGTCATCCACACGTTTCAGAATTCGAACCATTCCTGCGATCCAAGGACAGAACGCTGTTATCGCAACGAATTCGGGACTTATACTTCAATGCGGCGAGGCGAAAAACGACCTGCACTAGTAAAACGCGCAATTTGAATACCCTCCACGCTGCTTAAGTTGCATGAGCACAGATCAGATACGTAAGTTGATTACCAAGGCCATTGACAACTACGTCTTTCTTGCCTGTCATTTCAAAGGCCATCCACGAGACCTGCCGCGCCTCCACGAAAAATCGCCCGTTTTCAAGATTTAGGGATCTTTCCTTTCCATTTTCTCGAAGCACCTCCATAGTGGATCTGAGAAATGTCTTTAGGGGAACGTAGGTTTATTCTTGGTAATTGAATAGCACGAGAGCTGTGAATATTTGGATATTTTAAATCTTATATTGGCTTCATCTATTGCATCTTTTTCCAACTTTTTTTTTATTGTCAGTAGTTAAGCAGTAGTATGAGTTTCGTTTCGACTTTGAGCATAAGGAAAGCCCATGTGGCGCACTGGTTAGAGGTGCTCTGCGTCACGCATGATCAATCGATGTGGATGGTTTGATTCCGCGCTTAATGCTCAGCAAGCTCTCCATCCGCTTGCGTGACCGAATTCGTTCCAGGTTTGTCTGTGAAGGTAACAGGAGTGACTTATTACATCGCTAAGCCACCGCGAGTCATTATGAAGGCCAGATATGCAACAATCACCTTAAATGAAGCAAACTTTGTAAACGGATGCATGGTGCATCTACCAGGGATTGATCAACACTAAGAGCTTTATCCTTGCCCTTCATGAGCATAACAGAATTTTTCCAGTGAGATTTATTTGCACATCTTTTGGTTTTCAATAGAAAAGTGCAAATTTCAAACTTAGTACTTTGCAAGCTTTAATGTAATTCATTGGATGACATAGACCATTCACCGCTCATTTAACTTGTCATTTCACTGGTGCTGCAATACTGCATTAAAGATAGGTTATATGAGAATGTTTCTATGAAGTACATCACAGTTCCAATTCACTTTCCGTCGACAGTGCCAGAAGCCGAGAAGATGTGCGATTTCGAAGGACCCAATGCCAACATTCGAATCGCTCTGATCACTACACCTTGCCACATCATTCTCGACCAGTTTGCCATGTCGATATTTGTGGTCTATACAGAGTTCTCTTCTCAAAACTAAAGTGTAAGAAGGCGAAGCATTCAAATGGCGAGAGTTCCTGAAAGTGTCAAGCGTGTGCCGTCAAGAGCAGCAACAGCCACAAGTCTGTAGCATGTCGTTTTTGGAACCTCCTTCGCCATTATCTTGCCATATTCCCGTGACTGTACTGCTGATAATAATGCACGTATCGACCTTGTCGTCTTTTGCGAGAAATTCTGTCTTGAAATTTGACCTTCTTTTACTACGATAAAAACTAAAAAAACTCTAAAAAATTTCTAGTATTGATTTTATTTTATCCCACAACATCTTGTAATTTATTACCTCCCAGTTTGATAATATACTATCAATCTCAAGGACATCAGTCTTAGTGTTATTGTGATAATTTCCCCCCACATCATTCTCGTTTAAAGCAGTATCCAATAATTATCTACTAATTAATTGTTTATCCTGGAATTAACGGATACAGTCTGCTTTACACAGTGCTTTCTATACTTCTACTCAGAATAATTCAAATTAACGTTGAATATGGAATAGCACGCATATCCGCCGTTGGATTAGGAGCAACTTTCTGGTATTGCAGCGCTTCGTAAGTGATGTTAACAGTAAGCCGATTCAAAATGCCTGAGATTACAGCATCAGGCAAGAATGCGCTACGACTTTGCATTTCGAGAACGTCAAAGACCTGGAGAGCAAAGTTTTCTTTTGGTAGAGTGTTTTGGAATGTTTTCAATCGAATTATGTGAAGTTATGCAAATGTTGACGCTAGAAGACTGGCGATTTTCTAAAATTGGAACTTGACTACTCCTTTCCGGAACTCGCGAAGAAAATACAGAACACATAAAATACATCCGTTACGTACTCACTGCTTGCATCACAAGACGTTGTACAAGGACCAGAGCTACTTCCTTGCTAGTTGCAATCCCAGAAACTGGAACCCCATGAAACTGTTCACTTTTTACATTACATCGTTCACAAAGCTGCAGAAGACTCAGCATTCATACGTGCATGATGTCATTATTGTTTGTTTACTTCAGAACAAAATCCTGCGAAATAATTCTATGAGAAATTCCGCTATTACGAAACGCCCCATAATCAGTCATCAAGAAGTATTGTAAGGCATTTTTTATTGAAAACGAAGTGCTAAAAAAGATATTCTGAGAAGAAGTGTTAGCAAATGCGCATTTCCTCAGATGGCGCACAGCAAATTCAATGCCACCACTTCATGTAGTTTTGCGACATTAAATTTTGGCCTTCTTGAAAATTAAGTGTTTGCAGTCGAAGAAACATTGACTTTACGAAGGTCTTTTTCAAGAAAATCCACAGTCAATGCAAGAAATATTAAGATGTTGATTTAAAGGTTGAAGTACAACTTTCGATGCCAAACGTTATTAGCGGAAAATTTGCAAGAAGCAAAAATTGCTATAGTTGAGTTCTGATGTGAATTATAGCCTCCTACGAATAGTAGACCAATGAAATTTCTTTTGTTCATGAAGAAGCTGACAACTAGACCACCAATATGCGAACTTTTACGTATTTTCACTGAGGATTTCACCAAACAGGCAAGGAACTGGATGACACCGAGAATTTCAACAGAATGAGTAAGTGAAAGAAAAATCGCATCAGACTCGCTCGTCGAAGAAACTACTGCATGAAGGCATTGGATCTTGTCTAGAGGTAGACGAGTCCTACGTTTTGGTGAAACTGCCAATGTGTCGAGACGAGGGAAATGATTTGAAGTCGTGAAGAAAGCGACTGAGGTGATATTGAATAGAGGCTTCAATCACTTTTTTTGACGTTCCAAGTTTGTCACCAAAGTGCTTGTTTATGAAACTGGAACGCCTCCGGTTTCTCGCAATTTCTCCATCATGAGCTCATAATACAAAGTTTTTTATTGCATGATTCGTATATTAAGTTCATTTCATTTGCATAATGGCCCCAAACTCTTGTGGCTCATCTCATTTCTACGAATATCTCAAAAGAATCAATTGAAAACCTGAATAGCTGTTTTCACAGATCAGTCCAAGTCATTTCATATCCTAGGTTTTCGAAGTAATCCCAAAGCAACGTGGTCAAGTTAAAGTCGGCGGATATTTTCAAAATGCAGTATGCCGATGATTGGTTTTTGAGCCACGCATGTGGTCTGTTGAGGTCACTTATACAATGCTGTACACGTGTGTCGCCCTTAACAGCCTCTTCAGCTGCACAGTGGCTTTTGTCTTAGCCAGCCCGTCTCGAGTGGAGCAAAACTCCTTAACATAAAGGTTTTCGAGGACACACTCTTTAGACGTGCAGTGAAATGAAAGAAATCACTAAATGACAGTGTTGCACACTCGATTGCTCTTGGGTGGAATTTACGAAATATACCGTTCGTTTTGAGTGCTTTATTAAGACCACGCTCAAAATACAATGGCAGTTATACGGTGCAAAACGTGTGTTTCGGCCTGACAGCCTCATCAGTTGCGCAGTGCCTTTCGTCTTAGCCAATCCCTCTCATGGGAACCCAGCCCCTCCACAAATTCAAAATAAACCCACGCGCAGCTATTTGATCTCGCCACGGCTCTGTGGTCAGTTATGATACTTGGCATAGGAGGTAAGAATCAGTTCACAGGCAATGTAATTGATTACTGCACTGAAATGCACTACTAAATTTGGCAAAATTTATGGTTTGATGTGATCATAGTATTTTCTCTCAAAAAACTTTTTCTCCATTCTAAATCGGGAATTATAATTGGTAGACATTCACTGATTTGTTAGTTGTGAGTTAGTAAGTATCCTTGTGATTACAAAGGCGGATCAGTGTGGTAATGCCTATCGAATCGATAGACCTGGTTTATAGAAAGCTACTCTGTTCAGAAACATTATCCCTAAACGTAGAACTTCATTCATTTGACAACACTCGAAGTTAAATTGTGTTGGCTGTTTTTACGAACGATACAGAGCGAACATTGGGTTGGTCTCATTTTGTGGTATTTAATTGATGTAGCAATCGAACTAGTGCTCACCTAACCAGTGACCTCTTATTATTACTCCTACAGTCTGATGATTATATAGTAGAAGAGTTCATCCGTTAGAATATTTACTTTTGAGAACGGCGATCGGAAGTGTCACTCTGGAAAACCTTTACTCAGGGCTCAGCAGGTGAGTGAGGGTTGTAGTGAATTCAATGAATCCTCTTACGTCTTCAAATGATTGACATTACACATAGTTAAAGAAAACAAAGCTCGTCCCAAGACCAGTATGTTGCTTAAATTTACACCGAACAAAATAATTCTGTTTTGTATGTTGACACTATCAGATTATAAACAACGTCGCCAACGCTGTAAAAAATCTGCCTGTTATGAGTTTTTTACAAACGCTGATTGGAACTGAATAAGTAGTTCCGCGTTGTAGCAGTTCCGTGTTTTAGCAGATTTGCTGAGTGACGTATAGCTTTGCCATGACATTCTATTTTCAATTCGGATACGACACTGCACGAACATGGTGGTTCAACCCATGCTTTTTGAAATTCAGTGTATATATTCTCATTCGAAGAATTCTCATTGGATAAAAGCTTTCTTGTAACGAACTTTTAGTCGTTAGATGGAAAAAATTTCTTCAATAATAATGATAAATTTGGCTTCTGGAAAGGACTTCTTCGAGTTTTGTAACGACCGAAAGAATACTGGGTCACACTTAGTGAGCACTTCTGGTCGGCTAAGGTGTCTGTACAGCTGTAACACCAATCCGCTACATAAATCACATGAGGATCTTTTGATGGAAATCAGAAATCTTTCCGACGTTCCAGAATTTTTCTACATGTCCGTGTGCTTTCTCATATAAAAAATATTTGTTGAGAATAATTCATCGTGTTTCGAAGATTGACAAACTCACTATACATTATAGATCACTGTTTAGGAGGCCAGAAAGAATGCTCAAGATTAAGTGAAATCTATGAGCATCAAAAACAGTTGAAGGCAGTTGACTTTTAATGGCCAATATTGCGGGACCCCATCCACATACCTGCCAACTCTTATGAAAAGTTCTTGTCCAGCAGAAGGGATTGTTTCTCCATTCCTTGCTGAATAACCGAAATAAACTCATTTTGTATTAAGGGCATCGTCGGAGGGAAATGATAGGCGATTGTTCTTTTCTGTTATCGAAGAAAAATGGAAAATCGACCTCTTCTGCTAACAAAAAACATTCCACCGCACACTGAGTGAACCTTCAAAAACTTCGATCTCTGGCTACTGCACTATATAGTCGTTTTGTGACAAAGCCTTTTTTGAAGCTGTTATAGAGGCAAACATTTATGTTTTTCACGCATGTTTCCTCGCAGACCATAATTGGTACGTGGAATCACGTGTATCCATTCGATAACATAGGTTTTGGCGTAATTCTGTGCTTAATTTCTGATAGATTATTCATTGCAGCGTGGCAGGGGATTGAGATTGCACGGGCGGGTCATTGCTTATTGATTGATCTCCGGGTGGGAAGGAGGACAGGAGGGGCTATGTGCACGTGGCCGGTGCAGAACACAATTTTATTCTGAATGTTATAGCGTTATGAAAAGGTCTTGTTTGAAAAGAAGCATGTGGCACAGTCTCCAGAGATTAAAAATTCGAATGGATGTTAACTTCCTTCAAGGAAGTTCTTGTCCTGTGAAAGAGATCGTTTCTCCAATCCCCGCCGGTCAACCGAAATGATATCACAAAATGAATCATCGTGCCATAAGAGTATTACCAGAGGTAAACGACATGCGACATCTCACATCCAGCAACTCAGCGATCTGTTCCTTTCTGGAAGAGAATAATCCAGTCATCGTTCACCTATCAATCTCTCCTATTCGAAATGTCCACACTGTGGTGGTTTCGACATATTTTCAAATTCGTTTCATACTTAGCGATGAAGGAGGAAAGCTGTTCTAGATGAGCCTGCTGCTAGAACTCACAAATAGGAAATGCAAGACTGCATATAGACCAGAAAAAAGTGTGTGCATCAACGAGTCTTTCTGATCGTCTGGAGATTGTACACCGCCTTCATCTAGAAAATCAGATAGGGTTAGCTAGGACGTTCATACCATAAGAGTATATGATTGCTTCAAAGATTTTTGAGGAAATTTGTTGTTGAATGACACAGACTGTATGTTTTGATGATAACTGCATTGGCAAATGTTGATTAAATATAAAGAGTGAAAGAAATGAAGGGTCAGGATCAGGAATGTGATTTTTTCTAGAGAAGTACTCCACAAATTGATGACCATGAATTCTTCGAAGCCTGCTCCTACTGCTAATGTGACACTTGACGTGACATAAGCTTTTTCAAAACAGTACTTCCTTCATATCCAACTTTTTTTACCTCGGCATGGATTGTAAATGTCTTGCTTTATTCAAAAGTTTACATAGGTTTTGCAGATTTATTTTTGAACTTCTTAGTGGAAACGCCTTCTTCAAAACTGAGATGAATTTCGTTGAGCGTTCATGGCAGTCATTTCCTCTTCAGCTTTGGATTTTCGGCGTCGTCACATGCGCTCGATTTGAAAACAGTGGAACACTTTTAAATAATGGATTACCATCATTCAGCACAGTTCCCCCATGCAAACTATTTCAAATCTCGAGACAGAACTTGAAAGTGTACTCTGATTTTTTGCAACTTACGAGGCTGTATATTCTGCCCTAACAAAAGAGAGGAAAATCGTTTGAGCTTGTGCACAAAATATTTATATATTTATATAAATGCATGTATAATATGATGAACGACGCGCAGGAAAGAATAGATTGTGAGACGTGTAGACCCTCCTGTGTCCGCACAGAAGAGCATCTAGATGGTAAATACAAGTTCGAGAAAGCACACCTAAGTATACATAGGGCGCAGAAGCATAAGGCTCGGATGTGTCGTTTTTGCGCATAACGCGACGGCTTTTCTCCGTTTGCTGTTGTGACCGAGCCCGAGCACTATAAAAAGGCACTGGTATTTTATCGAGTCATACGAGTGGTGTAATATAACATACGTTTAAAGCACTGAAGAGACAAAGTGACAGAGGAGTTCATCATCAAAGTGTTACTGCTAAGACTATGACCAACTTCGTCTGCTAAACAGGACAAGTCTTGGAGATTTACGAATGTGAATTATTGATGCCATTGAGGTTTGCAGAAAGAATGCTAATCGATCGGCAGACGCAGGATCATCGGTTAGAAAAGTGAGATTCAACTACACTCTGATGCACTCAGTTTTATTTAGATAAAAATTGCTTCTATGCAAAAAATCAATGCAAAATTTTTATCTTAGAACCCTACTGTACAAATGTGCACTGGTAAGTACGGACAGTTCGTTCGAGAAGTGTTACTTCCGTATTGATACGACGCTTCTATGGACACCTATGCAACAGCGAAGCATGCTTGTGGGCACCTCGATGGCTCTCGAAATATTCAAGGTGCTAATCTGCTGGCCAAACATATTCTTATAGTAATCTCGTCTCAATTTTAAAATCTCAGGAATACTGTGTAGGCATTTCAAAGTCAAATGATAGTGGATTCAAAATTATGCATTCGATCAAGAGGCACTCTTTTTCATTAGTAGGATGGGCGTGATGTTGTTCCTGCTCCTGGAATAGGAACTGTTTGGAAATCATTCATTACTTTGATCATTAGGCGACAAAGTGGCGAATTTTCTCCATCAGCATAAATTCTCTGACTAACCACAGTATCGCATCAAGCGAAAGTAGAATGTTGTGACGAAACTGTTCGTCGCTCAGTAATTCAGTTGAAAGGGGCGGGATGCTTATTCAGCTCTGCAAACCGTTCATATAAACTCAACCGATGATTGAACAGTGCTAACTATGCTTTTAATTTGCAATTCATGAGCTAAAAACATACCACTTTACCTTCCAAATAGAGAAATTCTCGTCATCATATTTGATTTGACAGAATCGTAGCTTTCCATGACGTGTAATGCCATTCTAGAGACCAAAAGGTTCCTTAAAAGTTAATTTCTTCCTAGTGTAGTCCGTGATAAAGGATGAAGAGAATGACATGCTCTGAAATATGGTGCAATTTACACTTATACACTCCAATGTTGAAGATGCTGGAGTACCAATGAAAAGTCATTTTTAAGCAAGCGAACACCATCTTGAGCATTTGAGCAGACGAGACCACGGCCACCACAAGCACCGCACAATCACAGAGTCATGATGAATCCAAAATTTCTCTAGCAATCAGTTTCCACTGAAGACTTGGAGAACTAATTTCTTCACTATATAGTTTGATACACACAGCGAAGAAAAAAGGCTCTAGAAAGACGTAAGAAAATTAAAATGGTATTGAAGAGCCATAATTACCGTACTACGGGCACCATGATTTCTTCACAGCATTTTCTGTGTTTGATAGCAAACATCCTTCATATCCGTCTTTTAATAAACTTCAGTATGGATAATCAACACTTTCTTTATTGAGAAGCTACACAAGTTTGCTATGAATTTTAACATGGCAAATTTTAAGGTAGTTTCGCTTTGTTAAAGGTTGCGACTTTCCGATTTGAGGGTCAGTAGCTGTTGTTCTTCTCAGTACATCGTATCGAGGCCAGTCGAGGAAGGTGAGGCAGTAAGCAGCACCTCAGCTCTGCTTTTTCATGCACGACACTAGCTTATGTGAAGCGACTTGACAGAGGTTGTAGGACGGTCCTTGTGCCATTCCGGTCTGAAATATTTGCTATTCCTTCAGCAGTCCATCCTATAGTAGTAGTATTAGCATTAGCCAGCATTTACGACAACACCAACTGTGTTTGCTTAGGTCATCGTTCTCAGGAAATCTATATTTTCATGACTCCTGGTTCATCGGTAAATTTATGCACAGTTGCTTCTTTTCCTTCTACCAGATAAACAGAGTAAGTAGTCACTTACCTCTATAACTGAAGGAGCATTTATTGAAGACCAAATGAAAGTGTTTTTATTTACCCACTTTTTGGGGTTGTATGATGTTATAGATGTACCCAGTGTTATAGAGTGGTGTGCAAAACTTCAGCGCCAGGCAGGACTAGAACAGGCACCTCACTCTTTCCGGGAGCGCGTGCTCTATCCGTTACATTACTGAAGCTCATTTCGCACATCGCTCTTTATACTCTACTTCGCATCTATCTGTCAGCCTAGACCCGCCTGGCGCTAAAGGCACTCTATAGCACTGGGTAATATCTATAACATCATACCACCGCTATAAGCGGTAATAAAGAATATCATTTAATCTATAATACCCAATATCTAACAGCGTAACTGGGTCTAATGTCGAGACCGACTACCCGGACCAGGACGTAGACGGCTGGCAGCTGACAGAAAGATGCGCAGTAGCGTAGAAAGAGCGATGTGCAAAATGGGCGTCAGCAGTGTCAGCGGATAGAGCACGCGCTCCTGAAAAGTGTGAGGTGCGGGCTGTAGTCGCGTCTGGCGTTAAATCTTTGCACAACACTCTATAACACTGGCTGTATCTAGAACATTTATTATATGACAAAATGGAAAATATCAGTTGCCACAATTTTGATTATCAATTTCATAGAGTGTACTATCAGAAAGAGTAGTTAAATCTTTCGATTCACATATTTCCGTATATTATTAATGTTCGCATGTGAAAAGAAACTTAGCTCTTACTAAGACATGAATTTTTGAAGGTATTACAACGATGTTTTTGTGATAAAGACTGTCAACTGAATACTATACAGTAATCCACACGAATTAG